>JANEYF010002942.1:0-377500 GCA_029963845.1 Rhamnusium bicolor
ACAATATTTTAACATTGGATAAACTATACATATTTTATTTTATATAATATTTTATACAAGAAATGTAATAATACACAGGGTTAATGTTATTTGGTAGGTAACATTTTAAACAAAAATATATTTGATTCTCACCGAATTCGACCTGCTTTTCTAACTTTGTGAACTTGCAAAATCTCAATTGGAACATAAGATATGCAATTAAATAGATACATAAAAATTGTTTAATAAAAATGTTTAACTTTCAACATTTTTAATCTGGTTTCTTCCTGCTTTGGTCTTGTGATGCCACAGGAAGAAAAAAGTAAAATGTCAGTGAAGAATCGATACAATGTCAAATAAATACTTCATACTGAAAGTGATCGCAAAATTCTGGACTTTTAAATGAATCTCTTTCTTGGATTATTCGAGATGATCTTTATTATTTTTTAAAAAAAATTTTTTCGCTAATTGGAATTTATAAATTTATCTGTTACATGAAATTGCTTCCTAATCTTCCTCGGAACATCTGCACCTGTGCTACTTGTATATCTTAAGCCGTATCCAGACTTGAGCTTTTTTTGTCCAAATAAACAGAACGAGCCGAACGCGCAGAGCTGAATTCGCTAGTCTCCGAAGCAAATCGAACGCGCCAAATTTTTCCGCGGCTTGTCAGTAAGCAGAATTCATCAAAAAAAAAAAAAATGTTTTCCGAGCATTCAATCTAGATGGGAATACAGAGAGCTTGTGGTGTCCGTAGCATTCACGCTGAAGACCACATGCTAATGTTATTATTTTTGCTAGTTTTGTTTTGAGATGATAAAAATAGAATGGGATAAGAGAAAAGTCTCTACAGTTATCGATATTTATGAACAGTACCCGGTGTTATGGAACCCTGCCCATATAATTTTCGTATCCATACTTTCCTTCATTTTTTCTTATTTTTTAATAATTTGCAAATAATGAAACAAGCGCCTGTCGCCAACGTCAAGTCAATTGCATCTTTGCTTTTTTTGATTTTAATTAGTTTTAAATAATAATAATTTGCACAGAATTAAAAAGGTGCCTGTTGCCACTAGTCTACTTGATAAACAACGGTTAACATGTGGGAATATAGGGGAACATAACGAATACGACGAATGAGCCGATTGCAACGACTTATTGTTAGGATTATTTGTTTGTGTTTGTTCGTGCGCGCTGGGCTTGCTCTATTCGTTCGAGCAAAAATGCTCAAATCTGGATTCAGCTTTAGGTATCTTGTCTATCCTGAGCAAATTTGTTGTTATATATATATTTATCTTGACCTCAATGATGCATTTTCTTATTATAAGTAAAATTTCTTATAGTTATTTACGAAAAATCAAAAAGATTTTAGTTATATTGCTTCCGTTCGCGGACACATTGTGTAATTATTTCTCTAAATTAAAAAATAAAGAAAAAAAAATGATGAACCTAAATGCACCCAGTATCTAAAATGTGCAAACACTTAACAGCATATCATTTCTGAGTTGGTACCTATTATCTTTATAAAGGTACTGTTAAATAGGAGTCAACCTATAGGTGCATATCTTTTATTCTTCACATTTTTTTACTCTTTAGGTAGGTGCCATAAAATGAGAAACATTAATTTAAAAAATGTTTTAAATTTATTTAATTAATATCGATTAATTTGACATCATTTCTTAAAAAATGAAAAATATGTTTTTTGGTGATTCTAATACTAATTTATTATTTGTATTCCTTACCTATATATTATTTAATTGATATGTGGTTGATATTCTATAATTGTGATTATCTTAACAATTTCTACTAATTTCTAACATAATTAAAAATAAACGAGTTTTTAAGCTAATGCTTTTGATTTCATACACATAAATTCAATCTTATAAAATATAAAAATATCAATTTATGTGTAGGTGTATTTTTAAATATATGTGCTTTTTACTTTCTTAAACACTATTATACAGTTATATCTAATATAAGGAAGTATAGTAATCGTGATTTTTTTCTACCTCGAGATTTTGATTGATTTATACGTTTTAAACCCTCCTGAATCCATTCTGACTATTTTCCGAATGATGTCTGTTGGTGTGTGTGTGTGTGTGGATGTGTGTATGTGTGTATCCGCGATAACTCAAAAAATACTAATGGGAGACTTCCCAAATCTGGCAGTTAAGATTGTCAACAACATTTTAGGTGACACATTAAATTTGGTGAATGTGGTACCACCAGAAGAAACATAATGAATGAAAGAATAAAAAAGGTACAATTTCGGGAAAAAAAATTGAAAATTTGTATTGCATTCCTGGACGAATCTAGACGAATTATAATGAAAAAACTTTATGAAAAGAAATCTGTCCGCATGTCTGTAGTATCGCGATAACAGCCACAGTTTTTGAGATATAGCTTTCAAATTTGGTACACTTGTTCTAAAGGCCAAAGACAATGAAAAATTCGGTGATGAGCAAAATTGGCCGGCTGGTACATGGGGCCATGGGACCCAAACTTTTTTTGTATTTGACTTAAAAAAATATATATTCATGATGAAAGATTATAAATCATGTCTACTATATTAAGCGAATAAAATATATTTTCCAAGTACTTAAATAAAGCTGATGTAAGAAATATTTTACACATTTGGCCTCATAAAAAGGGGTTAGGGTAAATTTAACAGTTTGACGTTTGAAAGGTCTGATTTAGTTACAAAAATGTCAATGTCAATAACAAAAAATTATTAAAATATATGACATGAATTATTATTGACAGTATCGAATGACACTGACAATTAATTATTTAAAAATTTTAATGAAACATTTCAAGGTACACTATTAAAATTTAATTGAGGTAAGTGAAGAATTAAATATGTAGAATGATTTTTTTTAGATCAGGATAATATATACTGGTATAAGAAAGTTATGTGCTGGCCACATCAGATATTTTAAAATATTGTCCTCATTTTTAAAATTTGATGAATCTCTAAATTCTTTAGGATATTTCGCTTTTACATATCAACAATCCATAAACCTCATTTTGTACAATTCTAGGATTATCCTTAATTATATTAAAAATTTATTATCACATTATTATTGGAAACATGTTTATGATTATATTTTATATTTGGTATGTTTTTCTTTGGGTGAGCCATTTATATTTATATTTTTGAGTTGAGGATGTTGAATGTTTATGTTATGTTTAACTGTTATACCTGAATCACTACTAATAGCACTTTCAGATGATGTTAAGGAATTTGATATTTTTACATTCTGAAATGGGAGGGCATTTGATATATTAAACAATGTTGAATTTTGATCATGGTTAAAAATATTTCCATTTTCATAGTTAATACTATTTTCTTTAGTTGCTACATTGTCTAATTTTTTTGAATTTAAATATTTTTGTTTCTCTAATGGAATTCTTGGATCAATTGGAGGTTTATATACTAGGTTGGACTTCTTTAAAGTGGACATTCGCCTTTCTTTTCTTGCAGTTGTGTCACGCTGCTTATTATGCGTGAGTCTACGTCCTTCTATTGGCCCGTTTCGATTGTCGTGTATCTTTATGTTTTCCTCATCAATTTCTTCTTCATTCTCATCGTCTTCTTCTATAACGCTATTTTGTATCCACTGTCTTATTCGATCCTTTTTAGCGACGCGATCTACTGTTGTTTCTAATCCATATTGAGTCAGAGAAAATAATAATTTATTCTTTTCTTCAGGACTGCTATGAAAGCTGTACATAGAAGGACACAGTCCTTCATCTTCTTTTAAAGCTTCGTTTGTTTTTTCCATTCCTTTTGACATCCATCTATCATCTAAATACCTATGGACCTCTGCCAGTCCAGCGGGTCTTTTATCTGGTTTTGGTTCTAAATATTTTTTAAACAAGCGTTGAGCCTTAGATGAAACTAACTTGAAAAGTTTGGGTTGTCTTTTAATTGGTATGGTGGAATTCTGCCACGATAGATATCTTGTGTACCTTGGATCATCTGGAGCAGCCTTTTGCCAAGGTAAACAACCAGTAAGGCACACAAATATTACTATACCAAACTGCCATACGTCATGTGAAGTGTTTGTCCTGGAACAAATTTCATAGTAAATAGCTAGTTTTATCGTGATATATATTTTTGAAGGGATAAATCTGTTTATTTTACATACGTTTAAAAACCTTCTTACAGTTAAATCTGAATATTATATTATACAGAGTGTTAATTAAGTAGGTGAATAAACTTCAAGCGATAATTTTTTTGTATGATATTAAGACAAAAAGTTCATATAAACATATGTTCTAAACGTCTAGCTTTTCGAGGTACAAGGTGCAAGTTTTTTTTTTTTTAGTAATTTTTTTAAGGATAATTAATTCAAATTCAGCAAGTATATTATTGTTAACAGTACTTATAAAACAACGGTATGAACTTTTGAAACAATCTACAGGGTCATAATTTTTTTTGAGGTCATACCCTCTTTGAGCCCCCCCCCCCCCCGAATTTTTTTATAACGACACTGAGTAAGTTTGAGAATAAAATCTAGTTTACTATTTTGTTCTTATAAACTTTTCGCTCTCTGGAGTTCTGTAGGCTAATGATTTTAGGTGCCCCTATAGAAAGAAATCTAGAGGAGTAATATCGGAAGACCTGGGTCGCCAAGGTTGTAGTCTGGCACGCCCAATCCATCGATCAGCATACTCATGTGCAACTAAGCTGACATGTGGTGGAGCACCATCACGCATAAACCAAATTCAACGTCTTTCCCTTCTTGGGACATCTAAGAAATTGTGTGGGACCTATAAATTGTCGGTATTGCGGTTAAAATTAAGCCTGAGAGGCGGAAAATGAGGCCCAACTGTCCTTAGTGTTCTGGGTCTTCCTACAAGGGCAGTAGACCTCTTAAAACTACCTGTTTCACAAAGTCGGGAGCGAATATTAATAAAACCTTGTTTGTTACCGACGTTGAGGATATCATTCTTGATATAGTTGAGGATATCCTTCTTGATATAGTTGAGGAAACCTATAGTGTGACGGGACGTCCGGGGTAAGACGCTAAGGAACGCAGAGTCGGATTCAACTGTATTGTGCGTTCGTTTACTTTTTTTAATGTAGGTTTTTTTTTGTGCTCAGTTTAGTTAGCAACAATTTAACGATTGTATAAAAAAGTATTAACTTGAAATAAAATTATTGAATTTAACGTATTGACTACACATACAGCAGTTACAGTATTCAAGTTCGCTTAATATAAATTGTTACTACCCAGCAAGAACCGCGAGGAGGTAAGAGCATTTTTTTGTCAGAATACGATGGGTATGGAATATTAGTATAGAATAAAAAGATTATTTAAAAAGTAACAAGAAACCTTTAAAAACAAAATAAGAACAAAAAATATACTCTCAAAATAGTAACAGAAACAAATATTTTTCTCGATGAAACAACTAAAAATGAATTCTAATAGTAAAGTTATTAGTACAATGAAAACAGAAAGACATATTTTTGTCAAAATAAAAAAATAATAATAACATTAATAAATAATAACATCCTAAAAAATAATGTTTCTCAAGCACTGAACTACGATAGCACAAAAACGGAATTAAATAATGCAGTTATTTCATTGCTTCACTTCACATCACTTTACCTCACATCGCATTGCTTCTTCCTCTGAATCCTCGCCCTTCTCACCCTCTTCTTCATTTTCAGATGAACTACTATCCTCGTTCAACTTTATAATAAATTTATTTCCAGTATTTATATGAACTTTGGCAATTTTTATATAATCATCCTTAATTGTAATTACTTTCCTAATTCTTTTTCTCCCAATTTTCCTTGTTAATTTTCAACACTTCATTTTGAATTAACTCTACGACTTTTTTATCGAATTTCGGAAAAATATTTCCTTTTCTGATATTTTTTTCTTCAATTTACACCAAATTAATTCAATCGGGTTGAAAATACAGAAATATGGCGGTAATCTCAACACTTTGTGGCCATATCTCTCCGCTACATTATCTATAATATACTTCTCATAATTTTTCGTTTGCAAGACTTCCAACAGTTGTGCTTTATTATAATTTTCCTCATAATAGAGATCATGTTCCATTAAAAAAATTGCAATTGTAAAAAGGATTATTGTAAACATTAAGGCAAATTTATTTCGCTTGCTCGTTCAAATGTAACCGATTTTTTCTTACTAAAAACACTAATGAACTTTGATTTTCTTTATTACTGTAATCACTATCACTTTCACTTTCACAAACACAATAAGATGCAGACGTAGATGCCTCCCACGGTCGAAACAGATATAAAATAATTATTACTTATATTACACTATTACACAACTCACTGAAATATGATAAACCTTCTTAAATTATTTTCAAAACACGTCAGCAAATAAACAGATATTAAATAATTATTATTTATCTTATAATATTATATTTACAATATATCAGTACTGCTAGAATGATTCGGTAACAAAATTAAGTGCGGCTCTGAAGTGAAACTCCGCCTCGGTCGCGTGCCAGCAAAAACAACAATTATCATTCTCGCTTTAATGTAAGCGATGTAAAAGACGGAAGATGTCATGTGATATACATTTCCCGCCCACATGTCGCGTCTTGCTCCGCACGTCCAGTCACAACATAGGTTTCGCTAACTATAGATAACTCTTACTATGACTCATCAATAAAAAAAAAAATTAAACTCGATACTCAATAATAGGTACTACGCTTTATACAGGGTAATCAGAAAGTACATTCTGATTTCTGGTACCAAAATGAAGATATCATAATCTCCTGCTCATAATTTCGAGTACAGAGAGTACTTTCTGGTCACCCCATATAAACCGTAATATTATTAAGTATTGGTGAGATGAAATGAAACCTTCTTCCACGTTTAAACTGCAAAAAACATTTCGAATTTTTTTTTTATAATTTTTATCATAGTGAACTATCAGTATGAAATTCGGTATTTAGGCTTTCTAAGTACCTATGCCCGATTCATATTTCCTAAAAATTATTTCGTTAAAAAAATTCTCAATAGCTTTTCTTGATTTTTAGCATTTTATTTTAATTATAGTAGGCCGTGAATACACAACATAAAATTGTTGTCATCCAAAAAAAGCAGTACTACGAGTACTACAATCCAAAAAAAAAATCTCAATTCGTCAAAAAACACTCAAAATACTGGGGTGCGTCTGCTCAAAGTAGAACACACTGTATATACAGTGTATTCCAGGATTGATGTTACAAGAGGTGAGAATGACGAAACATTTTTGAATTTCAATTTGATATTATTAGCCCTGCTAATTTTAAGTATATTTTCGATATTTTCAAATCACGCGGGGGTCATGACACCTATTAAAAAACAATTTGTTCGTCACGTAAAGTATATTTTATATATACATAAACTTCAAAAATATAAATTAAATGCGAACATACACAGTATATGCATGTTTATTTGAAAATGAATATACTCATACATACTTTAATAGTATATTCATGTTTTACGCATATGTGGGTTACTTCTCGGTTTTTCATTTTCCTCATTTACTGTCTGTCTTTCATTATATGTATCTGATTTTATACTTTTGATTCTATTCATCTTCTCTCTGTTTAGATAGTTTTTTTTAAGGACTTTCGGTTTCTACATGCCTGCCTTTCAGTGGTGTCTCTCAAAAATAAATTTTGTTTCACATAATTCTTCTATGACATACCTATTTCTGTTTATGTCTCAAATCCAAACTAGAACGCGCCTTTCTAGTTCTGATAAAGTATAACCCTTGACATAATTTCTTTTTCTCACTACATATGCAAGTTTCTTCAAAACTAGTTTATATAACATATTAGGTCTGTTTGTAGGGTAGTCAGAAACAGTTTGAAACTTACTGACTATACGCTCAGTAGCTATTAACAAGCCATTTTAAGGTACTGCAAGTCAGTACAATTTGTAATAGTCTCAAACTAGTTCTCACTGCTCCACGATCATACGAACAAACCTATTACGATAAAACAATGATGCAACTTATACTCGTATGTCACTTCTGCGAGATTTAATATCTGTTTTGTAATAAAAATGTAATGTTTTGTAAACATGATGCAGCCTGGAAAGATCTTGAGATGGACATTACTGAGTATCAACTATACAAGGACTTTCCTGGTGATATAACAGTTACTTAGGAAAAATCCTCGTTTTTTTGACAAATATACAACTGTTATACAAGTTTTGTGAGCTGAATTGGGAACTGATTTTAACTCTCATGGTGATAGAACTTTAGTAACTTTTTCTGATGTTTGTTTTCTAACAGATGTAATTCAAAAATGCTTCATGCTTTTTTTAATGTAAAAAGTTATAAAGTTTATTGAGGTTAATATTGAAATAAATACGCTGTATCTAGGGACATGTCTGTAAGTAAGTTCATTCTTATTGTGTTTTAGGGTGAAACTAGTCGGATTGAATCAGAAGAATCAAATTCAGAACTGTTTTTTTTTATCTTTATGAAACAAAAAAACAATCTGAAAAAATTTAGTGAGCTTAAATTTTTAAACACTATTATTGGATAAGCAAATAAATAAATTTGTGGGATCTGCCCATTGTTACCTATAGGCTATCGTAGTTTTACCGCTAATTCACTCGCTCATTTAAAGTTCTCATGCTGCCAAGTTGAAATTTAGCTGTTACACCCTTTACCTTTATCTAATTACTAGAACTTATCTTTGGGCTTAGTTCAAAATATTGAAACAGATACTTTTTGACAACATATAAGTAATAACTTATAATTTCTAATTCAACTTCGACTTTTTTCATCATCAGATAGGTTTAAATAAAGATAATTAAGATGATAACATTAATTCTCGTTTGGTGTGTGGATAGGTAAATAATGATCTACCCAAATATAGTCCGACAGAAGATATGAAACAGAAAAATAGAGCTAAATAGTTTGTGTTATTGAAATTGAAAGTACAATTGACTTATGCATTATTATAATTTATAACAAAAATACTTCGGACTGTTTACCAATTTTCTTTATACCGACAAAGTAAACAGGCAAATAACTCTTTGTTACATACCCGCAAAGCAATTGACCTTTGATATCAACAAGCAATTTAGATTTATAGCATTTTTTTTGTTTCTTATATCTTGTATTGGACTATACTTATGTTTTAAAGTATGTATAGTGTATTATGATTTTAATGTACATAAATTTTTTACATGAACGCATTTGACTTGTATATACAGTAGGTAATAGACCTAAATGAAAATAATTATTGTTTAAGTTCACAAATTTAATAAAGAGAACAATTTTAACTAAATATATACAGATCGAGACAACCCACTAGATACACGACTAGCGGTGTGCTCAGTTTACAGTTGCCTGTCTGAATACGAAATCCGAACGAAAGTTGACGCTTGCCTAAAGGTGCATAACGAGACAAAGTAGACTCCAACGACTTCAGAATTAACAAGTCCTTAGTAGAATCAGTATCGCTAAAGCCGCGGTGGAGAGTATTGCGCGTTCATATAAAGAAATCTTTGCGAATTGACGTATTTACTAAAATTATCTGAATGTTTCACAATTTCAGAATTTTTTTCTAGACGCCACAGATAGTAAAACACTAAAATTATGAAAATTATCAGAACAGCACACAATCAAATATTGATTTTTTTTGACAAAAAGTAATTCTAAAAACATAAATTAATAGTCTCATAAATAATAAAGAAAAATAATACCAACTCCAAAAAAAGTAAAATAATACGTAAATAAATAAATAAATAATTCAAATCAAAAAGACCTCCTTCTTGAGAAAGGCAACATCCTAACCTACTGTAAAAGCACCTTCTGACATTCGTGCTGGCACCAGACAGGTGACTGTAAACTTCGCATACTGCTAGTCGTGTATCTAGTAGGTTGGTTCGACCTGCATATAGGTACATACTTACATGTAACTTCCATCTGTAGGTACCTGAAGCACTTCAGGGGCTGCATATGGTAACCATTCATTTCTACGAAGCACTACAGATCCAACTCTACGTGTTTCACCAAAGTCACATAATTTTATCCGAGAAAAGTCTGATTTAAACACTAGAATGTTATCTAATTTCACATCACGATGTACTAGATCTCTGGTATGCATATGTTCCAAAGCAGCAGCAAGTTGTTTTGCCACTCTTTTTGTATGGAGTTCACCAATACCAATCTCAGATACATTAGAAGTTAGATCACCTGAAATAAAAACTATAATTTAATAATAATGAAGTGGATCTTTTTACCAAAATTTTTTCCATAATAGTTTGAAAATTATCCAAATGACAATTTTATGTTAAACAGAAATATACAAAAACCTTGAATAATTTATGCATACAGTATTAACATTATAATCTGCAATATTTATCCACGTCTGACTACTTATAAAAAGTGTTTCTGTGTGTTTCTGTATGTGTCTATATGTGTCTACGTATGTCCACAACTGGACTAAGGGGACGACCAATTAGGGGCACTTATACATATTTCTCATCGAATTGTAAATAATGTCATTTTCGTGATTTTTGATAGCATTTAAATTTTGTCATTTTTTATAAGACTCAATTACCTGCCTGATTTTGATATGACAGCTTTAAGTATTTTTGTTATATTATTATGACTCGGGGCAAAACACTCAAAAAACTAAACGTCTGACAACCCTGGTGAAAACTTGTGTTTATGTTATGTCGCATCGATATTAAATAACTAACTAATCTGAAGTAGGTATATTTTTTTTACTATTAGTAGATAAAATAAAACCACGTTTCGTTTGAAAGAGAGAGGGCACAATATCAATTTGCGCTCCAGGCGCAATTAGTCCGGCTCTGTGTCGATGTATAATGAATATAATGCATCTATGAACTGTTTCTTGACTTTCAATTTGGTAGATTACATATAAAACGACCGAACAATAAAATCATCCCTATTGATACGAATAAAACACCATATGTCCCGCAGAGCTGTGCGAACTTTTGTGTTTTAAGTAAACTAAACTGGACATCAATTGAAACTTTAAGGAATAAACTTTAAGTACTTTCATTTTAGAAGCCCAAATTCAAAACTATTTAACGGTTTTTTAAAACGGGGAAATGTTGGGAAAGTGTAATTTATGGACTATTGCAAGGAAATTTTCGTAGTACCTTCCCATGCATAGAAGCAATAAAACAGGGTGAAAAAGAAAAACTTGAATTTTTTGTCAAATTTCATTCCAATGTAGTTTCCGAGAAAGTCACTTGACATTTTTAGTGATTGGCATTTTGAAATAGGATGTCTTCCTTCGGGACATTTTGTAACTTTTTTCAGTATCTTAACTGGTTTGAGTAAAATTATTTTTCTCTTGAAAAATAACAATTACTTATTAAAAAAGTTATCTTAAATGTGTATCTAATCAAAAATGTATTAAAAATGATTTTTTCTAAATGAGAAAGAATAAATACGAGATATTGTATCGGGCAGAGTGATTGTAACTTTTAAATTTCATTCAAATAATTTTGAAACATTAAAACAAATGTCAATAAGTATCGCCTACTAGATATTCGGAAAATCTACTTAATTCAATAATTTAAGAAATGAATGAAAAATTTTGCAAACCATGGATACTTCAAAGATACACTTTAATTAATTCTCACTCATTCATGTGAAGCATCCCAGCCCTGGGCTGCTTCATCGCGAATAAATTTCCTATAATTTTTACATAAAACTAAATTATTTCCAAGCATTTATATCATTAAATTCCAGATTAATTATTACATGAAAAAGGTTAAATCATTTTCTTATAATTTTGGCAGAAAACGTATGCATTCAAACTATAAAGTCTAAATTATCAGCTAAGTAAAAGAACGCACAGTATTCATTTAATATTTTAAAACATTGACAAAACTGTACAAAATCTTAAAGCATTCTCCAGGCGAGAAGAGATAACATAAATAAACCGACGTAAACACTTAGGGTTGTAAGAGTTTTACTAAGAATAGGATCAAAGGCTAATAAACATAGAGTCATTATATCACTTCTTACCTAAAGCATCTTGAGTTTAATTTCGTGGGTAGAGCACAAGTTAGCGTTTGGCTATCTCCGTCTAGCTTGCAGGCTTGAACAACGAACTCACTCACGGAGAATCATATAAATACGCGACATTTTCTACGATCTAGGTCACATCTCTGACAGCCCCAAGCTATACGCTTTGGTTCTAAGTAATCGGGTACGAAGAGATTGTTCAGTTCTCCGTGGCAGAGTCGTGCCACATCTCTGTTAACCCCAAGCGTTACGCTATAGTTCTAAGGAATCGGGTACGGAAAGATTGTACGACGCTCTGTAATATAGTTGTGCTCCAGGTCAACTCTCTGACAGCCCCAAGCTTACGCTTTGGTTCTACGGGATGGGGAAATAAGAGAGTGGCCCTGTCTCGGAGTTATAACTAGCCATCAGCGTTGGGAGCCGCGCTTCATTAGCGTGCACTAGCCACCGACGCAGCCGTCGACATGGAGGCGAGTTACTCAGGCGTTACTCAAGAATCCGGGGGAATGGGCCCCGCGGCACTCTCCGTGTATACCAGAATTGGTAAGGACATCATTTAAATAATTATTATACTGTGTTGTCATTTTCTACGTACTCGAGCTCACTAAAATTCTTCAAACTAATTCAATTTCTTTGATACGAGTGAAATGGCAACGTTAATCAAAGTTCGACTCTATATGCTTGGGTTTCGCGGTTTTTAATAATATCTGACCGGTGGTACCAAATGATTTCCAGATAGGGTTTTTCTGTTATAATGCACTGCTCATTACATGTTTATTAATAATTAGTACAGTTGATATTAATTCCGATAGGATCAGTAATAGTAGTTGGAACTTTTATCCATTTTTCCGAATCAAGTTAGGTCAAAATAAGATAATGTACAAAATAATTAGTGTCCAGTTGAATCTGCAATATCTGTAACTGTATCAAATTTCACTACCCGTATTGGGATCAGAGTGTAACTATCAGATGTGTGTGGTTAGGCGCCGACAACAAAATATGCAGTTCACCCCACTCGCTGAGTTGTCTGACCACGGACCTTGTTTCTCGACAGAGGGTTCGGGTCCAGATGACCAGTGTATACCGCTTAATGATTTTTGGCTATCGCTCCCATAAGCGTGCCGAAATACAAGCGACGCCTGCCAAACCCTTTAACAAATCTACGGGGTAGTTCGTTTCATGTTGGTTTAAACCTTGATTGGTGGCATGCATTCGACACACCCAAAACAATACGGGCAGTTGCTCGTCATATGTCGGAGTTTCGCATATGCATCTAATCATCGTTGGCCAGCGTCAGTTGTATTTATGGTACTGTTTTATGGTAGCAACGAGCCCGCGAAGTAAATGACAAGGCATGGTTGTTGGTCTCTGCCCGGCTCATGTGACAGGGGACGTTTTGGTGCCACATACAAGGGAAGTTTCTCTTGCACTCATATGTAGAGTTCTACATATGTCATTTAAACTATGAAGCGGAAGTTTCTGCGCATGTAACCAGGTTTGGTTACATTGCAGGTTCAACTAGCCAAATATCCATGTTTTTCTTATAGACAGTTGTCTAAGCATAGAAATAAAAGGTGTGAAAACGTTATTTGAGTTTCCTTGACTTATTTCTACTTTCAAAAGTGAATTCTTAGTAAATCAGTAATCATAAACCTAAAGCAAAATCTTATTGATACTAGTCACTCTTTAAAACATATATCAGTGCAGTGCAGATTAGTGGTCATATTAATTGGTAAAAAATTATATACTCACATTAAAGCAAATTAAATCTCATAAATGAAACAAAGTAATACCAAACTTTATAAACGCACCTGTGAAGTTACAATCACATAACAAATTTGGGTCCTACCACTAAAAACTAGACGATCACGAAAAAGGTCAATTAATTAATTAATTATTACCTGTCGCTTCACGACAGGTGCGACTTAGAAAAAGGGGAATAAATTAAATACAAGATAATCGAGGGAGGGTTACTGTTGCTTTGGGATATCGCCGTATAAGTAATAATTGAATTGTGATATTAAAACCTAAGTTATGATGTGACTGATATATTTCAGTCTCTAACATTTCACTTACCTAAAGGTGCATACTCTTGAGAAAATACATAAAAAACCAGCCGTTTCAAATGTCACGTCGTATGCTGTGATAATATTTTTATGGACTCCTAAATGTAGGCCATAATGAAATTCTCGATAGAAATCTTTGATTGATGTATATGGTTTAGGCAGAGCTTTCAAAACCATTTCAGTATCTGTTGCCTTATGTTCTACTAAAAGAATTTTTCCAAACCAGCCCTCACCTACTATTTGAAGAATATCAAATTCGTCAGCTAAATTTACCTAAAAAAAATTAAATCTGTTGTAGTTTTTTCTCCTCTTATAATAATATTCATATTATGAATCAGTTATTTCAGGGATAATATGCCTATAATTATACTACATATTAGACCAATCAAGTAAGATAATGAAACGGATTTAATCAGCTACAGATTGAAACTTTCGCACGTATATTGGTGACCCAATGCTCCATCAATATCTTGTGCCGATTGTAAAAATGTTTTCAAAGGACAATTGAAAACTAGATCTTTTGATGCATTAAATAGAGTTTTGTGTGACTACCCCCAATGTGCCTTCCCGAAAATCCACATTTTTAATGTTTTAACATTAAGCAAACCTTAAAAAAAATTAGATGTACCCAAGTTTTTGATGAGATTTAAACATGTTTTGGGTGCATAATTTTTAGCCACAACATTTTTTTAACTCCCATTTTTTTTTCAAAGCGCTGCTGCTGGCATCAAAATTTATTGCTAACCCGTGAAATTTTGAAAATCGAATTTGAATAATATTGCAAAAAAAACTATTGTTTTGTCGGCCAAAAATCAAGACCTATTTTTTTGTAGAGAATTTTGTTCTTTATGAAATAAATGTGTTAACATAGCACCCAAACAAATTTTGAGGTTGACACTTTTTTTGTACGGAACTTCTACAGAAAATCGGCTCGCAAACAATTTTTAAGACTCATCAGAAATCATTCTGGACATCTAGTTATGTGTCAATTTTTGGAAACCGAAGTTTAATGCGTTGAAACTGTGGTGAAAGGAACATCGGAGAAATTTGCACAAAACTTTTCGACTCGCGAAAATCCAATTAATCCATTTACAAAGGTGAACTACCTATCGGATAGCAAATTGCATAATTTACAAAATTGTCTACATATGTGCAATAGTATACTATACACCGTTAGTATTTTTTCTTTCCATAAATATAAGCAGAGAACAAAGGTATTCCTGGTGCCATTAAAATCACGAATCATAGGCACTTAATCATTAATAATCTTACTTTTTCTAATTCAAATTCTCGGATTCTGTGTATGTTTCCGCTTAATGATTGTTTTAAAAGACTACCCATCGCTGTGCAACCATAACCTGAAAATAAAATGTATTATTAGATTTTTCACAAAATACCCAGTAAGCACACACACGTGTATTTTACGTGTATCTAACGTAATTTGGTTGAATACACGTCAGTAGGTTGATTTTTACACGTGTAATAATTGGTTGAATATTCAACCACAATTTTTAAACGTTTTTTCAACGTTTAATTTTACGAAATTTTAACTTTACAACTTTATTTCAACGTTGAAGAAACACGTTAGCTCTTTGAACGTAATTTAACGTTCTATGAACGTTGATTATGCGTGTTATTTTACTAACAGTTCTATTTATACGTGCATTATACGTGAAATTGAACGCCTAGCGCAACGTTATATTCATTAGAATTTATGCACGTACAAATACACGTCTACATCACGTTGAATAGTTACGTTTATATTAGCAAATAATTGTACTATTCATAAAAGTCATTAATACGTTTTTCTAACAAAAGTCGCACAAATATGTCATATATTACTTAATTTTGTGTTATTTCAGTGTTGGTATTAAGTGTATAATACGTTTAAACGAATGCTTAGTGCAACGTTGTAATCATTAGATTTTATGTATGTATATGCCACGTTAAGAAGTAACGTGTATATTAGCATAAAATTATACGATTTGGAAACGTCGTTAATACACGTCTCTTTAACGATCTATTGCGGAAATATTTCACATTATTTACTTTTGTGTTATTTCAGTGTCGGTCTTAAGTGTATAACAGGTTTAAATGAATGCTTAGTGTAACGTTATAATCATTAGAATTTATGTACGTATACGCCACGTTTAGAAGTAACGTGTATATTAGCATAAAATTATACGACTTGGAAACGTCTGGTCGTGACGCTAGAGTATCATTCGTCCTTATACTTTATTGTACGGTATTGGCCGAATTCTGACACGTGGGTCTGTTCCTCTCTCTCTCCTAGGGTCAGTCCATTATTATTCGTGTAAGCGCTAGGGGGGGGTTAACAATATCAAGAAGAGAGAAGACCCAGATTAAAGAAGGCCATGCCATCTCCATCTTAGGCATATGTTTCACGTTGTGGTTGTGCTAGAAGTTTATTGCTGTGTAGTTAATGTGTGACTAGTTATTATTAAAAATTAAAATATTCTGTAAAATACTCATGTAAAATAGGTATGTGTAATTACTTGTTAATTATTTAGGTTTAGACTGTAAATAAGTAGGTACGACAGGATTAGAAACGGATGCCTTCAATGTCTTGTTTTAAACAAAGTGTACTGTTTTAAAATATGGATATAGTAATCGAGTGATACCTAAATGTACATATTTACTTTCTTATACGCATATATCATTATATTATTTCTTCAATATTGAATTTGATTTACAGAAGTAACCAGAAGAAACAGAGAAGTACCTACACAAATATTTGGTTGAAAAAATTAAGTAATAAGGTGTACCTACCTTAGCTATTACTCAAATTTTTAACATGAACTTTTTGTTCGCATTCAAAAATGAATATAAAAGAAAAACGTTTGGTCAGTAGACGACAACTTCAGCGTCGTACTCAAAATAATATTAGGAAAGTTTGTAAAAATGTGTTGAGTATTTAGGAAAAACAGAAAAAGCAAAATGGTTAACATTCCTCTGTTTAAATAAATGCCTTTCCGGACTCGGATTTTTTCTGCACTTATTGTATTATTTACGACAAACTCCAACAAAAAAAATCCCCACAAATTTTGGATTTACTCCACTAAGAATAAAATCGTTTTGACTTTTTGTTGAAATTTCATTGCTGGTGCAGTAATAAGGTCCTTTATATTTATCTCATTGAAGTAGGTATCTCATTGTAGGTAGTTTTATAATGATTTAATTAATATCTGACTCATTTATTTCATATTCGAGAATGTTATTTTTGTTCTGAACTGAACTAAAAATATTTTACTAATCTACTTTATTTTATTTTAACATTTGTGAATGTTGTTATTTTTGTTGTATAGGGCGCCTGCACGCGTAGGGGAAGTGACAGAGATTGGAGGGCATTCCGCCAAAATACTTATTTGCTTTACAGTGGCCTACAGTGATAAAGGCTGATTAAATATGATCACTCTGAGGTACGTACATATACAACCCTTATCTTTTTATTTTTTGTAAACTTATTATTTTCAGATGTTTTACTTTTAAGAGTAAAAATATTGTGTTCATATGCCCTCCAATCTCTGTTACTCACCGTACGCGTGCCCAATTCATTTTGTGTTAGCCTTGACTGGCTTAACTTAAATATTTTACTAACCTTAACTTTATTTTAAAAAGGCCCTGCCCTGCACATGTCCTATGAAAAGTGGCTTTTGGTGAATTTTGCTGAAACTTTGCTATTTTTCATTTGACTGATGGTGATCCAAATTCATTATTGCCACAATTCGATCCTATGGATTGTTTTTGAGGTACATCATATCCAAACTAGATAATTTGTGTAATTTTAGACATTCAAGAATTTTGTTATGAACTTTCATTAATGTATGTGAGTATGAGATGTATATTTTTACGAAACATAAAAGTTGATAAAAAAATTCTGAAAACAAATCTTTATTGGACTTAAATAGACATTTTTAGACTTTTTGACTTTTTCCTAAATCTAATGGTTTCAGAAGAAGAAACTCTTGAATGTCCCAAAATTACACAAATTATCTAGTTTTGACAAACCGTATTTCAAAAACGGTCCATAAGACCGAGTTGTCAACGATAATTTTTCATCACCACCATTTGAACGATGACAGCAAAGTTTAAGCCAAATTCACCGAAAGTCATTTTCCATAAGAAACGTACGGGGTCTTTGTGAATGTTGTTATTTTTGTTTTATTCGTTTTCTGTTAAGGCTGTGTCACCTCAAAGAGTTTTCAAAATAACATAATTTATTTTATGAATTAATTTTAAAATTCACAAAACGCCACAATTGATTTATGCAATGGCAATGAATTTAACCACAAAATATTTAAATCAACGTGGTCAAGTTGTTATTTTGTATCGCCATATTAACTAATTGGTAATTTTTTTAATTTAGCCACTTTCTAACTTCCAAGAGAATTTATTTATAATTTTTTATAAAATTTGTTGCATGCAACTATAAAAATTATGAAAATAATTTTTTAAATAATTTATAAATTTAGTAGATTGTATTCGGAACGTTGCTGACGTTGGTGTTTTCAGGCGGTCCGCCGCCGCGGTTGTCATTTCATTGGTTTTTCTTACATTTCTGACCATTTCGTTGAATATGAATGATATGATTGAATGCTGATCAATATGTGACATATTATTTTTTCTATGCTTTCCAAAATGTATTTTTTAAATAATTTATAAATTATGTAAAAAATTCTTTGAGGTTGCACACACAGCCTTTGTCTTAAGTGAATTAAATATTATTCTTCTTACATTGTCATGTTTGTTGTTTTTATGTGTTAAAAATATAATAAAATATATACTTTGCATTATACCTTGTTTCGTATTTTTCATTTGGAGAGACAACGTCGATGTGACAATTGTGTAAACTAGGCGGGAGGGCTGAAAAACCCTAAAATTTGAATTGCGAATATATTAGTTCGTAATTTGTTACTATGTAAGTATTGAAAATTAATTCGTGTAAATGTTTTACTAAATCGGTTAATATTTAGCTGAACCCTGTGACCTCCAAAATGAATCAAAAGTGACAATTTTTCGATTTTTAACATTTTTCAAAATGCCATTTGATTTTTTTTTTGTAATTTTTTTAACAATGTTAAAACGTGTGTGGCAAGTTTTTTCAAATAAAATATTTTTCAGAACTAAGGAAACTAGAGATTTGCAAAATTTGACGAAATAAGTTTTTTTGTCACAAATCTCTAAATTTCCATGGAACTGAAAAATATTTTGGGAAAATTATTGCTACACACATTTCGACATTGGTAAAAAAAATCCTTAAAAAATTCGAACATTAATTTGAAAAATGTTAAAAATCGAAAAATTGTCCTTTATTTATTTTCCATGGGCTTTGCTAAATGTTAACTGGTTTGATTAAAAATTTACACGAATTAGTTGGAATACATAGTATTCTTCTAATATGCCAGAATTAAAAAGCAGCAGTATGTTCATTATTCTAAGCCAATGAGGGTGAATAACGTCATATTCACTCTTAACAAGTTACGAACATTTGCAAATTCAAATATAGTGTTTATAAACCTGCCCTAGTATAGATCTAGTCTACATACACGTGTCTATATTTGCGGATCCGTATCGATCACATGATTGAGAAAATCAATGGAAATGTATATATTTGAAAATTGGCGTTTTCTCGATCACGTAGTCGAAACGAATTCGTAACTATTGATGCGTGTGGATGCAACCTTAGAATAACGTACATAACACGTTATTATATATTTCTTCTATTATTCTAAGAGCAATTTTTCACAGATAACTATGTAAATTACACGTTAAAAAAATAGTGTTTTATTAATTACATAATCACGTACATTACACATTACAAAAATGTTGTTTTTAATCCGCATTGGTTAATAAATTGTACGTGTTAAATACGTCTAAAAAGAGATCAAAATACACGTTATAAAAAATAGCGTATTTTCTATTGCATAATCACGTACATTACACGTTATAAAAGGGGTGCTTTTCTATCTGTTTAGCAAATAAAGTGAACGTGTTAAATACATTTAAGGAGTGTCCAAAATACACGTTATTTATTTACGTTTCTTTAACGTTATAAATTTACGTGGATTTAACTAATTAACGTTGAAATTACAGTTGAAACCGGCGACACTTCAACGTTGATTTAACGTTGCTTTTAGTGTAATTTTTTACGTTTTACTCACGTGTGTGTGCTTACTGGGTAGTACTCATGAATCAGGAAATATTTTGTTTGTGGGCTCTGGTGATATATGTAAATAAATTTTCAATAAGAGTGATATATTTTTTTGTTAAATAAAACAAGGAACTGAGGCAGAGCAAAACATTTTATTTTATTTTGAAGTACAATCGATGCAATTATGTTCTGAAAGTAACATCATTCAAATGGCCGCCTCTGCTCCACTTACAGGACCGAATCCAATGAACCCAATTTTCAAGCCCTTTATTCAATAAATCAGTACAGTATGTCACGAATATAGCGTTCAATATTCAATTCTAATGCACGAATTGTGTCTGGTTTATTGGCATAAACCAACGACTTCAAATAACCCCACAAAAAGTAGTTCAAAGGAAATTGACATTATAGCATTTTTCGAAATAATCGCCTCATCGTTTTCACGAAATAAATTGATTGTGTCATGGGCTGTGTGGCATATAGTGCCGTTTTGTTGAAACCAGATGTTGGTTAAATCAATATTATTCAATTCAGGCCATAAAAAAGTTTGTTATCATATCATCGTCCTGTACCGCTTACTATTGACAGTAATGGCATCTCCGTTCTCATTTTCAAAGAAATAAGGACCGATGACGCCACCATGCCAAAAACCACACCAAACAGTTACTTTTACGGAATGTAAAGGTCTCTCGTGTATAATTTGTGGATTTGCTTCACACCAGTAACGATAATTTTATTTATTTACCGATCCACTGAAAAGAAAATGAGCTTCATCTGAGCTAATGATTTTCTTAAAAAAAAATCAGCATCATTTTCAAATTGTTCCAAGGCAAAATCAGCGAATTCACGGCGTTTGCAATGATCCAAAGGCTGCAATTCTTGTGTGAGAACAATTTTGTAAGGATGTAACAAAAATCCTCCCATAAAATACGCCAGGTGGATGTTGCAGAGAGCCCCAACTCTTGAGAACGCCTTGGAATCGATAAATTTGGGTCTTCAACAACACTACTCATTACTTCGAGCAGTTCTTTGTCTTACTGGCACGTGAACATTCTGTAAAGAAAAAATACCCTCAAAATTTTCAACATTTCGACGAATTGTGAGCACACTGGACCAATTATGACGACCATAAATTGGTAAATGTGCACGATAAGTTGCAATAAAAGAATGATTATTTTGATAAAAAAATTGGATAATTTCCAAATGTTGTTGAGGCGTGTATCTTTCCATGAGTAAATTGTAATATTTACTGAATACGACTGACAGTGATAGACGATTTTGGCATTTCAAATATGGTCACAATGTTAAATTGAAAACATATCCCTATTGAAAAACCTTATACCATGAACTAGATAATAATTAGCATATTTCTTAAATACGGAGCATCTTTACACAGAGATCGGCATAAATCACTTCCATTTTCAAAACGGAACAAATATTTATTAAACAAAGATATATTAGTAAATAACAAATGAAACTATTTACTACGGATGTATATTAATTAATAGAATATTGAATGACTTACATGACTCTACCTCCTTTCAATACACTCCATTAATCTTTGACCAAAATTATACATAGGTAGCTTTTGTTTCCACAGTACAAATTGTTATTGGACCTCCCAGTATATATTCATTAACAACTGATTTTTTTGTTTTCATTTTTAACACAGTCAAGATTGCTGAAGCAGTATTAATATCGAACGGTCTTCTAAAATCACATTGTTGTATAACTACTTCTAATAAAATGATCTAAACAAAACACTCGATGTTGCTATTGATTTAATTTTAGAACTATTCACTACCAAATTCAAGTATCAAGGCTTGGTTTTTAAAATAAATACGTGCATGTTGAATTTGTATTGGTCAAGACAATTTAAAAATGTAAAATGAATTACGCCATGATCCCTATACAAAACAGTCCCTTAGATATTTTATTTCTAATGCGTTGTTTCCTCACTGTTGCATCTGAAATGTACATTTTCATGATTTTTATGAATATAGAATTAGATAAAAAGCACCATCTTATTTATTAGGTCTGAGATGTTAAATTCATATTCTTAAAACTTGGCAATCCAGTTTTTTCTGTCAGCCAAGTTGTACATTTCATTAAATGTCTTCCAAGATTCATTTTTTCGCATTTAGATGACTATTTTGAGATATCGACTTGCGGGAAACGCCTCACTGCAACTTTTTTTTTCTGACAAGAACAATTTTTATACATTTGTAAGTACATGCTTATACAGGTATAAAGTCAAACGACTAAATAAAGTTGTTCCACTGTTTAGTACTAAACATTTACTGGGGGAAAATGACTCCGCATTACGATCTTTTCCGCCTAATGAAAGCCGCGAAATATAACAGACGTAGGTATGTACAAATTGTATTAGTATGTAAGTATTTTTAGAGTTGAACTAATTATATTTACATCAGCTGGAATCTAATCTCATGATTGTCTAAACATAATTAAATCTGCAGTCATAATTATCTCATAAAATCTCAAAAAATTGTCGTGTAGAACTTAAAAATACAAATTTAAAATATTTTTTGCATAACAGTAAGAATGTAGAAATATAATGTACTTAGTTTAAAAAATTACTTATGTCTTATGTGATAATAATGATAATAATAATGTTGTTCCATACGAATCCTTTCCGTCTATTTCAAGGGTCATATTGTGCCCAAGTAGCATTTCAAATTGTAATTTGGTCGCGCCAACGTTGTGACAGGTGTCACAACGTTAGCGTGACCAAATTACAACTCGAAATTCTACTTGAATGTCGTCTATAATCCGCCGACTTTAGAGGATTTTGAGGGCTTTTAGAAGGAAATTTACTAAATTACGCTTTCATTTAACGACAACACTCCAGTAATTGTACACTTCGAGGCTCTCTGCTATAGATTTCTAGAAGAGCCAGAAGATGTGTGTGCGGCAATCAGTATGGAAGAAGTTCAGCACGTTCCATTTATTAGCATTAAGAACTCCACTACTCCAGGTATAGACGACATAAACAACGAGAGACAGCAGATCCCGGGCTGGTTTATTGAGAGTCCTTTTCTCCAAAAATGGGAATCTTTTCGATTTGAGAAATTATAGCGGGATCCTTTACCTCAACTCGTGCTACATAATAATTACACGTAGATAACTCGTATGCCAGGACACTAAAGTTTATGGTCTGTTGCTCCAGTCGTACAGCAGTTACACGAACATCGTTATGCTAAGAAAGTCAGGTAGATTGCAAGGACACAAGGACAGCCTGCTGATACCGATATATTACGCAGAATTCAGTGCCATACAAATGGAATCTATCAATGATCTGGATTGATTACCCTAAAGCATTTGACACGACACAGCAGGTGATATTTAGGAGAGGAGTTTACCAAAGTGACTCTCTAAAACAGTTATATGAAGAAATAGAAATATCCTTATTTCAGTTTTCACAGAGGAACACAGCGGCAAAACATCCTGTCTCCGTTGTAACTAACAGTTCTACAACAGCGTTCGCCTAAATGAAGGTTCAGCAGATATGTTCACTAATGATCATATCTTTGTACAAATTCTTATAGTAACAGAAATCTAGGATGATAAAAAGACTGGTGAACTCCGATAGTCTTTTCCCATGACCTAATATTCTATTAACAACATTCGTGACAATAAGTACAAGCTGGAAGAAGTTCGATGCCCACCACAATGTTGACATGATAGTCCTACAACAGTTGCAGATTCGTTAGAACATCGTCCTAAAAATCTGACGCTATAACGTCTATTAACTACACAAAGATGTACAAAAAAGAAGATGTCGCTCTATTCGCATAGACCACTAAGCCATAATGATGCCGCAGAAAAATCACCATGGTTTCTCTACGTGATCTGGACGCATACAGGCATTATGCATAGGAAATTTCAACCCCATCTTCTAATGGAACAAACATTTACGAATGGGAACTGCTGTGATACTTGGAAACAGATTAACCGATCCACAATGGGGGAGGAAGAAGGAAACAGGATGTTCCTGACATCGCCATTGTTAGTTATAACATAAATGTATTATATTACAAAAACTAATTTAATTTTATCTAAAGGACCAAGGGTCCAGGTCAAGTCTGTTTAGCCTATAAGTTGTTTCGAATAACGCAGTAAATCACTTGACATCTAAGGCATAATGTGAGAAACATATTTTAAATATATAAAGTTAGTCGTGTAGATGTTAGTAGAGAATAGAGACGCACTTTCTGGTATATAGTAGAGTCAAAACACTATTAATAAATAGTCTTTATTTAAACATAAAGAACTGTGTTTTATTTCGATAGCTCATAGCCTAATAGGTTCTTGACCCAGATTATGCGTCGTTATATTCTATGTTAGTGGCTATAAAAACAATAGGTGCCTAATTGAATAATTTAATTAGTGTAGTGTCCATAATAAATAATAAGTACTTTATTAAATACCTCATGTAGTGATTAAAAGAAAAAAAAGAGTGGTGATAATAAGACTATGGAAAATTTAAAATTAAAAAGAAACATTCAAGCCTTTAATGGTGAAAAGTACAGTGTATGGAAATTTAGAGTTAGAGCTTTATTAACAGAACTTGAAGTGATTAAAGTTATTGACAATGAAATTCCAGTTGAATTAACAGACGACTGGAATAAAGCTGAACGAATTGCCAAAAGTATTATTGTAGAATATTTATCTGATTCTTTTCTTGGTTTTGCAACGACAGAACGTACTGCAAGGGACATTCTGGATAGTTTGGATGTCATTTATGAACGAAAAAGTCTTGCCACCCAACCGGCATTAAGAAAGAAATTGCTGATTTTAAAATTGAGCGGTGATACACCGTTAGTGAAGCATTTTACTCTTTTTGAAGATCTTATCACAGAGTTATCAGCTGCAGGTGCAAAATTAGAAGAAACTGATAAAGTATCTCATTTACTATTAACTCTTCCTACAGTTTATGACGGTGTAATAACCGCAACTGAAACTTTGTCAGAAGATAATTTGACTTTGGCTTTTGTCAAGACTAGACTTCTAGATCATGAAGTCAAATTAAAAACCGAAAGCCATGATACAAGTTCAAAAGTGCTCCAAGCAGGCTGGCGAGACGATAGTTCAAACAAAAATAATTTTGGGGTCAAGAAGCCGCCAAAGAGAGAAGATTATAAGACCCGTACTTACAAATCCAACTGGAAGTCATCGAAACTTAATATCAAGTGTCACCATTGTGGTCGAAAAGGTCACATGAAAAAGGACTGCTTTCATTACAGAAAGGGTTTTCAATATAAAAATGCAGAAAGGAGAAGAATGGTCCAAACTGTCCAACTAACCGAACCATTAACATCAAAAAACGAAAATTCTGGTTTTGCATTCATGATTGGAAACCATCAGCGTGAAACTGATAATACAATCAGCTTTATTTTGGACTCTGGAGCATCTGACCATATTGTCAACAGAGATGACCTATTTTCTAGTTTCATCAAACTGAAGATTCCGCTAAAAATTTCAATTGCAAAAAATGGAACCTATATTAACGCAACAAAGAAGGGTGCAATAAATATATCGAGTAATGTGGGAATATCAGGAGTTCTAGACGTTGTCTTTTACTGTCCAGATGTACCACATAATTTGCTGTCCGTGCGAAGGATGCAGCAGGCTGTACTAACCATAGTTTTTAATCAAAAAGGTGTAGAGGTAACCAAAAATGGTAAAAGAATATTGAAGGGTAAGCCATTAAACAATTTATTTTATGTCGATTTTATGGTCAATAAAAATCTGAACAATTATGTTGCACAAGTAAATAAAAGCATACATCAGAATTACAAACTATGGCATCAACGCTTAGGTCACATTGGAAAATCAAAATTTATAGAGTTAAAAAAAATAAACATATGATCGAAGATATAGATCAAATTGATCATATTACACCAACTGATGATTTATGTGAGGCGTGTATAAATGGTAAACAACAACGATTGCCATTTGCAAAAGTCAAAAATAAGACTCATATAAATGGGCCATTGTTTATTGTTCATTCTGATGTTTGTGGTCCAATTACTCCATCAACAATTAATAACAAAAATTACTTCGTAATTTTTGTTGATGAATTCACTCACTATTGTGTGACCTATTTAATTACATATAAATCAGATGTTTTTGCTGTCTTTCAGGATTACATTGCTAAAAGTGAGGCGCAATTTAATTTGAAACTAGTTAATTTGTATTGTGATAATGGAGGGGAATATTTGTCAAAAGATATTAAAGATTTTTGTGTGCAAAAAGGCATTAGCTATCATTTGACAGTTCCACGAACCCCACAATTAAATGGTGTATCAGAGCGTATGATAAGGACATTAACTGAAAAAGCTCGTGCAATGATAAACGGTGCTAGTTTAGAAAAAGTGTTCTGGGGCGAGGCAGTTCTGACTGCCACTTTTCTAATAAATTTAACCCCTACTAAAGCTCTGAAACAAAGCAAAACACCATACGAACTATGGCACAATAAAAGGCCCAAATTAAAATATTTAAAGGTATTCGGATCTACTGTTTTTATCCATAATAAAACAATGAAATCAAAATTTGATGAAGAATCTTTTAAAGCTATATTGGTTGGATATGAACCGAATGGGTATAAAGTGTGGAATGTGGAAACTGAAAAATTTCTAACAGTACGAGATGTTATTGTCGATGAGACAAATTTCTTGAAATACAGGCCAGTACTTAAGCCTGAAGGGGTTAATTCCGAAAACTCCAGAACTGAAACTAATGCATCTGACTTGCAATCAAAATCAGTAATAAAGTCAAATAAATCTGGTAGTACTAAATCAGATATGTCTACGGATATTTTAGAACCGAGTTCAAGTAAAAATGCCAAATTAGGTCATGAACCTACTGACTCTGTAATAAAAGCAGAGGCGCACAAAGATCTCTAGACAAAAACAAAAGTCATTATGAACTGAGAAATCGCCCTCCTATTTCATATAATGAAGATACCATACCAGATGATTATCTTTTGAGTGCACAAATATTTGTAAATAAAATTCCTAGCTCATATTAAGAAATTCAAAATAAGGATGACTGGATTCAGTGGGAGCAAGCTATTAGGGATGAAATTAATTCTCTCTTAATAAACAACACCTGGTCTTTAGTCGAAAAACCCCAAAATAAGAATATAATTGATAATAAATGGGTGTTTACAATTAAAAACGATGAAAATGGAAACCCATCAAAATATAAAGCTCGACTTGTTGCTCGAGGTTTCAATCAGGAATATTTAGTAGATTACAATGAAACATTTGCACCAGTTGCAAGAATTGCGAGTTTTAGATTTATTCTAGCATTTTCAAATCAGTTCAATCTATTAGTCCATCATATGGACGTGAAAACTGCTTTTCTGAACGGTCTATTGAAAGAGGAAATCTATATGAAAGTTCCTGAAGGGGTTAAAAGTAAAAGCAATCAAGTATGTAAATTGCATAAAGCTTTATACGGATTAAAGCAAGCAGCAAGGTGTTGGTTTGAGATGATTAAATTGGCCCTAAAAGATCAAGATTTTGGAAATTCTTCAGTTGACCATTGTATTTATATCTTAGATAAAGGAAATGTGTTTAAAAACATTTATGTAGTACTTTATGTCGATGATCTCATTATTTCCACTGCCTGCAATGATACCATGAGTAATTTCAAAAATTATTTAATGAAAACATTTCTAATGGTAGATTTAAGAGATTAAACTTTTTGTTGGTATAAAGGTAGAAAGAAGTGATAACAAAATTACATTAGACCAAAATGCATACCTAAAAACCGTTTTAAATAAATTTAAAATGCATGAATGTAATCCTGTCAGTACACCTTTACCAAACAAGTTATATTATGTAGCTCTTAATTCTGATGAGAAATATGACGCTCCTTGTCGAAATCTTATTGGATGTTTAATGTATGTACAAGACCTGATTTAAGTACAGCTGTTAATATTTTGAGTAGATATATGAATAAAGGTAATAAAGAACTTTGGCAGTGTCTTAAAAGGGTACTAATAAGGTACATTAAAGGTACATTAAACATTAAATTAACATATATTAGAGGAGACTATAACGAATTGTTATGTGGTTATGTAGATTCTGACTGGGGAAGTAACGAAATTGATAGGAAAGGTACAACTGGCTATTTGTTTAAATTATTTGAGCGTTGTACAATATGCTGGAATACAAAAAGGCAAATATCTGTAGCGGTCAACTACAGAAGCCGAATATATGGCACTTTTTGAAGCCGTTAGGGAGGCACTCTGGCTAAGATCATTAGCAACCAGCATTAAAATAAATATTTCAGAACCAATCACTATCTATGAAGACAATAATGGTTGTATAAGTATTGCAAACATTCCAACTAACCACAAAGTGGTCAAAGCATGTTGATATAAAATATCATTTTTCTAGAGAACAAATTGAAAACAAAATAATAAAATTGAAATATGTCCCCTCAGGTAAGCAGCTCGCAGATGCATTAACCAAGCTTTTGCCGGCATCCAAATTCCAGGAACTCAAACTTGAAATGGGTTTGGAGTAATCTGTTTAACATTTTATTTAGTTTTAGAATGGTCTGTTTGGGTTTTACTGGGTTTCCCCATTTCCTGTGCAACAAATGTTGGGCCATTATGTTTTTTTTCTTCCCAGAAAATACACGGAAGGTGTGTCAATTTTTTTTATTGTAAGTTGTTTCTAATAATAATAATAAATTACCGAATTAGTTTTTGAGAGGGCGTGTTAGTTATAACAGAAATGTATTATATTACAAAAACTAATTTAATTTTATCTAAGGGACCAAGGGTCCAGGTCAAGTCTGTTTAGCCTACGAGTATAAGTTGTTTAGAATAACGCAGTAAATCACTTGACATCTAGGGCGCTAAGAATCATTGCTAGTGCATAATGTGAGAAACATATTTTATATATATAAAGTTAGTCGTGTAGATGTTAGTAGAGAATCAGGACGCACTTTCCGGTATATAGTAGAGTCAAAACACTATTAATAAATAGTCTTTATTTAAACATAAAGAACTGTGTTTTATTTCGATAGCTCATAGCCTAATAGCCATATTTAAAAGGTAACGATGACCTTCATAGCCTACATAAGAGATAATTGGACAACAACCTTATTCTAATCAACCTTAGAGGAAAGCCTCCAAGAGAAAATATATTTTCACAAAGAAATGAATGAAAGCAGTTCGAGCAACCTTGCAGAAACATGGCACCCATTTGGAGAATCAAAAATGAAGAAGAAATATAAATAGTTAAACAGTACCAATTCTGTAACACCATGTATTTCTTATAGGACTACATCGACAAGCCAAAGAAGAACATCGATTTTGATGAACCGAGACACAGAGGGGAGGGGGTAGGTGTGGGGGCCTCGGAGACGAGTACGTGGGGAGTCCTACAACCTAGAACCTAGATCTTAGTATCGGGGGAGTGATGGCTCCGAGGCCAATGGCATATGACTAAGATTTTAGTATCCGGGGAGGGGGAGATTTTGACCAATACTATAGACTTATATCTAAGATTGTAGACATATCTAAGATTGTTGCTAAGAGGGAGGAGCTAAAAGACTCAGATCTGAGGTTAAAAATGGCTGCTAGTAGTAAGTGCGACCAATGAGAGCTTTGAAAAAGGAATTAATTATACGTCAAAGATGGCTGCATGAGATGTAACTATTGGATGTTTATATAAACCCCAACCAATGAATGCGTAAAAAAAATAATTAATTATTTATGTCAAAGCAATAAGATAGCTGCTATATTCTTAAATCTGCAGGCTAAAACAAGCTAAGACTTGTCATTTTAAAAGATAAATATATGATGACGTCATATGTCTTTTTAGTTAAAATTATTTTATACCTATAAGTTTCCAGGAATTTTCTAAAGCACGATGAGAACATTTAAAAAGTAATTAATTATATGTCAAAGGACGGCTGCATGAGGTGTAACTATTGGATGTTTATACAAGCCACGACCAATGACAGCGTTTAAAAAAGTAATTATATATCAACGCAGCAAGACGGCCGACACATTCTTAAATCTGCATGTATATGTAATGATATTAAAGGCGGCTACTTCAGTCTTTATGATATAAAATCCAATATACGGGAGCGAGATCCCTGTATATATCTAGGTAATAATATTAAAGACAGTTCAAACGGTTAACAAAAGCGCGTGGAATCATATGTTTTAAATGAATACAATGACACAAAATGGCAATTTATTTATTGCTGAAAACGTATATAGTAAAAATTCGACATTAACTCAACAGCATCATAAGAAAATGTGTTGTTTATACTTCTATTTTAGCACATACATGTACAGTACTATAGATATTTTCAGTGGGTACAAGTAATATTTAAAATTACAAAATGAGTTTCTACCTGTTAGATGGATGTTTTTGTATATAAATTATAATATAAATATTTCGGTTTGATACTAAAGGAATAAAATTTACATTAATTTTACATCAATATATAAATAAAGATATCATTTTTCACAAAATTAAGCGACATAATCAAAGGAAATAAAAATATAATGTAAACAATTAGCCTAATATTAAAAATAGTATTATATTCTTTTAAATGACAAAAATTATTCACATCGAGGCCTCCTAGAAAAATTTAGCAGACAGGAAAGTGAATGTATATAATATTTAAACAATATTTCGCAGTGGCGTAACTTTGATTTTTGGTCCCCCCCGCGAAAAAGTTTTAGGGCCCCCTCATGTCGTGAATAAATAACATAATTTTTGTCAGTACTTTAAAACTTTTTTATTGTCTTATTTCTATTAACGTCCTGACGGAGTTTAGCTATAGCCTATAGCTATAGTTCATTTCACGTCATCAATTTTAAATTTCTAAATTTATTCGCAGTGCCTTTGCTATAGAGCTATCGGCAGAATTGGCACTGCTCTCGTAGCCCCAGAAGACATGCATTTTTGTTGTTATGGGGCTACGACAGCAGTGCCAACAGCTTCTATAGCAAAGGCACTGCGAATAAATTGAGAAATTTAAAATTGATGACCTGAACGCCGACATTCTTGAAATGAACTATACCACTCAACATTTTGTAAGCCTTTTGATTTTGGGATATTTTAGATGACTTCATAATTCAACAATAACAAAATTTCAGTGAACTTAAAACAAAATAAATAGGTGTAGAATAAATATTTAAGTGTAAACTTTTATTTTATAAAATATTACATTAATACAATACATAAATAACAAAACAACAAACAACAAAATTTATTTATGTATATGTATGTGTCTACATAATTATTATTATTTATTTAAATTTTATGTTACATATACAATTAAAATATATAGTAAATTACAGACTCAATTGAAAGTATTGTTAAATCATCTAATCTATTTTGTAAATAATTTAATATACGCGACGCGGCTAACTACTTTAAAAAAAAATACACGTGTTGCTTCGGCCGTCGGCGTCTCAAAACTAAGTAAAATATCTCGGCATATCTGCCATGGAATTAAAAGTCGGATGTTGGGAAGGATTTATTATATTTTACAATGAAATACTTAAATAGAGCGGCTTTTTTTTTCTCTATTTTGTTTTGAACTTAAACTAGTTAAACTATATATTATTAAATTCCTTCATTTAATTAAATTAAAATGTCATATGCAGAGAACACGTGCGGGTAATTGTGGCATAAATTTGTTGATGTCGATACAGAGATCTAAGAAATATAAAAAAACATAAAACCAAAAATCACCGTCACTGAATGATGCCGCCCCGCGCAGGTGTGGTGTGAGAATAGGCTAAAACACAAACACGGACCGCCTACGGCTGTGTTGTTTTTATATTTCTTAAACTCCGCAAATCGCAACGAAATGCACTCTTCTCATGGATATGGTGAGAATAAAAAAAACGTCGGCTCGTTTGATAGCGATAAAGACATCAAAGATGCCGGTCCCGACGTTTCTTTCATCCTACTATAATAGCGACGAGGATAATTTTTTTTTATAATAATGGTTAGTAACGCATCGGCCATCGGTCCTCATTAGACCATTCCATAGAGATAAACAATAAACATAAAAAAAATCGAGAGAGCTGCGACCGGCATTTGACTTTTTTTATTTAGGTTTTTACGCTGCACTCGACTCGGCAGGGCCCCTAATGTGCTCGGGTCCCCCCGCACCGCGGGGGCTGGCGGGGGTAAAATGACGCCACTGATATTTCGCAATGACGTTAGTAATCAACGGATATATAAAAGATTATTATAACTAGAGAATAGAAACACAAAAAAAATCTAAACTTTATAATAATTGCATTTATTTCAGTTTTAATACTCTGAAACACCCCGGCCCTGGGCTGCTTCATCGCGATTAAATTTCCTATAATTTTTACATAAAACTAAATTATTCCCAAGCATTTATATCATTAAATTACAAATTAACTATTACAAAAAAGAAAGTTTAAATCATTTTCTTAGAATTTTGGCAGAAAATGTATGCATTAGAACTATAGAGTCTAAATTATTCAGAAAAGAATACACAGTATTCATTTAATATTTTAAAACATTGACAAAACTGTACTAAATCTCAAAGCATTCTCCAGCCGAGAATTATAACATAAACAAACCGACGTAAACACGTAGGGTTGTAAGAGTTAGGTTGTAAGAATAGGGTCAAAAGCTATAAACATAGAGTCATTATATCACTTCTCACCTAAAGCATTGTGAGATTAATTTCGTGGGTAGAGTACAATTTAGCGTTTGGCTATATCCGTCTAGCTTGCAGGCTTGGACAACGAACTCACTCACGGGAAATCATATAAATACGGGAGGTAGCGTACGATCGTGGTCACATGACAGCCCCAAGCGATACGCTTTGGTTCTAAGGAATCGGGTACAAAGAGATTATCCAGTTCTCCGTGGCAGAGTCGTGCCACATCTCTGACAACCCCAAGCGTTACGCTTTGGTTCTGAGGAATCGGGTACGAAGAGATTGTACGACTCTCTGTAATATAGTTGTGCTCCAGGTCAACTCTGACAGCCCCAAGCTTACACTTTGGTTCTACGGGGTCGGGAAATAAGAGAGTGGTCTTGTCTCGGAGTTATAACTAGCATTGGGAGCCGCGCTTCATTATCGTGCACTAGCCACCGACTCCGCTGTCGACATGGAAGCGAGTAACTCAGGCGTTGCTCAGGACTCCGGGGGAGTGGGCACCGCGATGGTACCACATGATTTACCGATAGGATTTTTCTGTTATAATGCACTGCTCATTACGTGTTTATTAATAATTAGTACATCCGATATTAATTCCGCTAATAGTAGTTGGAACTTTCATTCATTTTTCAAGTTAGGTCAAAATAAGATAATGTGCAAAAGAATTAATGTCCAGTTGAATCTGCAATATCTGTTACTCTACTACCCGTATGGGGATCAGAGTATAACGGCCAGGTGGATGCGGTCAGGCGCCGACAACAAAACATGCAGTTCACCCCAACCGCTGTGTGCTCTGACCACGGACCTTGTCTCTCGACAGAGGGTCTGGGGTCAGAAGTATACCGATTAATGATTTATGGCTATCGCTCCCATAAGCGTGCCGCAATACAAGCGACGTCTGCCAAATTAACAAATCTACGGGGTAGTTCGTTTCATGTTGGTTTAAACCTTGATTGGTGGCATGCATTCGACACACCCAAAACAATACGGGCAGTTGCTCGTCGTATGTCGGAGTTCCGCATATGCATCAAATCTTCGTTGGCCAGCGTCAGTTGTATTTGTGGTACTGTTTTATGGTAGCACCAGCCCGCGAATTAACTAACAAGGCATGGTTGTCGGTCAGACTGCCTGGAGTCCCTGGAGAAACTTACAGAACACAACAGTGTACAACTGGAGTGGACACGAGGACACCAGGGAAATACGAGAAACGAAAAAGCAGACATGCTAGCCAGAAAAGGTGCTAAATCAATTCTAACAGTTCCCGAACCGACCTACGGGGTATCTTATAGCACTGCGAAAGGATCGGTAAAGGAACTATTAAGACAGAAACACTACTCGCACTGGATAGAGATGCCGGGAATGAGGCAGTCACGCTTGTTCATCGGAGAAATATCTAGAGCAAGGACCAACGAAATACGGGCAGTTGCTCATCGTATGTCGGAGTTCCGCATATGCATCGAATCTTCGTTAGCCAGCGTCAGTTGTATTTGTGGTACTGTTTTATGGTAGCACCAGCCCGCTAATTAACTAACAAGGCATGGTTGTCAGTCTCTGCCCGGCTCATGTGACAGGGGATACTCTGGTGCCACATACAAGGGAAGTTTCTCTTGCACCCATATGTAGAGTTCTACATATGTAATTTAATCTACGAAGCGGAAGTTTCCGCGCATATAACCAGGTTTGGTTACATTGCAGGTTCAACTCGCCAAGTATCCATATATTTCTTATAGACAGTTGTCTCAGTATAGAAATAAAAGGTGTGAAAACGGTATTTGAGTTTCCCTGACTTATTTTTACTTTCAGGTACAAAAGTGAATTCTAAGCAAATTAGTAATAATAAACATAAAGTCAAATCTTATATTAAGTACCCTTTTAAAACAGATATCAGTGCAGTGCAGGTTAAGGGTCATAATAATTGCTAAAAGTATACAAATCAAATTAAAGTTAATTAAATCCCATAAATGAAACAAAGTAATACCAAACTTTATAAACGTACTTGGGAGGTTACAATAACACAACAAAGTTTGGGTCCTACCACTAAAACTAGACGATCACGAAAAAGGCCAATTAATTAATTAAGTATTATCTGTCGCTTCACGACAGGTGAGACTTAGTAAATGGGGAATAAATTAAATACAAAATCATCGAGGTAGGGTTGGGTTGTTGCACTGGTGCCGTAACCAGGATAAAATAAGAAATAAAATATACGAGGGGGGGTTGGGCCGTCACAACTCTATGCACATGAGAAAGCTGCTTACCACTTAGGACATTGGAAAAGGTAATTAATAACACGTTCAGGTAATAAATAGTAAAAATAAAGATGTCAGCAAATGTCTGTAGGATTTAGGAGTGTTTTTAAATTAGTTAATTAATTAAAGACGACTACGATTAAAGCATATATTTAAAAAAGCCTCTACTATTAACAGTAGCGTATGTTTAAGAGTATTTTATTTGATGATAAGGCATTGCAGTGGCGGCTGGTGGATATAGGCTATACCATATTTCAATATTGGAGCATGGAATCTAAACAATATTTTAAGGCATGACTATCAGTACTGAATGTAGAAGTTTTGCGGAAAAAAAATTGAAAAAAAATGGAGAACAAAAGTTACAAAAATGCGAAGCCGACCCAGATTACTTCTAGACAATTAGTAAAATATTTGGAAACTATTTTTTTCGTAATCAGAAGAAAAATTTATCACCCCGTTTTTTTTCGGTTTTCAAAAATTTTGATTTTTTGTAAAGTTATGACATTTTGAAATTTAAGTTCTTCATTGTGTAAATTTCAAAATGTCGTAACTTTATAAATAATCAAAATTTTCGATAACCAAAAAAAACGGGATGATAAATTTTCCTACGGATTACGAAAACAAATACTGAGATATAGCATAACCTAAATCCACCAGCCGCCACTGCATTATAGTATATTCGACCTTCAGTCATTAAAGTGATTAAATAAATTTTTTGTTGTTTCATGTATTTTACAGCTTGTTGTATAGCACTTGTTGTTATCTTTGATAAATGTATGCATAGCTTCTTTTTAAAATATTTTTTTTGTATCATAAAAGTGAAAATAAAAAATATATAAGAACCAAGTATTTTTATTTAAATATATTATAACAAGCGAAATGCACCTTTACCTACATATAGAAAATTATGTTATGTTATTATTTTTACTCTTAAGCTAATAAATTTCAATAAGAATCCATTTTCTAATAACTCCAGCTACATTTTCTCGCCACTACTTATTTAAATCATATAGTTGAACGGGCCAATTGGACAATCTATGATGTATTAAAAGTGTTCTCTTTTTAACACGCTTTTATTAACACGCTTTTATTAGCTTCACTTGTATGTTTGCTTGTTTGTATGTTTGTTTGTAACCGACTCTTTGGACTCGATTTTAACCCACTTTAAACGGACAGATTTAATTGAAACTTTGTACACTTATTAAGAACCGGTAACAATACAATAATTTGATAAGTTTATATCATTATCCTGTTCAGGATCGCCAATCCTTTCCTCACGTATCCCTGCGTGAAAGCAAAGGCTTAATATGTCAGTAGATTCTATAATTGTTAATTAGCCCGGTGGTCGAGTGGGTTAAGGCACTCGACGCGAAACGACAGACTCATCCGGCGTGAGTTCGAACCTCACGGCTGAAATAAAATTTTTTTTTTTTTCAGAAATATCTGTTGGATCGTAATATGTTATAATATCAGCATCAATAAGCAATATAAATATAGTTTAAAACAACTAAAAAAACACGCTTTCATAGCACATCAAACTAAAAAGTTAAAAATAAATATAGTTTAAAAAAACTAAAAAACACGCTTTTAAAGCACATCAAACTAAAAAGTGAAAAATAATTATTAATATAAACTGAAAATAATAATGAACGAAAAATACTAGTATTATTGTGAAAAAAGCGTGGGGTGCTCGATATACGAAAAATATTGCACAAAGCACCCCACGCTTTTTTCACAATAATACTAGTATTTTTCGTTCATTATTATTTTCAGTTTATATTAATAATTATTTTATTATTAGCTTCACTTGTATGTTTGCTTGTTTGTATGTTTGTTTGTAACCGACTCTTTGGACTCGATTTTAACCCACTTTAAACGGACAGATTTAATTGAAACTTTGTACACTTATTAAGAACCGGTAACAATACAATAATTTGATAAGTTTATATCATTATCCTGTTCAGGATCGCCAATCCTTTCCTCACGTATCCCTGCGTGAAAGCAAAGGCTTAATATGTCAGTAGATTCTATAATTGTTAATTAGCCCGGTGGTCGAGTGGGTTAAGGCACTCGACGCGAAACGACAGACTCATCCGGCGTGAGTTCGAACCTCACGGCTGAAATAAAATTTTTTTTTTTTTTCAGAAATATCTGTTGGATCGTAATATGTTATAATATCAGCATCAATAAGCAATATAAATATAGTTTAAAACAACTAAAAAACACGCTTTCATAGCACATCAAACTAAAAAAGTTAAAAATAAATATAGTTTAAAAAACTAAAAAACACGCTTTTAAAGCACATCAAACTAAAAAGTGAAAAATAATTATTAATATAAACTGAAAATAATAATGAACGAAAAATACTAGTATTATTGTGAAAAAAGCGTGGGGTGCTCGATATACGAAAAATATTGCACAAAGCACCCCACGCTTTTTTCACAATAATACTAGTATTTTTCGTTCATTATTATTTTCAGTTTATATTAATAATTATTTTTCACTTTTTAGTTTGATGTGCTTTAAAAGCGTGTTTTTTAGTTTTTTTAAACTATATTTATTATACTATGATCATCAGGTAATGATGATCTATTATGAAATATAATAAAAAATGATAAACTTCGTATTAGTGGTATAAAAACCCTGCGTTGGTATATAAAAGTAAAATGAAAAAATGCTATTAAAAATCTGTTTATAGCTATCCTATTATTACAATTACCAACATTTTAAATTAATGATTACCTTTCAAGTACTAGGACGTATTCGATAAAAAGTTTACTACGCTCCTGTCTAATGAATATTTACTGTGAGTATTGAAAATTAATAATACCTATTTACTGTAATAATATATAATATACTTTTGATATTTCTTTTAACTATACGTGAAAGCAAAAAAATATATTAAAATGTTGGATCTAAATAAGTAATAATTGTATAAGTTAATGTACACATTAATTTTTTGTTTCCTGAGCATCTTAGTTTATATTGTAATTTATATACAAAAATATTCGTCTAATAGGTAGAAACTTTAGAAACTTATTTTCTGTCATTTTAAAAATGATAGTTGTACTGTAAATACCGAGCACCTTGTACATGCATATGCTAAATCTTTGAGTATTTTTGATGAGGTGTCTAAAATTTCACTTTAATAGACTTGAAGCACCCCAACCCTGGGTTGCTTCATCGCGGATAAATTTACTATAATTTTTACATAAACTAAATTATTTCCAAGCATTTATATCATTAAATTTCAAATTAATTATTACTTAAAAAAGGTTAAATCATTTTCTTAGAATTTTGGCAGAAAACGTATGCATTCAAACTATAGAGTCTACATTATTCAGCTAAGTAAAAGAAACACAGTATTCATTTAATATTTTAAAACAAAACTGTACAAAATCTTAAAGCATTCTCCAGCCGAGAAGAGATAACATAAACAAACCGACGTAAACATGCATGGTTGTAAGAGTTTTACTAAGAATAGGGTCAAAGGCTATAAACATAGAGTCATTATATCACTTCTCACCTAAAGCATCTTAAGTTTAAAGAACACATTCTAGCGTTTGGCTATCTTCGTCAAGCTGGAGGCTTGAACAACGAACTCACGGGAAATCATATAAATACGCGAGGCGGCGTACGATCGTGGTCAGATCTTTGGCAACCCCAATGCTAGTCGCTGGCTCTTCAGAGCCTGGAAGTCAAAGATAGACCGCTCTCCCGGCTTATAGCCGCCGTCATCGTCGTGTTAACTCTTTGGCAACCCCAGTGCTGGTCGCTGGCTCTCTGGAGCCTGAAAGTGAAAGAGAAACCACGACTCCGGTTACTTTAACCGCCGTTTAGGGGGAGCCCCGCTTAATTAGCGATCCACCGAGTGGTTGTAGAAACCTCTGTGGCGTGGTCTCTGTGACCGAGCACCTGTACACTGTCTTAGAAATAGGGCGTGTACACCGCCGCCACCATGAAGACGAATAACACTGGTGTTACTCAGGAACCAGGGGGAGAAAACCTCACTGAACTCTCCATGTGTCCGTCATTTTACTCGAGCTCACTAAAAAGTCATTAAATTAAGTCAATTTCTTTGTTGCGAGTGAAATGGCAACGCTAATCAAAGTACGACTCTATATGCTTGGGTTTCCCGGTTTTTAACAATATCTGACCGGTGGTACCAAATGATTTAAAGATAGGGTATTTCTGTTATAAGGCACTGCTCATTACATGTTTATTAATAATTAGTATCGTCGATATTAATTCCGATAATAGTAGTTGGAACTTTCATTCATTTTTCAAGTTAGGTCAAAATAAGATGATGTGCCAAAGAATTAATGTCCAGTTGAATCTGCAATATCTGTCACTGTATCAAATTTCACTACCTGTATGGGGATCAGAGTGTAACGGCCGGGTGGGTGCGGACAGACGCCAACAACAATAACATGCAGTTTTCTGACCACGGACCTTGTCTCTTGACAGAGGGTCCGGAGCCAGATGACCAGTGTATACCGCTTAATGATTTATGGATATCGCTCCCATAAGCATGCCGCAATACAAGTGACGTCTGCCAAAACTCTTTAACAAATCTACGGGGTAGTTCGTTTCATGTTGGTTTAAACCTTGATTGGTGGCATGCAATCGACACACGCAAAACAATACGGGCAGTTGCTCGTCATATGTCGGAGTTTCGCATATGCATCGAATCTTCGTTGGCCAGCGTCAGTTGTATTTGTGGTACTGTTTTATGGTAGCACCAGCCCGCGAATTAAATAACAAGGCATGGTTGTTGATCTCTGCCCGGCTCATGTGACAAGGGACACTCTGTGTCACATACAAGGGAAGTTTCTCTTGCACCCATATGTAGAGTTCTACATAATATGTCATTTAAACTACGTAGCGGAAGTTTCCGCGCATGTAACTAGGTTTGGTTACATTGCAAGTTCAACTAGCTAAATATCAGTGTATTTCTTGTGGACCGTTGTCCACCGTACATGTAACAAGGTTTTGTTCATGTCATGGTCTGTAATCTATTCCTTATAGACAGTTGTCTAAGCATAGAAATAAATGTGTTAAAACGTTATTTGAGAATCCTTGACTTATTTCTACTTTCAGGTACAAAGTGAATTATTAGTAAATTAGCAATAATAAATCTAAAGCCAAATCTTACTCATACTAGTCATTCTTTAAAACATATATCAGTGCAGTGCAAGTGTTCATAATAATTGGAAAAAAATTATGTAACCAAATTAAAGCAAATTAAATCTCATACATGAAACAAAGTAATACCAAACTTTATAAACATACTTGGGAGGTTACAATCACACAACAAATTTGGGGTCCTACCACTAAAACTAGACGATCACGAAAAAGGTCAATTAATTAATTAAGTATTACCTGTCGCTTCAAGACAGGTGAGACTTAGAAAAAAGAGGAATAAAGTATAAAATAAACAATAAAGATACGAGGGGGGGTTGGGCTGTCACAGACAGAAGGTTGAATATACTACAATGCCTTATCATCAAATAAAACATACGCTACTGTTAATAGTAGAGGCTTTTTTTTATTTAAATATATACTTTAATTGTAGTTTTCTTTAATTAATTAATTTATTAAAAAAACGCTCCTAAATCCTACAGACATTTGCTGTCATCTTTGATTTTTATTATTTATTACCTGGACGCACAGTGCAGCGACCTGTGGAGAAAAATGTAAAAACTGACCCTTTATTTTGGGTTTAATTACCTACCGTGTATAAGTAGGTAAGTAACCAAACAAGCTATTCCAAGAAACGTTTCTTGGAATTTCCCGGTATCGGGGGGGTGGGGGGTTATTGGTCAGAATCGACGGTAATTTCAACATAGTGTATTACCTACTTGGTCAGTTGAAATTTTGCTTCACTTGTGAATAGTTGTGTGCTGAACAGTATTTAATTTGTGCTATTTTGGTCATGGAGAATGTAAATCCAGGTATGTTAACTATTTAAATAATACATAATGGCCTCGATATTTGACATTCTTCAACCTGTTAATTTGAATTTTATAAACGAGTGTAAAATTTTATTCTTATTGATTTTTTAAGAACTTCTGTAAGCTTTAAAAAAAAGTATATAAAAGTATATATGCAACTTTCTGCTATTTTGTAGTCAATTTAGTATAGATTAAAGCTATAATATGATTTTGTGCAAATATTTGCAAATTTGTATAAAAAGCCATTTTTCCTTTATAGGTCACCCTCTTACGTATGGTGAATGTTTTGAAGTTTTGGTGTCAACAGTAGATAAAGACAAAGTTACTGCAATAAAGCAATGTATTACGAACTCGTATAACATTACAAACACTGACGCTCCAGAACGACTGAATGTTGCAAAATTAATATGTGCTAACTTAAAATCAAAGTGGACAAAGTGATCACGTTTAAGATCCTATTTATTAAAAAAAAAGAAAGTGGTTTTCTCGCCTCGAAAATTTCAATCCCTGAAAGTTTAATAAAATCTATCAATATCAGTTAGACTACCTCAATTAGTGGCCGGGTCCGTCCACGAAAGCAGTTCGAAGAGTGTTCCGTCAAAACAAAAAAACGTAAAGTGGAAACATTGGTAAAAAGCTTCGGTAGTGCGAAATTACAGTTCGTTTCGCTGATCCAATAGCTTCAACAGGACTTAGAAGTAAAGAAAGAATTGAGTTTGCAGCAAGCATTTGCTCTACTTAGATCTAGACTTATCTGAACGCAAGTACAATTTATTAAGGACTGTGGTAAATAGCGTACATAGAGATACTTTTTCTAGTTTATATAGACTTAATCTGTTCAAACAACACTCCTATTGAGATATCATCCCCTTCTGAGACAGCTTTTGAAGTTAATATTCAAAATATGTTATATAAAACTCTTAATAGTATTTCCAATCTTATTAATGTTGTAGATATGCATAGCATTACTTCATTAAATTTAATTCTTGTCTGTAAATCGGGCATGGATGGAAGTTCCAGTAACAGTATATGTATACAAGCGAAAATTTTCAAAAGAATTTGAAACTGACGAATTTATGTTTTTTATAGGTTTTGTCCCTATTATGCTCATAGACAAATCCTCTAAAACGGTGGTTTGGAAAAATCCCCGTTCGTCATCGTCGCTATATTGTCGACCACTTAAATTTATGTTTTCTAAGGAAAATGAGGAAAGAATTAAACAAGAATACAATAAATTTGAAAATTGTTTTAAAGATATTAAAAACATTAGCATGAGAATTGGCGAAAGAGAATTTAACGTAGATTTTGAATTTCACTTTACAATGATTGACGGAAGTGTATGCAATATTGTGACCGAAACAAAGTCTACTGCTCCTTGTTATCTATGAGGAGCAAAACCGACTTAGATGAATAAAACAGACTTGACTCAGATTGTAGCGGATTCTGAAAAATATAAATATGGATTGTCAACTTTGCATTGTTGGATTCATTTCTTGGAATGTTGTTTAAAAATAGAATATCGCCTTCCTTTTAAAAAGTGGCGAGCTTCAAGGGAATTTAAGGATTTGAAAGAACAAACCAAAAAACGTATTGAAAGTGAGTTTAAAAAACAGTTAGGGCTCAATATAGACAAACCAAAACAAGGTTATGGTAGTTCCAATGACGGAAATACAGCTAGCAAATTTTTCGAGCAATACAAAATAAGTGCCAAAATTACCGGCCTTAACGAGACACTGCTTTATAAATTTTATCTAATTTTGAGAATTTTGAACTGTAAGGAAAAAAATTAATGTAAATAAATTTAACAATCTTGCCATGAACACTAGGGAATTGTATCTGCAAGAGTACTCGTGGTATAATATGCCTATGACTATCCATAAAATACTGGTTCACAGTTATGAAGTCATCTCTCAATTCAATATAACAATTGGTGAAATGTCAGAAGAATGCCTAGAGGCTCGACATAAAGAAATTAGAAAAGAAAGATTGGCACACACTCGAAAAAAGTCGCGAACGGAATCAAACATTGATTTAATGAATCGTTTGATCATAACATCAGATCCTTTACTAGCTTTCCACAGAAAAATTTCGTGTTAACTGACGAAGTAGAGCCTTTGACAGCATATAATATCACAACTCTTGAAGTTAGCGATGACAGTGAAAGTGATTCAGGGGCATAATAGACATGGGACATTTTTTTGTTTATATTATGCAAATATTTCTGGATCCTAAGTATACTTTTACATCTCTTTCTCTGTCAACATTTCTAATATAAAGTATAATTTATAATATTTTATGGTATTATATACATGCACGTTTACATGCACTATTTTTTTACTAACCTTACATTGTAAAATAAATATTTGTGGATGTAAATGTAGACTAATGTCGGACAATTTTATGGTAAATAAATCATATGATACTACTGATTTTTTTTGGAGTTCTGGTTTGTGTCCATTTGCCCCATAAGATCGCTGCACTGTGAGACGTGTAATTAATTACCCTTTCCAATGTCGTAAGTGGTAAGCAGCTTTCTCATGTGCATAGAGTATTAAAATTGAAATAAATGCAATTATTACAGAGGTCAGATTTTTTTTTGTGTTTCTGTTTTCTATCTTTTATATATCCTTTGATTACTAGCGAAATATTGTTTTAATATTGTATACATTCACTTTTCTGTCTGCTAAATTTTTCTAGGAAGCCTCGATGTGAATAATTTTTGTCATTTAAAAGAATATAATAGGTACCATTTTTAATATTAGGTCTAATTGTTTACAATATATTTTTATTTACTTTGATTATGTCGGATAATTTTGTGAAAAATGATATCTTTATTTATATATTGATGTAAAATTAATGTAAATTTTATGTCCTGTTTCCGGTTATGCTGGAAGTAATACTTTTTTTTCTACTTAAACCATTCGCGAATCCTTTAGTATCAAGCCGAAATATTTATATTATAATTTATATACAAAAACATCCATCTAACAGGTAGAAACTCATTTTGTAATTTTAAATATTACTTGTATCCACTCAAAAATATCTATAGTACTGTACATGTATGTGCTAAAAATAGAAGTATAAACAACGCATTTTTTTATGATGCTGTTGACTGAATGTCGAATTTTTACTATATACGTTTTCAGCAATAAATAAATTATCATTTTAGGTCATTGTATTCATTTAAAACATATGATTCCACGCGCTTTTGTTAACCGTAAGAACTTTAATTAAAAATTATATGCTTTAATTGTAGTAACTGGAAAACAAATAGCCATCTTTAATTTTTATTAACTATACAGGTTGTATCACTCTCATATCAGATTTTAGCCTAAGCAGCCATCCTTAACATTAGTACCTAGAGATATACAGGGTGTCTCGCTCTCATATATTGGATTTTATTTTACGTATAATTAATTGACAGACCTTGTAGCAAAAATATTAATAAATTCCTGGAAACTTATATAAATAATTTTAACTAGAAAGACATATGACTTCATTCTATATATTTATATTTTAAGTGACAACCTTTCTTAATATGCAGATTTAAGAATGTATTAGCAATCTTGCTGCTTTGATATATAGTTACTTTATTAATTAAATTTAATTAAATGCTGTCATTGGTCGAGGCTTGTATAATCATCCAATAGTAACACCTCATGCAGCAATCTTTTGACATATAATTAATTGCTTTTTTAAACGTTCTCCTTGATCATGCTTTAGCAAATTCCTGGAAACTTATATAAAATAATTTTAGCTAGAAAGACATATAACGTCATCATATATTTACCTTTTAAAATGACAAGTCTCAGCCTGCAGATTTAAGAATATAGCAGCCATCTTATTGCTTTGGTATATATAATTAATTACTTTTTTAAACGCATTCATTGGTCGGGGCTTGTATAAACATCCAATAGTTATACCTCATGTAGCCATCTTTGACGTATAATTAATTACTTTTTTTAAAAGCTCTCATTGATCGCACTTACTACTAGCAGCTATTTTTAACCCCAGATCTAAGTCTCTTAGCTCCTGCCTCTTAGCTATAATCTTAGATAGAAGTCTACAATCTTAGATATGTCTACAATCTTATATATTATATAAGTCTATAGTATTGGCCAAAATCTCCTCCACCCCCAGATACTAAAATCTTAGTCCTATGCCATTGGCCTCGGAGCTGTCGGTTCCCCGATACTAAGATCTAAGTCCCAGCCCAGGTAACACTAATGCTCTTATTAAGATCTCCAAGGTCGCTTTAGAATTATACAATAAAACTTCGAATAAAACCAAATGATCTTCAAGACAAGCTTAGGATCACCATAAAGCAGCTTCTAGCCAAAAAGGGCCCATCCTAAAAGGGTCTTGAAGACTAAATTTTAAAACTATATTAAAAACCATTTAGTTTTAATTTCATATTCTTAAAGAGTTCTTCAAGGCAACCTTAAATTTATGTATTAAAACGTTTTGCATTTAAAATAAAATTGCAGCAGACTAAATTGCCTTGAGAATCATTATAATTAATCCTAAAAGGGTTTTATTTTGTTTTAAAGCCGGACAACTTTATGCGTGAAATAGTTAAAACAACGGCAATATAAAGCTGATCAAAAATAATATTCAAATGCAAACTATTGGTAAAAATTACCAACGGATGGCACTTTTCTGACAAAATATAATAAAATACTTCTACATAACTCGAGCGCCACCAATATAATGTTTTTTTTATTATCTAAAAATTTTTTTTAAAAATATCGTCAATTTTTATTTTGCATCTAAACATCCAAATGCATTTTTTTTATTAAATTGCATGTTTGGACACACCGTCCTTCAGTTATTTAAGAGGATGTAAAGCGCATATATTTCAATAATATTTTTTTCTTTGGCTATTGAAAATATTCATCATGGCGGGTCTGTATCTTATATAAAAAATGGCGTGGTCTAGATAAAAACTGATTGCAAGTTAATAGAACATTTTCAAATCTTACAAGACTTAAAATAGCGTTTTATTTACCACTTTAAGTACAATTACTCTCCCAGACATTTATTTACTCTTCCTTTTAAAACTGAGTTGCTTTAATATGTTCAAACTCGTGGCCTTATTGATTTAAAGGGATGTGGCGCGCATATGAAATCCTAACCTTAAAATTGTGCCGGTTTTGTGATTGCTGGTTTTAGTGACTTCGTTTTAATTTAAAATACTTGTCACTAATATTTTCCATTTTAAATATGTCTTCTAGTTTTCATTCATGCATAAAGTAGGTACACGGACTGCACTGGTTCACTAAATCAGCAATCAGTTTATTGAGCAGATGGCGTGTTTTCTCCGATTATGGAGGGGGTAGAATTAGTTTTAATAAAGTCATCAAAAAATCCAACAGGCATTTCTTTTAATCAAATTGACTAAATTAAAACCTTTGAACTTTAAAATATTCTTAATTTACTCTTTAAAAAAGTAAAAACTATGTTTTAGGATTTAATGTGGAATTTCATTGAGCATATAGGCTTAAGATAAAATAGTTTTCTTAATGGGTTTTAATGACTACATCAAGGATACTCCATAAAACTACATTAAAACCATTTGTTCCAAATGGATTGTTTTAAAACCAACTTGCTATTTAATTCTTTAAAAAGGCAAATTAGTTTTAAAATAGCCAATGTCAAGAGTATTATAAAACTAGTATAAGATCAATAGGGCATTAGGAGCAAACAGTTTTTTTATTTTAATTTAAAGAGTGCATTAAATCCTTTCCATAAGAATCAGTGGTCTTTAAGAACTTTTAGTTTATCTTAAGGTAATTTTAAAACCACTATCATTTTATTGAACATGTTAAAGCACTTTTAAAACCTAAATAAATCAAAAGTATCTTAGAGTTGTTACTTGGGAGGTTCTAGGACCACCCATGTACACGCCACCGGGACCCCGCACCTACCCCTCCCGTCTGTGTCTCGGTTCATCGAAATCGATGTTCCCATTTGGCTTGTCGATGTAGTCCCATAAGAAATACATGGTGTCACAGAATCGGTACTATTTAACTACTAATATAGGCAACCATAGTTGTCTTATCGATCGACATCAAGGCAGCACTACAAACCAGTATAACGGAGACTATAATTAGATGAGCTGCAGTGTCGAAGGAAAATTTGCCATACGGAACCAAACACCGCGTGAGTCATGAGGCGCCGTCGGAGAGCTCAAATACAAGCACAAATCAGCGAGTGAAGGTCGCGCTACAAAAATATCATGCTACTTTGCAGCTCTACTTGGAAACTCTGAGAACAGAGAAGAAAACAGTATTGTGTACACGTGACAAGATAAAGTTGAAATTTACGCCGAATGCTTTGAACTGCAGTGTAGAGAAAACCAACTGCACGATGAAGACGAAAATTTAACAGAAGTGCTAGTTTCGGGGGTTGGGACCTCTGTGAGACGAGGATGTGATTATTAGAACCGTGAACTCAGAGGAAATCATGGTAATTTTACGCCGTCTACAGATACACAAGGTTCCAGGATGTGACCAGTAAACATATGGAGCGAAATATTAAATTCAAAATCACCAACTGTTTATAGAAACTATTTCAGAATGCAAAAATAAACATTAATGTTATTAAAAAATATCTGATGTGGCCAGCACATAACTTTCTTATACCAGTATATATCATGCTGATTTAAAAAAATCATTCTATTGAATTCTTCACTTACCTCAATTAAATTTTAATAGCGTACCTTGAAACGTTTGCTTGTGCAGAGTCCGAGAAAAGAGATGAGAGAACGTGGTAAGAAAATTTTAGTTTAACTATTATCTGGCCCTAGTAGTAAAAAGTTTTTAGTTTTTTATCAACATTGTGTAATTTTCATTTTTATAAAAAGTGGGGAAATGGTGGGGTGAAATCGATCACTAACTAATTGGTCTAAATAAAGCTCTCTTTGTCATTAAAGTTTTTTGTGAGTTTGTTTTGTAGGAAATCCAGGTACCTTTAGTAAGTCCTTTACATTAACACCCCTCACCCCCTCCCAGTCTCACCCTTTATGGTATAACCGAGGGTATAACCAATATTTTATATATTTTTAATTTTTATTTTAGATTAAAAATGCCCCGAAAGTACACGAAAAAACTTGACCCTACAAGAAAGCAAGTATATAACCTAATCTACTTAAAAAGGGCGGTTGAGGCGGTCAAACGAGGGATGCCTATAAGAAGGGCGGCGGAAAACTTTGTAGTACCATACAGCACGGTGTATGATAATGTCCGTGCGCCTGCAGAACGAACAATTAGAGACCAACCGGCTCTATCTGTTGTTGAAGAACGCAAGCTAGCAGACGCTGTTCTTCTGTGTGCCGACTGGGGGGTTTCCCCTCAAAAGCTACGATGTGAGGTACATGGTACAACAATACTTAACTAAGGCTGGAAGAACCGAGAAACGCTTTGAGAACAGGTTTCCAGGAGTCGACTGGTTCAAATCATTTATGGACATACACGAGAATTTGACCATAAAGTTAGCCGAAAATACAAAGAGGGTCAGAGCAGCGGTAGCATATGAGGTAGTTCAAAAATATTTTACCGAATTGGGCACTACCATCGATGGCGTTCCTCCCGCTAATATTATAAACTACGACAAGACAAACTTTTGTGATGATCCGGGCCAAGCTTTGGTGGTTGTCAGAAAGGACAAAAAACATGTCCATAGAGTGATTGATATCTCTAAATCAAGCACGGGTGTAATGTTCGCGGTGGCAGGAGATGGAAAATTATTACCGCCCTATAATGTATACAAAGCCAAACACATGTATGAAGACTGGACGGAGGGCGGCTTCCCAAATGCCCGGTATAATAGAACCTTAAGTGGCTGGTTTGATGCCGAAACATTTGAGGACTGGTTCATGTCCATTGCGCTGTCATATTTTAACTCACTGGAAGGAAAAAAAGTTATGTTAGGTGATAATCTCTGCACCCATTTAACAGTCAGCGTTGTAGAGGCCTGCGAAAATAACAACATTAAATTTGTTCTGCTTCCTCCCAATTCAACTGACTTACTGCAGCCTCTGGACGTTGCCTACTTCCGCCCCTTAAACATGCATGGAAAAAGACTTTAGAAGATTGGAAACTTAAAAATAGGGAAGTCCTGCCAAAAACCGTTTTTCCGAGACTTTTAAACGCAACTATTGATAAAGCCGGTTTAAGAAGTAGGGAAAACACAAAAGCAGGCTTTAAGGCATGTGGGATAGTCCCCTTTAATCCAGATCAAACGCTAAAAAAATAAGTCATTTAAAAAAAGACAGAAAATGCTGAAAATGAAAATGAGGTAGAGCAAACATGGAGTGACACAATTGTTTCCCATTTAAGACAATTAAGAACAGGAGGGGAAAGCGCTCTGAAACGAGGCAAAAGAGTAAGCGTGGAAGCTGGCAAGAGTGTTTCTGTTGGAGATTTAATTAATACTCTTGTGGAGAAATAACCTCCAGAGCAGAAGGAAGAAATGGTTGAGGACTAATCACCTGGAATGTCCCAAGATTTATCAGATCTTTCTGATGTAGAGGAGGCTCAGAATAATTTCGATTTAAGCAGTGAAGAAAACAATGAAAACCAAATTTTTGGCCTTGGACACTTTGTGATAGTGAAGTTTTCCACCAATAAGCGAGACAGATTTTTTTGTTGCTAAAATTGAGCAAATTAATGAGACGGACAATAACTTTACTGTCAACTGCTTACGAAAAAAAAATTACAAAAAAAAAACATTTTTTGTATACCCCAATATCCGAAGTTAAACAGGACCAAATAATGAGAAAAATTTTTGGAAAGTCCTCAAGAAGAGGGCAATATATTTTTAAAAATCTTTTTGATTATAATCTTGAATAGAATATTTTTTGATAATAAATACACGTTTTTTTACTAGTTTTTTAACTTATTAGTATAAGAAAATTATGTGCTGGCACATCAGATATTTTTCAGATAAAAACAAGTTTTAAAATATTATATATTTTTAAAGAACTTACTAGTTCTCGCAATTATTTTGACAAACATCTCATAACTGTAATATGTAGAATTCTGATAGTTATGGCCTTAACTAAAATTTTTAATTTTATGAAGAACTGCAAAATTGATGTAAAAGAAAGGCAAACAGTTTGCGATAGCGACAAATGGACAAATGTTATTTATTTTTGAATTTAAGATGTTATAAATTTGTCAAGTTGAAACATATATCTTTGATTTCCTCACAGATAACAAATTTATGTTGTATTGAATATTTTATAATAAATTAATTTATATCAAATTAATTTAGAAAAGATCTTAGTATGCAAATAAAAAGTTGTAATTATTGTTACGTTATAGTAGAATAAAATATGGGGAAAATAATTCTAGAATGAATAAACCATAAAAATAAACTTTGCCAGCTAAAAATTGTAGATAAAATTAGAAAACATTGGCTAAAAATTAATGTGGCCGATAAATTATTATAATCACCACAGAGGAAAAAAACCATTGAAAGTTTCCAATTCGTTTTATATAATTTAGAAGTTAGAAATTACTCTGCATGTGTAACATATATATATATATGTTTGTCGATCATCGCCAAATACAATACGCCTTTTGTTACTTAAAATTTGTATTCGTTATTTGGTAGGCAAAACGTCAGATCATGAATAAAGTAATTATGGAGAAAAGAAGTAAAGGAAGATTGGAAATTGCTAGGTTTGGGGTCCAAGTAAACAATTTTTCCACTTGCGGAAAAACAACCACTTTCCAAAATTGGTTCTAAAAATAAGTTTTTGGGAAATATCCCGTTTACAGTGCTCTTGTTTTGTAAAAAATTAATTCACTTATGTGAATTATTTTTTTTATTTTTTAATAAGTTGTAGCACTAACTTGTTCCATTATATAATTATACTAGGTCTTAGTTTATTGTTTCTTTAACCAAAGTATACATCTAAATAAATATTATTAAAATTTGATGTGACCTCTGTTTTTTCTTTATTATTATTATCCTTTATTATTATCTTCTTTTGAATTTAAAAACTCGGTGCACTATTGAACTCATATTTTCCACTACAGTGCTCACCATACATATTAATAAATAACTAAAAATAGAAAAATCAAATGCTTAGAAGTTAATTTCAAATTCTTTAGTTTACCAGATAGGTCAAAATTTTGTTTTTTAATTGAATAAAAAACTTCCTATCTTATTTGATTTGTTTGCAAATATGTATGCAGGGTGCCACAATTACATAGGATCGGGCATTTTTCTCCTAAACTACTACAGATAAAAAAACGTCAAGGGTAAACGTTCTTTAGCAGCCGAGTGGCTGGCAGGTCAAATGCAGAAGGCGGTCATTCTGGATTCTCTCCGTCTGCTTAGGGCACATGATTCTGGTATCTACAGTCACTAACACTGCGGGATGTGGGGAGTGGCTGTAGTTAATGCGCCGGCGCAACTCCCGTGAAGCGTCGGAGGCCACGGGAGGACTGTTCGGCATCGGATAATCCGAAAAAAATAATAATAATAATAATAATTTATTGGTCAACGGTAGATACATATTGTACATATGGCAAGTCAAGAAACTTGAGTAAAATCTATAGAAGAGAAAGAAAAAAAGAAAAAATATATAAATAAACAAAGACAACAATATTATGATAAATAACTAACGATACGTAATTATATCACATAAAACATATATGTATAAGTCATTAATAAGTATTATGTAGCACTACATAATATACTACATTTACGCACATGGAAAAATTGTTAAAAGGAATTAAAATAATAATAATAATAAATAAATATAAATTAGAAATACATAGCATTATTTTCCATCGATAAAATCAGATACACTATAATAGCCCCTAATAGGGCGTTGTATAAGATAACACAATTATAGACGGGTGATCGCTTAAATGTGCTCGTATGGTGACGTACATTCAAGAGATCACCATGTCTCGTCGAATAATTTTAACATAATGTAATATATATATATATATATATATATATATATATATATAGCAACGCTACAGACAAACCGAAGGAGCCCCGATGGGCTCCCCCCTATCTCCAGTTATTGCCAATCTCTTTATGGAGGATTTAGAAACTCGAGCACTACAATCTGCACCATTAAAACCAAGCCTATGGCTAAGGTACGTCGACGACACATTTGTGATTTGGACTCATGGAAGAGAGAATCTCACTAACTTCTTAGAACATCTGAATAGTATACACGACAAAATTAAGTTCACCATGGAGGTAGAGACTGACAGTCAGCTACCATTTCTCGACGTACTGGTCAAGAAGAAGCAAGACGGAAGTCTAGGCCACACAGTTTATAGAAAGGCCACTCACACTGACAGATACCTAAATGCACAGTCACACCACCATCCAGCACAACTAAACTCAGTAGTAAAGACATTAGTCACACGCTCGCAGAGACTAGCAGATGCAGACAACCTCAAAGAAGAAATGTCAACTCTTCACAAAGCGCTGCGAAAGAATGGGTTCACACAACAAAGAATACAGAAGTTGTCAAAACCATCTCGGCCGAGAAATCAAGAGGACTCCGAACAACCCATAGCAAAAGCCTATCTGCCATACATAAAAGGAACAACGGATAAAATAAGCAAACTTCTACGTAAACATAAAATAGAAACAACTTTTAAGACCGACAAGAAAATCAGTACCATTCTTCGAAATCCAAAGACCAAAATTCCTCTAGAAAGTCAAGGGGTATATGAAATACCTTGCCAAGATTGCAACAAATCATACATAGGACAGACCAACAGAAAAATAAGTGCAAGACGCGAAGAACACATAAACGCTGTTAGAAAAGACGAGAGAACATCATCTTTAGCTCAACATGTCAAAACTACAGGACATAGGATTGATTTCGACAAAACAAAAACACTAGCCAATATCGAGCATTACAAGTCAAGAATCATCAGGGAGGCCATAGAAATAGAGAAAAGACCACACAATCTAAATACACGAGATGACACCCAAAGACTACCTACCACATGGAAGCCTACTCTGGTATTGCATGCTGCTGTCCATGAGGAAGCAAGAAACATAACGCAACGAACACACGAAGAGGAATCAACCAGAGCTAATCTAATAGGACCAAGTACACGGAGTCGCCCTCGAAATCAGGAGATGGGTGCAACAGACCGTGACATAAGCACAGACACACGCATGCGCATCCGAACAGGACCGATTACACGAAGCCGCGCTCGAAATCAGGAGATGGGTGCAGCAGACCATGACGCCCGGAGTGTGTCGAGAGCAACAGAGCGTAACATTGGTAGAGTATATAAAGAACTGCCAGATCCAGAAAACGTCATTTCAGTTCGAGTAACCAGAAGCCGCAGTAAGCAGTTATCGGTTAGAACCTGAAGATGGCAGATGAGATTCTGCCGAAACGTCGTTCAGTCAACCACGGTCCCTCACGGGGCCTATCACCTACGCGGGAGTATGCCCGGAAAACGAATTTAACATTCACCACCCGCGAAAACCTGAAAAACAACATATATATATATATATATATATATATATAATTAAATATGATTTGAAGGAAACAACTACTCAGCGGGCAAATACCCCGACCTGCATTGAATTACACCTTCAAATCATGATAGATCGATAGCCAGAGACATCTAGGATGTCGGTCGGATAGTAGCATTCAGACCATATGAGAAGTTTCATACCTCTCACCACTATATATATAAATATATATATATATATATATATATATATATATATATATATATATATATATATATATATATTGCCGAATTCAGAAAGAATTTTTTTACTTAAAATAATTTCTGATTAAACCAGAAGTGAAAAATACGTATGATACGCATTTATAACCGGTGGAATGTCACATGTCTGTTTCCGCATTAATATATAGGATGTCAATTTTTGTATTTTATAGTTTTTCGGACATAAGTAATTTTCTTATTTGTTCTTTTCGAATTTGGATTCCTCAGAAAAAAAATACGTAAATGTAGTTTTGCAACTTTTTTCATAGGTGAAAAATCAAGCAATAAAATTATGTGAGCAGTGCCGTGCCGAGCCTTTCGAGGCGGAGGGGGCAGAGCTTTCTTGAGGGGCAAATAGTAATAAATGAATGAATAAGATAATGAACATAACTGATGAAATAAGTTAAATATTTTATCGTTCCAAAATATTAACAAAAATTTAACTTCAAAAATATTAATAACATTCAACATGCCGGTAACTTCTACCAAATGATTTGCTGACACATTTAGTATAATTTAGCCTTGATTATTTTTGTATATATCGTTTCAAAGATGTACAGCAAATTTGCTGTATATAGTTGAAACGCTAAAAACCATTTATATGTTTTATATTGTATTTACTTCAACCTGTGACTTGCACCAGTAAGTCCTGCGGCTATTCAGTGGTGCAACAGCAGGTAGATAGAGATCTGGTGAAGCAATGACCGGCTGGGGGACAAATCGAAGCGAGCCGCGAGACTAATCCCTTGTTGTATGTTGTAGTGTTTACACGCATTCTTCTGTGTTGTATTTTATGATGTATTGTTGATAATTTTATTTGTTGTATTTTATTGTTGATAATAATTTAATAATAAAATAAATCAGACGTGCGCAAGGGTAAAAAACGGCCATACGCTAACAAAGTGAATAAAGTTATCTGTGAATTCTCGGATTTAGCTTATGATGGTGCTACAATAATTTGTAAGGTGTGCGAGACAGACATGATGATAAATATAATTGTAGACGTCACGTAAATACTGTGCAGCATAAAACTAAAAAAAATAGCGTGCCTTCGAGAACCCAGTTTATGTTCGATTTACTGTTAATGCTGGTTGCCTGTGATGTTTCGCTGCACATACTTGATAAACAATCATTTCGGGAGTTCTAGAATAAATACAATGGTGACGTTACCAAGTCATGCAACGTACGTAACTATGTACCAACTGTACGTAAAAACATTGTAAATAAAATCAAATGTGTATTAAAGAATACACGGCTGTGGTTGTATTGATTAGACGACAGATCGTAAAAAAATTCTATTGTAAATGTTATAGTACGTGCACTAGATCCTTTTAAACCGACATTTCCACTATTACTAGCCAGCAAAAGATTAACTGAGTGTACTGGCAAAACAATTACGCGAGTGGTGCTGGAGATGTTGGAAAAATTTGATCTGTCAACAAGTCAAGTGTTGATGTTTCAGACCGATAGTGCCGCGACAATGTATTTGGCAGGCCGTTCTCTTCAAGAACACGGTTGTGGGTTGGTATATATCACATGTAAAATGCATGCTTTACATCTTGTGGGCAGAAACTATTCGATAAGGTTTTCCATTAATAACAAGTACAAAAAAAGTGTTCCTTAAATCTTCTAAACGTCTTCACGCATTTCACAGCAAGTGTCCCGGTATTCCCGAATCAAGACAGCCGATTGTTACACGCTGGGGAACATGGTTGAAGGCAGCTTTTCATTATGCTGAAAATTTACAACAAATAAAAATTGTGATACTACAATTCAATCCAGACGAGGCTGCAGCTATTAAGAAGAGCCAGACAAAATCGAAGATATTTCCGTTGAAACAGCTTTAAAAACTATTCACAAGAAATATAAAAGACTACATGACGCCATACAAAACTTACAAAACAGTGCGTTGTCGTTAGCGAATTAAATAGACTGCTACACTCTATAAGTGACCCAAAAAATGAGTCCGTTAGAGAAAAGTTCGCACGTTTGTTAAAGCAAGGGGTTTTACAAGATTGAGACAAATTTGTGGTGGTACTGATGGTGCAACCCCAGATCCGTTAAGTGCGTTCAAAGACTATTTTAATTATGCCAGTATTACATCAATAGATGCCGAACGGTCGTTCTCAAAATATAAGCATATTTTTTCACCACATTAAACATCACTCACGGAGACAACCATAGAAACATACCTGATGTTGCGAAGTTTTTACAGATCTTCTCCAGTTTGTGATAACTAAGCTAGGTCATCAAGTTAGTTTAGAGGGTAAGTTGTGCATACATTGTTATAAATTGTAACAGTTTATTGCTTTTGTTATCAGTTAATTTCTTTTATTACGCTTATTATGATGCGTACGCCTATGTCCCGCCACATATTTCTGCCAACTCTACTGATTAGTGATTATAAACAAAAAAACCTCAAATTAAATATCCTGAGGATGCTAATAAATAGAGCGAAATGTCGACCAAATTAAACAGGTAGTTTTTCTATTTAAATTATATTCTATTCCCACCAAATTGTAATATTCATAATTGGCAGGTCACTAAATATTTGAGAAATAAACGATTTATTTTCCATAATATTCATCGAATTTTTACAGTGATTTGTTTGGGACGTTAAGGCATGCAGCAATATAGACAGGGGTGGGGAGGGGGTTTGTCCCACTAGCCCCCCTTGCGAATGCCACTGCGTATGAGGCAATTTTAAATCATCACCTTGTACTACGAAAATACGAAAAGAAAGGTCTCTATACATTTTTCCTATTTACAAACAAGTGGGATATAAGTACACAGCTTTTCGAGGATTGGAAAAGTAAACCAAAAATTGTGTAGGAATCCAAAACTACCAACTTCCCATTTTTTTATTAACGCCACTTAGCGCGTGTATTATGGTAGATCAAAATAAAGATCCCGTTTGTTTCATTATAGTGGATATGAAAACAATTTTTTTTTTATAATAATAATAATAATAAATAATAATAACAAAGAAACACCACAGAAATTAGGCAACCCTCGAATCCAAAGCCGAAGCTGCACGGTCGAGGGTTACACTGATGAAAAAAAGCGGGCACACAACAATTCCCATCGACATTTCTAGTCCCCGCAACTACGATAGATGGGATTAATCTAGTCACACATGCCATCGAGCGCTCTAGCCAACTACTCCACCGAACCGGTATTACAATGTGACACTTGTCAAGAAGCTTTTATAAATATACTGAATAAATCTCTTGATGCAATGGGTCGGTAACCACCACCAAAGAACTCGTGTTCAATTTTTGACATGATGCATTCATATAATAAATATTTCATTTGTGTATTTTTTTTACTAAATTATTTTTACTTATTTGATTTGCTTCAATACTGAAAAAAATCGCAATCAGTAATGCCTTAAAGTTTTATATATTTTAAATCAAATATTTTATCTGTAATGGTGCCAAATATTACTTTCATAATGTACCACAGCTGCGGTATTGCTAAAAGTTAAAACGGTTTCAAGACAACACAAATTAATTCAATTAGTTTCCGTTGATAAATGTGTTGTTTTATTCAATATTTTGTTATTTTTAGTACGTTAGGTTAGGAGTGTCAGTGTTTACACTACAGAAGCACTGATGAGCTTATCTCTTAGCATCGATGATTAGTCTTGGTAACGGAAATAGGCCGACGTTATAAAAAAGAAAAAATATTTGACTTGATCTGTCAATCGACTCCATTTGAAAGACACAGCCACGTATTTGAAATGCACGGTGCCGTGTACCTTTTATTAATCAAATAGCAAAATATAGATCGTTCGTCTTTACTTGAAAACCCTAAGCTGTTTTTTTATTTGCTCTACTAATTTACAAAAAAAAAAAGATGTGTTCACGGACAATTCAATTCATATCATATAAAATAGACGATATTTCTGTGAATTTCGAAATATGTTAAAAACTATCAGTCCGACAAAGACATATATTATATAATTTTCAGAAATAGTCCAAAGGAGTAAAAACAGGATTTTGAATTTTTCCCAATGGCGTAACATTTCTAGCAACAAAAAAGGAACTAACCTCCCTTTTGACGTCTATGAAGCGTCAAAGATAAATGGTTGTTAAACTCTTAACTAGACCCTGCACGTTTCATGTTTCAATGGATTAAATTTAAAATTGATATCTTCAGCCTATCACAGTCTATGCGGTAATACTAATATTTGATATTGTTATCAACACAAGTCCTATGAGATCTGCTATTTAAAAGAGGCACACCATGTATATAATAACAAAAAGTTCACGTGTACTAGCGAGTGATTTTAAAGAAAAAGAGAATTGGTTTTATTTTTATCGCAGACTAATTTGCAGCCGAACCGCCGACAGTCATATACCTACATTGATTTATTTCCTGTCTAATGTATAAAAATAATACAAAATACCTACTATGCGCTTGTGTGTTATACAGTGATATGAAAATGAATGTAGGTAACTTACCTTTGATGAAACAAGTTGATACTGCAAACAGAAAAAACGTGTAGAATCAATAACTTACAATATTTTATTCAATTTTTAACACTTTATTATAGAGTTGGTGTGATTATAAAAAGGCAAAAAATTGAGAGAGTTGTTAACGCTGTTTATCTATACTTTGTTGAAAGATGTATTTGTAGCTTAAGCGTCGCGACGCTGACTGCCTGGGCTCAGCAGGGCCAAGTCAGTGCTTCTTCTATGAACATAAATATTGGCATTCAAATGTGTGACAACGAAAGTATTTATAGATGTCGTACTGTTTCAGTAACACTTGTAATCAAGTGTTAAAACTATGAAGACTGAAATACCGTGATGAACATATTATTATTATTATTATTAAATGTAAATTATTAGGTTCCTACAAGTTTAAAAAGCTCATTTTCATATCTATGTATTACGAAAACTATTAGGTATACATTGCATTATACAATCCCATATTTGAATATCATATTATTCATGTTATACTAAATTGCATCCTGTAGGTAACATCAGTTCCAGATGTACCTACCTACGATACGATTTTCTATATTCTGGAATGCTTTCTGATTCAAATTTCACATAATAGGCACGAAAAATGTACCTAATTTCTATATCATGCTAGAATGCTGTTCTGATTCAAATAATATCGCATGCAAATCAAGAAAAATTTACCTAATTTCAGGGATGTTAAATTTGTACATACAAAGAAATTTCGTACGATCTTTAATTGAAATATACCGAGTCAACCATAAAATACCGGAATTTTTTAATTACCTATAACTTTTTACCAATTTTAATCACTATGGGCCCAAACTATGGACAAAACTATAAGCTTTTTGATCATGATGACAGAATTTATTTATTTTTGAATTATTCCTATATACATATTTTGGTCATTCCTTTTACCGGTTCCAGTACATTTTTCTCACATCTTGGAAATTTTCATTAAAATTTTATTCCTTATCAAGAATATTTTAAGACTTCGTTTATAATAACTATTTAATATTCTAGAAGATATTGGCAAAGTAAGATCGACCATTTGTCGGGTATATTTTCTGTAATTATTAAATTATCGTTAATTTCAGAAGGTAATAAATATCATACAGTAAAAAAGAAAATGCATTAGAAAAGCAATACAAATTTAAGAATTATATAACTTCAGAAGAAAAACGTTCAATTTCACCTTTGAAGTATGATTAATATATCAAAATTTTACGAGCTGATAGTGATAAGGAAATGCCACAGTAATTTTAGATTTTAATGTATTACAATTGCGGACAATAAAAATGGGACAACTCTTATCACAGATTTTTGCTCAAATTTAGTTGTTTGTACCGGGATTATCAATATTGCATTCTGAAAACAATCATTATCTGACATTTAAATTTACAAAAAATACAGATAAAAATTATGCCTCATATTATAGTTATTAAACGATACAAGTTTGATTGCCAGAAAGAAGCGGTGACCCGAGTTTTGCGGCAATCAAACAAATTTCGTAGACATAACGTTGATTAAACATTCAATCAACAGCCATAATCAAACGTGTATTGTTCAATATTTTATCTTCGTCGGTGAAAATAATAATGTTCATTTTATTATTATGCGACAAATTAAAATTACAAATGTACGTAAACCTCAAAATAAGTCAAATTATTTTCAGCCTTACCAAAGTGAAAGATGTAGGTATTGCTGTGGTACCTAATTTATATAAAAAATAAACGTTGTTGTTATTGTTCAAATAAATAAATTCTACCTCAGTTTATGTCATTCCTTGATTTAGAAAATAACAGTGAGGTAAAGGATTCATAACCGCACTAGTGCGGTAATGAATATCTTAAAACGAAACTCCTATTAATTTGTTTAATAACCTATAACAAAACCGACTTAGATAAATGAAATAATAAATTTAAAACCCGCAAAAAGAGCTGTCCCATTTTTTATTGTCCGCATGCGTACATGAATAAAAAATTATGACACTAATAAACAAGAGTACATACTCAACATTAAATAAGGATTCATTAAAATTCCTTGAAAACAATATTAACAGAACGCTTTTTAAATACAAAAACAAGTTTAACGATTTTCAGCGCAGAAAGCCGTACTCCCTATTATAATAGACCTTTTCACTTTTATGTCTTTCCAAAAATACATAACTAAATATTCCTTTAACTGTCAGTCTATTAATTCTTAGTTTAGCGTATTTTTTACTAAAAATTAATCCGTTGGTAATACCGAATCATGTATCAAAAATAGTCAACATATTAATAATCATAGATAGACATCTTACGGTGAATTTTGATGTAGTTAGCCTTTTTACTTAAGCCCCAGTGGATAAAACTACAATAATTAAAAACAAATTGTTATGTGATAGATAACGACTTGGTGTAAAGAACTAAACTCAGTATAAACAGTATAATAGAATTATTGACTGTTTGTTTTAAGAGAACTTATTGTTGCGCCACTGGACTCTGTAGACTGGTTAGATCAGACTGGAATTGTACGAGAACGGCCGGGAATGTTATGGAATGTTCTAGACCGTGTGAATGGATGTATAAATAAGATGCACGGTGAGCCGAGACTCAGTCTTAAGTTGAAAGTGAACGAGTAAAGAACAGATAAGAAAGAAACTTATACGTGTTAAATTGTAATTATAGTTAAGACAGTCATTTAATTTATTGTTGTTAATTATTTATTAGTTAATAAAGTAGTGAGTAAGTGTTACCTGGACTTTCAATCAACGAATCTACGATTATACGTGTTTGTGGCGATAGCAAACACGTAACAATTTTGTGTCAGAAGTGGATTGGAAGAGAAATTTCTGGAATATTCGAAAAGGTTCTACAGTGTTCTTCTCAGGAATTAGTGGTGACACGAAGAATTAAACTACTGGACAGTGTTTGAGGACTATTTCTGTGCCGAATAGTGACCTTAAAGTGGATTTTCGAGTAATTTCTAGAACATTCGATTTAGAAACTGCCGCAGATACGCGAGTGCCGTAAGCAATAACGTGTTATAGACTTAAAAATAAGACTATAAGTGACTTTTCGAGAAAATTCTAGAACATTCGATATAGAAATAACTGCAGATACACGAGTGCCGCTAACGATAACGTATTGTGGACTTGGAAACAAGACTACAAGTGACTTTTCGTGAAAATTCAACATTCAATTTGGAAACAACAGAAGATAAATGAATTGTGTTAACGGTAACGTGATAAAGCCTCTAAATAAGACTTTTTAGTGCTGTTTCGAGGTTTTTCTGGAACATTCCATTATTAAAATAGACGTGATAACAACATTTTACGAGCTTTATAGTGTAATAAACTTTATTCTTAACTGATTTACGTGTAGTGAGTTAATGCCAACAACAAGAAGCATGGCGGAGAAACAAACACAAGACTTACTTGCAGCATTGGTGCAACAAATGAAAGAACAGAAAAAAGAACGCCAGGAAGAATTAAGAAAGATTATGAAAGATCAAGAAAGAAAGCGACGAGAAAGATGAATACAGGGAATTTGTGAAAGATCAAGAAAGAAAAAGACAGGAAAAAAAAGATGACTTAAGAAAAATGATGGAAGGTCTGGAAATAAGACGCCAGGAAGAATTAAGACAAATTATGGAGGGACAGCAACAAGTAACGCTCTCGGTCACTGAACAATTGAAGGAAGATGTACGGGCTGAAGTCATGGAAGTTAATGGAGAAGTCAGTGAATTAAGAGGAAAGATTGAAGGAGAAATAACTGAAGTTAAGTAAGAAGTAGCCCGACTTCAACAACAATTAAGAGAGAAGGTTGGCCAGTTAGTTCTGTCGTCTGGTGCTAGGTTACAACCACCTTCCTTCGACGGTCAAAGTTCATGGTCAACTTATAAGAGACAGTTCGAACAGCTGCACGTTCAAATAACTTGAACGATGATGAAAAAGCAACAGCATTGGTATTAGCACTAAGAGGCCAAGCAACAAAACTTTAGCATTCTGGAGACAGCATTAGAACTAAGATATGGCGACCAACATCTCGCCCAAGTATATCAGGCTCAGTTGAAATCACGCAGACAATGGGGTGGAGGAAGCCTACAGAAGTTCGAGGCTGCCGTGGAGAGATTAGCTAATTTAGCCTATCCTAATACAACAATAGAGTTTCAGCATCAGTTGGCAGTTGAAGCGTTTATTGATGGAGTAGGCGACTAGGAGGTTAAACAAATCCTTAAATTAGCCAGGCACAAGTGAAGTAGTGAGGCACAAGTGAAGTAGTGAGGCTCTAGTACATGCACTTGAAATTGAGGTTGCCTGTAAAGATACCACACAATCGAATCAGAGAGTACGAGCCGTGAGTGTGGAGGATGACAAGCCAGATACCACAACCCAAAACCTGATATCTGATCTACACAAGATGATGACCCAACTACTGACAAAATCGATTTTCAGCCGAGACAAGACCAACAAAATAGTGGGAGAACGAATGCAATTATCCGCTGTTATGTGTGGCAAAATGGGCCACATAAAGAGAAACTGTCGTCAGCGCAGCCCAGAAAACGTAAATACTGCTGTGGTTGAGGAGCCACAGAAAAACTAAAGATGGCTGGCAATTTGAGGGCTCCCAAGACATGTTGTGATCTCTGAGAAATAAAAGTTTTCCAGCTTCAAAGAGTTCAAAGTAGTCTGCAGCTGGAGGGTTGTGTTAATAAGAAGAAATGTGTCTTCACAATCGATACAGGAGCTACGTCATCCATAGTACGAGCAGGATTCATAACGGGTCTCAAAGTAAATAAGGGACAAAATGGATTAGTCATTCGGACAGCTACGGGAGATAGTGCAGCGGTTCATGGGGAAGTCGACATGGAGCTGCAGATTGGCGGTTTATGTTTTAAACACCAAGTTATCGTGGCTGACATTACAGATGATTTCATTTTGGGATTAGACGTTATGGAAAAGTATAGATTTGTACTTGACGAGGGAGAATGAGTTCTCAAGATTGGAAATGAAGAAATTATTCTTTCAACGGCAGATGAAAAATTCCATAATATTAGGCTACCAACATCGAAGACAGTAAAAATTCCTGCGCAAACAGAGAAAATAATTGAGGCCGTCCTGGAGGAATATTCTGTGGGATACCGCTTTGGCCTCGAGAAAGATGACTCAATTAAAATGACAGACAATGTGATCCTGGCAAGGACTTTAACACAGACTATAGACAAGGTACTGATTAGAGTTGTTAATCTAATTTCCCACTCAGTGACTTTCAAAGAAGAAGAAGCAATTGGCACCTACGAACCAGTCACATGGATTGCGAGATGTGAAGAGCAAATCATTGGAGCTTTGTCTACAGATATGGAACAAGAAGTTATAAAGATGTTAAATGCCCAGGTAGAACATTTAACTCCAGATGAACATGGAGAAGCTTTAAAATTATTGAAGAAAGAAAGTATAGTATTTGCAAAGGACACAGAAGCTCTTACGAAGACCAATATAGTTCAACATCGGATAAATACTGGTGAATCAGCTCCTATTCATCAACCACCTAGGAGGCTCCCATTAGCAAAACAAGAAGAGGCTTCTGAAATGGTACAAAAGATGCTTAAAGACGGAATTATTGAGGAATCAACCAGTCCTTGGTCGTCACCAGTAGTTTTGGTTGCTAAGAGGGACGGAACGTTACGATTTTGTGTCAACTACAGGAAGGTGACGTCACAAGAAAAGGTAGCTATCCGTTACTCCAGATTGATGACACTAACTACGCTGGCAAGTTCGGAGTGGTTTTCCACTCTAGATCTTTGAAGCGGATATTGGCAAATGACGCTTCATCCAGATTACAAAGATAAGACAGCCTTCTCGACAGGAAGTGGCCCTTATCAGTTCACTGTAATGCCTTTCGACCTATGCAATGCGCCAGTGACTTTTGAAAGACTGTGGAACTAGTACTACGCGGACTAACCTGGAAGACATGCATAGTTTATCTCGATGAAGTGATGGTTATGGGACGGGATTTTAAGGAGTACTTGACGAACCTTCAAGAAGTTTTTGGAAGAATTAAAAATGCACAACTGAAATTAAATCCCTAAAAGTGCCTAATGTTCAAGATTTCCGCATTTTTGTCGAAAAGTATTGACAAAATAGCTTTCCCAAACCGTAAATTAACTTGAAGTAAATTTTTTATAATATATGCTTTATTTATAGGCAATGACGAAATTGATTTTTGTTCATAAATATCCATACTATCTGCATTAATCATATCGTTAATATTTGTTAAATTAATATTTGACAGTGCCATATTTAAAAGTAAATGAATTTCTACGTTCTGATAAAAGGAATTGTAAAAAACAATTTAAAATATTACTTAGGTACTTCAAATAATTCAGGTCGTAGTAATACTATATTCACTATCATAAGAATGAAAAGAGGAGTTTCACTCTTCGTTTGTCGAGGAAGTCTGTGTTATTTTACAAGCTGACTTATCCTTCTTTATATAAAACATAAGATTTTGAAAAGACTAGATTATTAACATCTGTTGACCATCTGGTCGCTATGTGAGATATTTTCAAGGCCAAGTGGAGGGGGTGACCTCGCGCTATGGAATGCCAAGGTTAAGGCCAAGCAGCGGGGCGCGGGGGGGGGGCATGGAATGTCAAGGTCAAGGCTAAGTGGCGGGGGAGACCGGGCGTGTATGGAATGTAAAGGTCCAGGTCAAGCGGTGGGGGCATGCAGTGTCAAGGTCAAGTGGTGGGGCCTGTTGCCGGTATTCCTTCTCTACTCAGTCATACTCATAACTTAGCAATTCAATAAGAATTCACAGTAGAAAAACAAAATTCTTCTAAATAAATAGGTATCATAACGTAATACACGAAACCCCATACAAAAAATAGTGTGCTGTGAAAACAATTATCTCAAATAAAATTATTTATTAAAATACCTTTCGTGACCCGAAGTCCGTAAGTCGTGACCAGTACACTTAAATTACGCTTACTGTAATACTAGTATAGCCATTGTTTACTTGATAAATATTTTGACAGCTATTTTAAACAAATAATTTTATTTGAGATAATTGTTTTCACAGCACACTACTTTGTGTATCGGGTATTGTGAATTACATTATAATACCTATTTATTTAGAAGAATTTTTCTACTGTGAATTCTTATGGAATTGCTGGGTGAGCCAGGTTTCATTTGCACCTGGTATATTAATATTAGAACCTTGTGGGAATAGGTCAATTAAAACAGAAAAACTACTTTTTTAATTTCGCTATGTGTATTAGCATCCTCAAGATTCTAGAAAAGAAAAAAAGAATAGACAATATTGGACTAACAAAAAAAATACTCTTTTTTTATATAAAGACTAATTGTGTTGATAAAAATGTATCTTATATTTATTTATTTTGTATGTATTAATACAAACTTAATGAACCTTTAAATGATAAAACCTTGTGGTTAAATTGAATTTTTCTTGTTCATAATCTAATCAGTAATAAATTAAGTAATAAACGATAACTGATAAGAAAACCTCAATTTCTCATTAAGTCGACGTCTACTTCAGGACTAATGAGGTATTTGGTTTTTTGTCAACACAATCATTATCGTCAAATATTGTAAAAAAATAAATAAATAAAGTAGTTTAACTAATACAGAATTTCAAAGGAAATATTTCAGTGTTGTTATAGTACGGAAACGATTTTCTATATAGAAAATTGTTTCTGTACTAACAACACTGAAATATTTGCTCTGAAATTCTATATAGGTTACGCTATTTTATTTATTCTTTTTTTACATTATTTGACGATAATAATTGTGTTGACAAAAAACCAAATACCTCATTAGTCTTGAAAGAGGCAATAAATATTGTGGAAATGTCGACTTACTGAGAAATTGAGGTTTTCTTACATTTTTATCCACTTTAGTTCCAACAAAAAACATCAACTATAGTTCTTTTTATTGTTTTAGTTTTTATCTATACGTGCGAGATTTTTTAAAAAATATGTAAAAAAATTGTATTATGTATTTATCACTTTATGTTTCTAATATGATTTCAAATTTCATAAAAAAATATTGATTTTTTACAAAGTTGCACCTTTTTGAAATTTGCACAGTGAAAAATGAATCTGAAATAAAATTTCAAAACGGTGTAGAAAACCAATATTTTTAGATGAAATTTGAAATCTGTCGTTATATTTTCCACCTGATTCTGGAAAAGAATGTTTCGCAAATATTTTACAAATCGTTTAAAAAATAACCTTGGAGGCTCACAATTTTTCCAAAGTTTTTTCGCAAATTTCAATCGCAATTTTTTTCTGCAAAACTTCTTCATTTAGTCTTAATAGTTATGCCTTAAAATATTACTTGGGTCCCCGGCTCCAATATTAAGATATGACAGCCTAAATTTCACCAGCCGCCGCTATTAGTACAAACATACATGAAAAAGTATGATACTAAATACAGTATAACCAACAAATTAAACCCACAAAATATTAAATATTATTAAGTAAATTAATTTTCAAAAAAACAAAATAACATTCTCTTAAAAGAAATATACCCCATTAATAACGCAAAAAAAGATAAAACATATATCTCAATACCATATGCAGGACACCTCTCTAATTCAGTCAGTAATAGCTTGTCAAAATTTAATATTAAAACATCATTCAGTTCGAACAAAAATGTAGGCAGACTTTTATACAACGCAAAAGAAAGAACTGAAATTTAGAAAAAAATGTGGGTAGGTATATCAGTTAGATTGTCCAGAATGGAATGCAGCATATATAGGTCCAACAGGTAGATCATTTGATATAAGATATAGAAAGCATATTTACACACAAAAACAACACTCAAACTTTTATAAACATTTAGTAGATTCAGGCCACACTATAACTAATAATCATATGCCAAAAATATTACATATTTGTGAAAGAAGTAAAAAACTTAACTTACTAGAATCCATGGAAATAAATAAGTTAAACAAAAATAAAAATTATAACATTAAACTATCAGTTAGAAATAAATAATTCCCCGTTATTAAATTTAGTTTAGTAAACTTACTGCTATTAAGATAAAAATTCAACCCAAAATATAAATTAGACTTCCTCACCCTCTATACTTTTAAAACAACATCTGTGCACAGAAAAACCAACCATAAACTTATTTGCTGTTCATTTTATACCTAAAGAATAAGTCTGTATTCTTAGTTACTTAAAAATGTCCGAATAGGATGAAACTAGTTGGGTTTCAGTAGATTTTTCTAAAATTTTTTGTAAAATATATTATGACCCAGGATGACACTTGTATACGCGGCAAGTCTTTGTGAGCCGACAGGGTGTACCAGAAAACAGGTCCAAAGATTCCTTCTTTTGCAAAGTTTAAAAATATTATTTTTCTCTTTGGATATGAATATCCTTTAAAAAATCGATTAGTAAAAGGATTTTGAAGTATATATTTATTTAACGAAGTGTCCTATAATCAAAATATATGAGGTGCTATGATTGTTAATGATAAATACTAAGTTTTAAAAATCTAAAAAATGTATTTTAGATGCAAACTATTGATAAAAATATTCTAATCTCGTATATTCTGATTATAGGACAATTCATTAAATAAATATTTACTTCAAAATCCTTACACTAATCGATTTTTTAAAGGATATTCATATCCAAAGAGAAAAATGATATTTTTAAACTTTGCAAAAGAAGAAAGCTTCGAACCTGTTTGCTAGTACACCCTGTAAACTCACAAAAATTTCCCGCCTATACAAGTGTCATTCTGGGTCATAATCTACTGAAACCGAGGATCCCTCTTGTTCCTATACGATGAATGTCAACCTTTGACATTTCCTTTAAATATGGCAGACTTATTCAAATTTTTCATGAAGATCAAAATTAATAAATGAAAATCGTTGTATAATAATAATTTACCAAATAGGCAAATGAAATGATAATTGTATAATAAAAATTTACCAAATAGGCAATTGAAATGATAATATGGCTTATTTTTGACATTTGAATACAATCTTCAATATTGCATTCAAATGTCAACAATCTTTATTATAACGTGAATATATTTAAAAAAATGCAAAATATTTCTTTCCTGACCTGTAGATTACAATTACTATTTTCTTAGTAGTTAACCCATATGTTATCTTTTAAACGAATTGTTATAATATAAGCTTTAAATTGGTGTAAGTATTAATGGCTTACATTGTAAACTGCAATTTATAATGTTTTTGTTAATTTTTCGATGGGGTTTAGAATGTTTTTATTAAAATTTACAATATATTTGCTTCAATATTGCATTCAAATGTCAAACATAATATCATATTATCATTTTCAATGAGAGAAGCGAAAGATCACCTAAGGTTGAAAAGGAAATATACTCTCACTCAGGGAAGCAGTGAAGTGAAGGTTGAAGTGACTTCCGAGACTCTCTGGTGTGCTACACAGACGGATCTCGGGTGGCCACCAGACCGTCCTTTGGGGCGGGAATATATCTCGAAGGCAAAGGAGTGCAGGAGAGTTTTGCTCTAGGTTCGTATACCACGGTCTTCCAGGCAGAGGTTTACACCATCCTAGCGGTGGCGGGTAAGGCTGAGGTTAGGAATGGAGCGGAACAGATGGTATACATCTGCTCCGAGAGCCAGGCTGTTCTAAAACGGTGTGCTCCCCCAGGACGAGATCAGCTCTCTTTGAGGAGTGCGGGGACGCCTAGAAGAGCTTGCCAGGCATAAACGAGTGAGACGGTGTGGGTCCCAGGACATACCGGAGTTCCAAGCAACGGAAAGGCCGATAAATTGGCTAGACTTGGAGCCGAGGAACCCTGTCTCGGGCCTGAGCCTATGTTAGGTATTACAAGAAGGCAGGTTACAACGGCCCTCAATGAGTGGGCCCACGAGACACTGAGGAAGCATTGAAGGACCAACAAGGCCTGCAGGCAAACATGAGATTTTGTGACGGGGCCGAACAAATCGAGATCGGCCTGGTTACTGGGCCGGAATCGGAAGACTCTGAATATTTTAATGGGAGTTCTGACAGGCCACTGCAGACTTAGAAGGCATCATTGATAGGTATTGAGGGAAGACCCTACATGTCCAGTATGCGGGAGTAGTGAAGAAACATCTTACCACTTCCTGGGACAGTGTGAAGCATTTGGGCGCCTGAGACATAGTATCTTCGATTCTGAGGCGCTTCCAAAGGAGGAGATGAGCTTCCTCGCAATGAGTGACATCCTGACCTTCATTAGAAGATCGGAAAGATTCGACTAGGGAGTAAGAGAATCACATAGCTAAGGGACAATATTGAGGAGTACGCTAAAATACTCCCCAAAAAAATCGATTAAGTCAGAATTCGTTGCATTCTAAAATTAACAGAGCTAGCCGTAGCAGGAGCGATCAATGTTCCGCCATACTCGTTTTATCTAGTCAATTTCAATGTCATCGGCTACCCTAAGCGGCTCACCTCTGATTGGCTAGCCAACACGAAAAGAGGCGTAGCCCAATCTTCGCTCAACTTTATAGTCTCTATTCAAGCTTCTTGTCAATTTGATATTCAAAACGCTTTGCTTCTTGTCTGTTTTGCATCCGAATCATGCCTATCACGTTTTGGACATTTGCTTCATAGTTTATGAATAAACTCAAGGCGACCCGCATTGACAGTTTCTAGCTTCTCGGCAGTTTCTCCTTTTTGGTCAAACCTTGCCTCTCACGTTTTGACAGTTTGCTCTGCTTGGCAGTTTGTGCTACCTAAGCCCTCAGCAACATTAGCTTGCATCGCGCCTTGGAAGGGCCGATGTCACTCTGACTGGTTTACGCCGCATATCCGACGAGCCTGCCATAGTGGCACTCAGTCACTTTGCCTCCCTGGACCCTCAGATAATTATGGCAAGAAACGCTGGTAGCCGACTATATTCCTGCATTCTATGTGTATGTGTGTGTTAGTAATAAACAGTTTCGTGAACGTAGTGCTTTTCTTTTGCTTCTGTGCCGCTCGCTTCCCCAGTGCAGCCGCGCCTTGCGACTCGAGGCCGACGCCGGACATAGGACTCCCAGGTGAGCTCACGTATCAGTGATTTATTGCTTTCACGATAGGTTCAGACTCTGCCAAAGACAATAAGCTCCGCCGCTTCACGACGGGCGCTACTGCACTTTCTATTTCACATGCCAAATCGGGTCGCTGTGCGACTTGCTTGACTCAGACCAGCCTAACTTGCTTTTTAGCTTACTTCTTAACCAGCGTAGCTCGAGCCAAAGACACTAAGCTCCGCCGCATCGCGACGGACGCTGATCAATTTTTAGTGCACTTTTCAATTCTTGTACCAAGTCGGGTCGCTGCGTGACTTGCTTGGATCTGACCTGTTTAATTTGAATTTGTTTGAGTTCTCACCACGGCTACACAGGCTCGCCGCTCCACGGCGGGTCGGTCCAATTTTAATGTACTTATGAATTTTGTGCAAGCATAGACAGAGACTATCACATTGGAGAATCCAATCAGACTCTAGTGTAGAACTTTATTCAAGTCTGCCGACTATGCAATAACGTTTTTCAACACTTTCACACAGTGCAACTTATAGACACTCTAGTAATATTAAGCTTAACATTAGTAGATTTAAGGAACACATCCTCACATAAGTCACGACGGTATTGGCGCCCTGTACAGGACTTACCTCTCTTACTAACAGCCAAGGTATAAGCGCCTTGGCATCACTGTTCACTAACCGTCTTCTCAACTTAGAGAGTATTAGCGCTCTCTCGAGCCCTTCCTGGTCCAACTCTCGGTGTCCCTGGGGTATGAGCGCCCTGGAGCACCAATCACTAACAGACTCTGGTAAGTGTGAAGAGAAGAAACAACACATGGAGTACCCGCGGACTACTGTGGCGTTCGGCGCAGGCAGCCTCACCACCACAGTCACAGCTGCCCCATCCACTGCCACTCCTCCTCGACGACACACAACACAGCCGTCCGAGCTCATTGGACGGGTTCACGCCATTATACGGATTTACTGCCACTGGCAACCCGCCCATACACTGCGCTGCACGAGCGCCCCGAGCATGACCTGCCTGAGATGATCGATTTAGAACAAAGACTGCAAAGTCTTGACACCACGGCATGGGAAAGCCGCGAGCTCTGTGCTCGCAGCGACTCCGTCGAGGACTCGCTGCGGCGACAGTCCCCGGAGCACCTCGAAACCATGGACATCAATGTCCACGGTTTCGGGAGAGCTCGCGGTTTTCCCGTGCCGTGGTGTCAAGACTTTGCAGCCTTTGTTCTAAATCGACCATCTCAGGCAGGTCGTGGTCGGGACGCTCGTGGAGCGCTGTGTATGGGCCCGAGATGGCATGCATCGGGGTGCCTGTCGCAGTATAGCCGTATAGTGAAGTGATGTCGTCCTAGGAGCTTGGACGACTGTTGTTTGTGTCGTCGTGGAGGAGAGTGGCAGTGGATGGGGCAGCTGTGTCTGTGGTTGTGAGGTTGCCTGCGTCGACGGCCACCGTAGTCCTCGGTTGCTCCATGCGTTCTTTCTTCTCTTCGCACTTTCCAGAGTCTGTGAGTGGACGGTGCTCTAGGGTGCTCATAGCCCAGGGACACCGAGAGTCGAACCAAGAAGTACTCGAGGGAGCGCTAATACTCTCCGAGTTGAGAAGAAGGTTAGTGAACAGTGGTGCTAAGGCGCTTATACCTTTGCTGTTAGTAAGAGAGTGGAGATAATTCCTGTACAGGGCGCTAATACCCTCGTTACTTAGGTCACTGAAATTTGATCAGCGTCCGTGCGATTCGGCGAAGCTTATTATCACGAAACTGTTTATTACTAACACACATATACATATAATGCAGGAATATCTGAGGGTCCAGTAAGGCAAAGTGACTGAGTGCCACTTTGGCGGGCTCGTCGGAAATGCGGCGAAAGCCAACCTTAGTGACATCGGCCCTTCCAAGGCGCGAATGTTGATGAAGCTTTAGGATGTAAAATTGCTAAGCAGAGCAAAATGTCAAACGTTATGTGTTTGAAAGTTACTTGACAAGAAGAGAAGAAAACGTAATAAATACATACGCTTTAGTCAAATTCGACAAGAGCAAAAAATGCAAAACGTGACACTCGCATTTTGGATGCGAAATTGCCAAGAAGCTCGAATAGGGAATGGCAAGGTCTTTATAGTCGAGAAATGATTGGGCTACGCCTCTTTTGTGTTGGCTGGCCAATCAGCGGCGAGCCGCTTAAGGTAGCCGATGACATCAATGTCCACGGTTTCGGTAGAGCTCCGGGGACCGTCGCCGTGGCGAGTTCTCGGTGGAGCCGGTGCGGGCACAGAGCTCGCGGCTTTCCCGTGCCGTGGTGTCAAGACTTTGCAGCCTTTGTTCTAATTCTACCATCTCAGGCAGGTCGTGGTCGGGGGCGCTCGTGGAGCGCTATGTATGGGCCCGAGATAGCGTGTGTCGGGGTGCCTGTGGCAGTATAACCGTATAGTGAAGTGATGTCGTCCAAGGAACTTGGACGACTGTTGTGTGTGTCGTTGTGGAGGAGAGTGGCAGTGGATGGGGCAGCAGTGACCGTGGTTGTGAGGCTGCCTGCGTCAATGGCCACCGTAGGCCTCGGTTACTCCATATCTTCTTTCTTCTCTTCACACTTCCCTGAGTCTGTGATGGGACGGTGCTCTAGGGCGCTCATACTCCGGGGACACCGAGAGTTGGACCAAGAAGTACTCGAGACAGCGCTAATACTCTCCGAGTTGAAAAGAAGGTTAGTGAACAGTGGTGCTAAGGCGCTTTTACCTTTGCTGTTAGTAAAAGAGCAGATATAAGTCCTGTACAGGGCGCTAATACCGTCGTGACTTATGTGAGGATGTGTTCCTGGCGTCTACTAATGTTAAACTCAATATTACTAGAGTGTCTATAAGTTGCACTGTGTGAAAGGGTTAAAAAACGTTATTGCATTGTTTGACAGACTTAAATAAAGTTCTAAACTATAGTCTGATATGATACACTTGGATTCTGCAATGTAATAGTCTCCGTCTATACTTGCACAAAATTCAGAAGTACATTAAAATTGGACCGACCCGCCGTGGAGCGGCGAGCCTGTGAGCTTAAACAAATTCAAGTTAGATTGTTTAGATCCAAGCAAGTCGCACGGCAACCCGATTTGGAGTAAGAATTGGAAAGTGCACTAAAAGTTTATCAGCGTCCGTCGAGATGCAGCGGAGCTTATTGTCTTTGGCTAGAGCTACACTGGTTCAGAAGTAAGCAAAAATGCAAGTTAGGCTGGTCTGAGCCAAGCAAGTCGCACAGCGACCCGACTTGGCACGTGACTTAGAAAATGCACTAAAAGTGAGTAGCGCCCGTCGTGAAGCGGCGGGGCGAATTGTCTTTGGCAGAGTATAAACCTGTCGTGAAAGCAATAAGTCACTGATATGTAAGCTCATCTGGAGAGTCCTGTGTGCGGCATCGGCCTCGAGTCGCAAGGCGCAGCTGCACTGGGGAAGCGAGCGGCACAGAAGCTAAATAAAAGCACTACGTTTACGAAAACTGTTTATTACTAACACACACACACACACACACACACACGCACACGCACACGCACACGCACACGCGCACGCACACGCGCACGCGCACGCACGCACCTATACCTGTTCGCCAATATTTGCGACACCTCGACATAGGCCGCACATGTGGCATCTTTTAAACTGTACATATGGTAAATATAGCGGCAGCGCCACATGTCTGTAGCTCTTTTCCGTTTATTGATACACTCCATACAACTCTAGAAACTGAAATACCGACTTGGGACACCTGGTGTCATGTTAATAGCAATCCATACCGTAGGTATGAAAGAGCCATAAATATTTATGAACATGTAGAGTGTATGATTGTGTAATCAAAATACATACTTATGGCAAATGGCGCCACAAATGGGCACAACAAAATTACACATTTAGATGTATATGATTGTGTAATCAAAATACATGCTTATTGCAATAAACGGTAAAATCCAGTTTAAAACTAGAAATAGTTACAAACAATTTTTTTCATTGGCATTGGTTAATTCATTTTCCTTTTTTTTTTAATTTTTGGTACATAAATATCAGCTTTAAATGTCAAAGTAAAAGTCGGAAGTTGGTTTTTAACAGAATGTTACGTAAAATGGAAAAACTATTAAAAAATGCATATTTCTAACGTTTCGAAAACTTAATGTTTCTTTTTTTTTTTTAATCTGTTTCCTCCCTCAAAGTTTTTAGATCGTTTTTTGTAATGTGTAGAATTAATTCTACAGATATAGGGTGTTTCAAAAAACATGCATGAGCGCACAGCTGAAAATTCGCAATCCAAAAATAACAGAAAAAGTTCCTATAAACGTGTCCGGAAACGCTTCGTTACTGAGGTACAGAGTGTTAAAAGATACAAAAGATCGTTTTTCCTAAAAAACCTAAAAATTGCTTGGAAGGCATTAGTTGAAACTTGGAGTAAGTATGTACTGCACAGGAAGTAATTTTGTCACTTAAACGAATTTAATTTATTTCCATCAGGGGCGTGCTTATGGGTAATATCAGTAATATTGCTGTAAAGAATAAGATACGCCACTGTGTTTTTGTTATTTTCATTAAGGCTGGGAATTTTCCATATTTTAGTATTCGAATATTCGTTCGAAAAAATATTCGAATATTCGAACTATTCGGATATTTGAATATTTGGATTATTCGAATTATTCGAATAGGTATTCGAATTATTCGGATTTTCGAATTTTCGGATATTCGAATTATTGGAGTATTCGGATATTCGATAATTCGATTTATTCGAATATTCGAATACTCGAATAATTCAAATTATTCGAATAGGTATCCGAATAATCCGGATCCTCGAATATTCAGTTTTAATAGGTATAGCACTGAATACTAGTGAATAGTGAATACTCTATTTGAGTATTTGGTTGGAGAGACCACCATAATAGTCGTGACGTAATCCACAAAGCAGGCAATTTGATTTGCATTCCATACCCACAATAGTCTCCTGTACATGTGCTTTAAGATTCAGAATTATTTAGTTAGTATGTTATTTTAGGATTGAGGCGCTATTGTTCACATTTAACTATTGAAGCTTAAATAAAACGAAAACAGTGCTAGTTTATTATACTTCTGTATCTATTTTTTCCTTTTCGAAAAACAAAGTGCTCTAAAATTAGAATGTTTTTAAAAAAGACGCAGATTGTGAAAGTAAAACAAATACATGAAAAGTCAATAGTTAAATATTTACAGGTTTTCTAAAATTTAAAATTTAATTTTATCCCCTGCCTTAGTACAGTAAGAATAAGGTCGAGGCAAGAAAGAGATGGAATAGTTTGACTGGGAGTAAAACGTGCCACTAATGTGGTCTATTTATATATTTGGATTTTAGAATAGGTACCTATCTATACCTACTATCTACCTACTTTGGTTGGATGCATACCGCATACCTATTCGTACATAATTTAATAATGTATTTTAATATTCAAATTTACTGAAATATAATCAAATATTCGAATACTCGAATATATTCGAGTATTCGAATATTCGAGTATTCGAGTATTCGAATATTTCGAATATTCGAATAATTTCCCATTAAAATAATTCGTACTCGAATACTCGAATATTCGAATACCTCGTATTCGATTCCCAGCCCTAATATTAACTGTACACGTAACTGTTAATGTTAAAAATACGGCCCAATGCTGCTTTTAAAATTAGGTACTCTTCAGCAAAAATATGCAATCTGAGACACACTGTACATAACACGTTCCATAAATGATTTATGTATAGCAGTATAAAAATTGTAAGTGTTTAAAAAACGTAATAACCTTGAACTTCCAAAAAACATTTCGGCCTCCGACCCTCCCGCAGCCGTCTTCATTTAAAAAATTATATACATACATGTACAGGGTATCCCATAATTAAGTACCTTCCTCAAGGAGATAATAGAACTAGAAAAAATAAGTTGCGTTCTGTGTATAAAAATTTGCCTTAAATCAGTTTATAAGGGAACTACAAACTCTTAAATACAACATAGTTATTTGCCAATAAATTCGAAACATCTTAAGTTGCAAACATTATTTGGACCATTTATTAATTTCATAGTGCTAAATATTTTATAAAATTTTTATCTAAATTTCATGATTTGTTCGGATATTTACAGGGATATATGTATGCAATATTGGATTACACCTCTACAAAAATAATTCCACAATATTTTCAACTATTGTTTTGTAGAGCAATTTAAAATATCATTTTACGCAATGAAGCAAGTAATTTAACGAATGTTTATAAATAACCAATTTATTTTTTTATTCTTGATTATCTTCTGTACATAGGCACAAACTTAAAATAATATTAATTAGAAAATTTGTAATTAAAAAAAATTGTTTGTCCTTAAATTACATTGCGTAAAGCGATATTTCAAATTGTTCTACAAAACAACAGTTGAAAATATTGTGCAATTATTTTTGTAGAGGTATATAGTTACCTCTCATTATCACATACTTATCATGTACTGCAATATTAAATTACAACTTCAAAACGAAGGCTCCTGTCGAAATTTACTAAGAGCACCTTTCTTTTGCAGTTTTTAACACTGATGCCTTTTTCCGTTTTAAATGATTTAAAAAAAAATAAGACAAACAAATTATAACGAAAATTCACTCGCACCCCCTGTAACTACCCCAACAAATCATGATATTTAGATAAAAGTTTGATAAAATATGTAACATTATGAAATTAATATATGGTCCAAATTTTATTTTTGCAACTTAAGACGTTTTGAATTTATTGACAAGTAACTATGTTGTACTTACCCCATTTAAGGGGTCGTAGCTTCCTTATGAACAAATTTAAGGCAAATGTTTATATACAAATTCAACTTATTTTTTTCTAGTTCTATCGCCCTCTTGAAGGAAGGTACTTTCATGGAATATCCTGTATATTTGCAATACGCTTCGCTTATTTTATGACCCACGAACCGCCACCAGCTTTGCTATTTTCAGAGAAGAAAATTCTTCCTTGTGGTACTTACTTAATACTAAAAATTTTAATTTATTTGTTTGTTGGTTAATTTCCCAATTGCCCTATATAATTTGTTTGCTATGTTTTCGAAACTCGCACTCCGGGAGTTGATTTTTCGAAAAAAAAAAGTAATTGGCAACCGTGTTAAAATACTGTTACTTAAAATGTAAAATAAGCGCCATTTCTTCTGTAACAAATGGTATTTGTAAATAAATATATACATTAAAAAAATTTCCAAATGCATTTTTCAAAATTGATTATAAATCGTAATTAACATGTTAAAAAAAATGTTTTATGGGTGTGAAAGAATGATGAAATTTAATAAAAATGTAAGGGTCTGGCTTATCATCCTGTAGATAAAAGAAACACCATAATTTAAAAATTTGTTTACGATGGTCGATGCTCAATAAATTTTGCTAACGATCATCACAAAAAATCGCATTAAGATTAACCATCTCGTTACAAAAATATGGAAATCCAAATATGGTCAATAATTTGGCAATATTCACTTAAATTATGCACTAGTTCAGTACGCCATTGTTTTATATTGTTACGCCACTGGACTCTGTAGACTGAATAAATGAGACTGGTATTGTACGAGAACTGCAGACGGCGTGAATGGATGTATAAATAAGGTGCACGGTGGGCCGAGAGTCTTAAGTTGAGAGTGAACGAGTAAAGAAGAAATAAGGTAGAGACTTAAAAGTGTTTAATTGTGTTTATAGTTAAGGCAGTCATTAATATGTTATTGTTAATTATTAATTAGTTAATAAAATAGTGGGTAAGTGTTACCTGGACTTTCAATCAACGAATCTACGAATAGAGGTGTCTGTGGGAATAGAAAACACGTAACAATTTGGTGTCAGAAATTGTTCTGGAGGAGAAATTTCTGAAATAGTCGAAAACGTTCTACAGAGTTCTTCTCAGGAATTAGTGGCACCACGGAGAATTGAGCTACTGGATAGTGTTTGAGGACTATTTCTGGACTGAATAGTAAGTTTAAAGTGGATTTTCGAGAAGATTCTAGAACGATTTAGAAATAACTGCAGATACGCGAGTGCCTCTAACGATAACGTGTTGTGGACTTGGAGTCAAGATTATAAGTGACTTTTCCAGAAGTTTCTAGAACATTCAATTTAGAAATAACTGCAGATACGCGAGTGCCGCTAACGATAACGTGTTGTAGATTTGAAAACAAGACTATAAGTGACTTTTTGTGAAAATTCCAGAACATTCGATTTAGAAACAACAGAAGATACGTGATTTGTGTAAATGGAAACGTGTTATAGACTCAAAAAAAAGTCCCAATAGTGACACCGTGAAAGTTCTAGAACATTCCATCGCACAATTAGTGCAGATAAGTGAATTTCGTTAACACAAAAGTAGTATAGACTCTAAATAAGACTTTCTAGAGCTGTTTCGAGATTTTTCTGGAACATTCCATTTTTCATTATTAAAATAGACGCGATAGATACATTTTATGGGCGTTATAGTGAAGTAAACTTTATTTTGAACTTATTTACGTGTCGTGAGTTAATGCCAATAACAAGAAGTATGGCGGAGAAACAAACACAGGACTTGCTAGCAGCGTTGTTAGAACGGATGAACGATCAAGAAAGAATACGGAAAGAAGAAAAAGAAGAACAAGAAAAAATACGACAAGAAGAGAAAGACGAACAAGGAAAAAGTATGGAGGCTCAAGAAAGAAAACGACAAGAAGAAAGAGAAGAACAAGAAAGAAGACAACAGGAAGAAAAGAAGAACGAGAGAAAACGTCGGAAAGAAAAGAAGAGTTAAGAAAAATGATGGAGGGCCTGGAAATAAGACGACAAGAGGAAAGCAAAGATATAAAGAGAAGCCTAGAGGAACAGCAGACAGCTACTTTCATACTCACTGAAAAATTTAAAGGTGACGTTATAGAAAAATTTAATGAAGTTAAAGAAGACGTCAGTGAAATTAAAGAACACGTTAATGAATTTAGAGGAAAATTTGAGGGAGAAATAACTGAAGTTAAAGGAAAAGTCAGTGAAGTTGAAGGAGAGATAGCCCGGTTGAAACAACAATTAAAAGGGAAGGGGGGCCAATTGGTACTGTCGTCTGGTACACTTTCCTTCGACGGCCAAAGTTCATGGTCATAACTTATAAGAGACAGTTTGAGGCAGCAGCACGTTCAAATAACTGGAACGATGAGAAAAAATCAACAGCATTGGTATTAGCACTAAGGGGCTAAGCATTAGACCTGCTCCAAACAATTCCTGTTGCACAGCAACAAAACTTTAGCATTCCGGAGACAGCGTTAGAACTAAGATATGGCGACCAACATCTCGCCCAAGTATATCAGGCTTAGTTCAAATTATGCAGACAACGGGGTGGAGAAAGCCTACATGAGTTCGAGGCAGCTGTAGAGAGATTAGCCCATTTAGTCTACCCTAATGCATCAATAGAATTTCAACAATAATTAGCAGTTGGAGCATTTATTGATGGAGTAAGGGACCAGGAGGTTAAGCAAATTCTTAAGTCAGCCAGGCACATGAGAAGTAGTGAAGCTTTAGTACATGCCCTTGAGATTGAGGCTGCCTATAACGACACAACACAATCAAACCATACAATGCGGGTCGTGGATGTGGAACAGACCCCGACAAATAAAACCATGCAAGTCGTATTAACCGAGTTATAAAAGTTGATCGTCCAACTACTGACAAAGACGAATTCCTAGACGACACAAGAATAAGATAGTGGTAGGCCGAATGGAGGTATCCGTTGTTATAAGTGTGGCAAATTGGGCCATATTAAGAGGAACTGTCGTGAGCTTAACATTCAAGATATAATGTCCGAAATACAAAAGATCATACAGCTACTGACAAACTCGAATCTCTAGCCGAAACAACACCAACAGCCAAGTAGTAGTAGACAGAATGGAGGAGGCATGCGCTATTATAAGATAGAGTGGACCATATTCAGAGTAACTGTCGTCAGCGCAGCCCTGACAAGGTAAATGTCGCAGTAATGGAGGACCTGCAGGAAACGGCGGGCTGGTACCTCGGGGACTGTGCTGGTTAATTAATAAAAGGGTAGATGGCTTTTCCAAAAGACCATTCCAGAAAGACTGTAAGCCTTGTCACCATGAAGAAAAACAGCAAGATGTACAAATAGTAAATACCGTTAAGATTGATGTTCCGGATGATTGGACAAAAGAGTCGTTAAGGGACGCGCAGTTAAACGATAAGGAAACTGGTTCGTCTGGCGAACATTTTAGCATCAACAAAACCCTGACAAAAAATAAGAGAACGATTCTACTGGGTAAATACTCATCAAGATGTGGAGGCTTGGTGCCGCCAATGTGAAGTTTGCGCGGACGGATGGGGCCACAGACAAGAAGTAAGGACCCAATGAAGCAATATAACGTCGGGGCTCCTTTTGAGAGAATTGCAATAGCAAGTGACCATATGAAGGCTAGTTATGATCTTAAGGCTAATTCAGGAGGGTACTAGGCGGGAGATCTGGTTTGGCTATATAACCCAGAACGAAAGAAAGGCAAGCTTCACTCGCATTTCGAAGGATCATACACCTAGATAGATATTGAATATTACTATGGCGTCGGAAACTTTCACAGTCAAAGTGTAAAGCATCCTATAAGATCTTTATTGGCTATCGATCGATTCGCGGCAGTTATTTGAATTTTATATCCCGTAACATTTCGGGAGTAGTCGACATCGTTAATATCCATTAGACCCACTTACCCTAGGTATGTGATTAGACCACATCATTAGACCAAAGATATGCTCGTTAGTGGTGCTTATTACTAGAGCTGTCCGAGGTGGTTGGAGTACAGCCACGGTCTTGCGATGGCGTCACACGTGCCGATTTAGAAGTGATTTACGCTGCAGTCTTACTTAAAAGGTTAATGCGTGAGGTTGTACCTATAAATTATACATAATGTCAAACACGCCAAAGGGTAAAAAACGACCGTACGCGGACACAGTGAATAAATTTATCGGTGAATTTCCGGATTTATTCTATGACGGATGTAAAATAATTTGTAAAGTTTGTAATCAAGACTCAATGTGCTGGCACAAAACAGATTGTCGTCGTCATATCAACACCGTGCAACATCAAAATAAAAAAAATGGCATGCCTTTGACAAACACATGTTTGATTTATTGTTAATGTTAATAGCCTGTAATATTCCGCTACACATACTGGATAAACAACCATTTCGGAAGTTTTGGAATAAATACAATCCCCAGGTGAACTTACCAAGTCGTACATCGTTACGTAGATATTCCAGACATTGTAAATAGGATTAAATGTGGATTAAAAAATACACGGCTCTGGTTATGTATTGACGAGACGACATACAGATTGTAAAAAAAATTCTATTTTAAATATTATAGTACGTGTACTGGGCCCTCTTAAACTAACATTTCCACTTTTACTAGCTAGTAAAAGACTAACTGCGTGTACTGGCGAAATAATTACGGGGTGTTGGAGACATTTGAAAAATTTGAACTTTCAACAAGTCAAGTATTGATGTTTGTGACTGATGGTGCTGCGACAATGCGCATGGTAGGCCGTTCTTTTCAAAGAGACAATTGTAGGTTTTTACATGTTACGTGTAAAGTGCATGCGTTACATCTTGTGGCAGAAACGATTCGAAAATGTTTTCCAGAGGTAGATGCATTAATAGCAAATACAAAAAAAGTTTTTCTCAAATCTCCTAAATGGCTTCGAGCATTTCACAGACAGTGTCCTGGTATCTCTGAACCACCAGAGCTGATTCTTACACGTTGGAGAACGTGGTTGAAAGCGGCTTTTTATTATGCTGAATATTTTCAACAAATAAAAGCTGTGATACTACAGTTCAACCCTAACGAGGCTGCAGCTATTAGGGAAAACCAGACAAGCTTTCAAGACGTTTCCCTTGGAAACAGATTTAAAAACTATTAATAACAATTATAGAGGACTACACGACGCAATAGAAAAATTGCAAAATAGTTCGTTGTCGTTAGTGGAATCGCTGCAAATAGTGGACGACGTAAATACACAGCTACAGGCTATAAATGACGCAAAAAAATAATCGCGTTAGTGAAAAATTCGAGAGTGTATTACAGAAAGATCCTGATTTTAGCAAATTAAGACAAATTTGTGATGGTGCATCTACAACTTCGTTAAGTGAGTTCACAGATTGTTTTACTTATGCCTGTATTACATCCGTAGATGTCGAATGGTCATTTTCAAAATGCAAAACATATTTTTTCACTAAAGCGAACATCGCTGACGGAGACAGCTGTAGAAACATACCTGATGCTATTATACTATAGATCTTCCCCACTTTGTGATGACGACAACCAAACTACTTCATAAATCTGCTTAAAAGGGTGAGTTTTATACAAATTTTTATAAAATGTAACATTATTGTTAAAATTTATTTCCATTTACTGTACTTATTCAAGTATTATGATATGATGTAAACATATGAGTCATATGACGGCTCTGTCGGCCAGGTGACCTCGGACAGCTCTACTTATTACGGTCGGATCTGCGCATAACGTCATTCTGTGACAATCATCGTCATCGCTCACAGAATAACCAACAAATATTCTGGGGCTACGTTGTTGCTTTTTATACGTTTTTCCAATTATTTCAACTTGAAACCTACTCTACTTATATGTACTTAATACTAAATTAATTAAAACATTGTATGTTTGCTTTCAAATTATTATGGTGCCTATTATAAGTTTAATGTATATTAAAATTAATGTATGTATCTTGATTATTTTAATTTACAAAATGTAGGAGATGTATAGCTTTAAGACAAAAAAACTTACCGGTTAATGCCTTAAAGTAAATTGCGTTTCTTGATTATATCACCTCGTTTAGATTTTGACTCCAAAGAAAAGCTACTTATACATGGGGTATCGACAAATTTATAGACGAAATGGCATCTTTTTTCAATTTCCATTTATTTGACGATAAATTTAGGAGGCTATGTTAATTGCAAAACAATAGTTTTTTTCGTGAAACGCTCTGAGCAAATTCTTGTAGTAGCGACGTTCAATTTATCACGTTGCAAATATTTTTGCACTCATACTTTACATATTTCCATTTTCTTTGGAAACGAGAAAAACATACACTTATTTTTAGAAACTTTGCCCTCTTTATTATTGTTATTTTTAGGGCACATAACCATATTTATCACCGAAAACACACGAGATTTTGTTTACAAAATTGCAACATTCCGCCTGCAGCTAATTTGACAAGTTGAATTACGTCACCACTATATGTGCGTTAGAATATTTTGTTAGTCTTAGTATCATGCATTAGACCAATTAATTAGATCTAATAGTATTTGTAATTATTTCGTATAGCCGCCAATGATGCGATATATGTTTAGTGTTTCATAATGATTTGGTGTCGTAAAAAGTGTTGTTTTATGCGTTTTATTGATAATATATGTAGTATAAAATGGTGGTTGTGCTACGTTAGCAAGACATAATTTAAAGAACGAGTAAATAAATCTTTTTATACGTAATAAAATAAAATTGTAACGTAAACTTGTCCATGTTTGTAGAATATTACATACTCTGTATTGAGGTATCGTATTATTGTTAATGTATATGTTCGTGTAAATTAATAAATAATCTTTTATAAATCTTTAAATTTTTAATCCTATAATTTAATTTTTTCATGTGTATACGACAAAAAATTACTGACAAGAATGGCGTTTTAGACCAAATTTACACTAGTTAAATTTACAATATATCCAGCTAGCACTGTTTTACTGTAATATATTCCACACTGATATAGTACAGTATTGTTTACTGAAAAAAATAGCATATATAAATTTTAATAATTTTAATTAAATATTACCCTTCCACACTTACCCGTCACTGTTTCCTATGCGACGTTGTGTATCCAAACCAGTATTGCCACGTATTTCTCATAAAAATTCCCAGTTTCGATAAAAATTTCCCATTTTATTTTCCCACATCGAACAGCTGAAATTCCCAGTTTTACCAATTTTCGTAAAATGAAAGCAAAGATATTTAAAAATGCACCACCTTCTGGTAGTTTTTTAAACAGTTCTGAGCAGTTAACAAGATAAATGTTTTCCAAGGGTAAACAATTTGAGGGGTTTTAAATTATTTGTTTCATCAATTTACCATGATTTTGCTGAGATGTCAGTCCCTTTTGCCCATGGACAGTCATTCATTTTCCATTTATCTTGGAAGTGTTTTTTGGTGATCAAGAATTTCTATTGGTCACCTCAAAATCTTACGCATCTGTATCACTCAGCATTTTATTGTTAATTTTATTTGTGTAAAACACTTCTTAAATTTGATTTAGCAGCGACAGTAACTACTACCGCAATTCTACTCATTTTTCGACCAAACGCTCTAAATGCCCAGTAATTTTCCGTTCTGCTTTAAAAAAAATTAGAAGAACAAAGACAGATATAGTATCCGTTAGGATCGGATTGAAAATCCATCAAATAAATTGGTTGAAAGTGACAATATGGTCTTTTCAAATTAAATGCCATGTTTCTAACTGGGGTGAAAGTTTATTACGTGAGTACAACTACCACCAATAGGCAAAAAAAAATATTTTGACTGTACGGAAATTTCCATTTTTTTAATGATCCTTTTTCCCATTCGACTACAAAAAATACCAAGATATGGGAAAATTCACACGTGTTGGCAACACTGATAGAAGCAAACAAATGAAGCACATTTACACAACCAATGAGGGCTACCGCGCTTGATATCACTTAAAATTTTATTGGAAACGAATACATTCAACCAAATATGCTTAAAACCCAATGAGGGCTACCGTTTTTAGGCTCACCAGTTGACACCACTGGCGAATAAGGTCCTGTCACAAGTTATTGTTAGGCGCGGAACAAGTTTATAAGGTTTTATTATAATTATTTCGTACACCAGTAAATAAAAAGCTTGTTAATTATGCCTCAGTGTTGTGCAGTTCCATTTTGTTCGGAAACAAAAGGCGGACATATGCTTCCGAGAGAAAAAACTCGCCTAAAACAGTGGTTGGTAGCGACTCGCAGGGATCACTTTAATCCTTCGAAACATTCGTGTGTTTGTAAGGAACATTTTAATTCTGACGATTATGCGTTACCAAAGGAGTCTACGACAGAAAATCGTAAGTAATAATCATGCACATTCGTTGTTTTCATCATGCTCATGCTTGATATAACCTAACTTTAATGACATGAGACACCTCTGAAAGGTACAATAATTTTCCTACTGAGCAAGTAAATTACTACTTTCTCTTTCTGCCATCATTGTGTTAAATATTTTTCAGCTAATTTTTATAAAAATTACTAAAAACTAGCGTTAAAAAGCCATAGTACACATTAACGTCCAGTGACAAGGACCTTACCCTACACTAGCGCCTTTCGTGGTGAATTCAAGCGCGGTACCCTCATTTGCAATCGACCAGCAGAATGTTCAATGTACCTTGATATACCAGTATTGCCAGATCTAGGGAATTGTCCCTATAGCTCTAGTGATAATTTTAAAAAAATTCTTGTAACTAGGGAAATTGGAAAATTCTAGGGATTTTTTACCTTTTATGTGAAATCGCTATTTATTTAACAAAAAAATGTTTTTTTTTTGTTTAAATTACTTATTCTACTTTCAACTGTCAATATTTTATAAATATCTGTAAACTAACTCATATTCTTGGGCTCCTTCTAGGTGGTAAGACCCGAAGGAACTGAAAGATTTTCTTCTATGCTCACTGATGTAAAAAAAAAGAAAAGAAATAAACTGTACGTTGAAATTTTAAAGGGTTTCCGTTATTAGATTTTCTACGAATTATTCGTTTAATGTCTCTGATGATGATCATGTAAAATTAAAGCCATAAAAAATATGCACAGCGCCAAAATAAATTAAAAATGTGTTGTAATCATTTTTTACATTTTGAATAAAGATTTCGTTGTCTTTCTTAAGGTCATTTTCATTAAAAATTTTTGGGGAATACTGGAGACATTTTTCTCCAACATCTAGATATTTTCAGCTGTACCATAGAAAAATACGGCTATGGCTGTACTAGGGCGCTGTATTAGACGGGTAATATCGTCCTACATTTTGGGTCCAGTTGGTTCGAAGTAAACAACGCGGTGCATATGTAAATACAGGTATTTGTATCCGAAATATTCAGTTTTGAGCAAGTTTTAAGATATTTTATGTTTATCTACGCCTAACTATTTCTTTTTTATAATTAGTAATTAATATACAAACCAAAATTAACATTTAAAAGCATAACCTTAATTTTTAATATAAACACGTAATTCAATCAATTTTTCATAATTGTCGTTTTCACTCAATAAAATATATTAAAACTTGTACAAAACTGAATATTTCGGACACGAATGCCTATATTTACATATACACCGTGTTATTTACTTCAAACCAACTGGACCCAAAATGGCGGATAATATTACCCGTCTAATACTAAGATTACTAAACGGAGTAGTAATCTTGGTCTAATACAGCGCCCTAGCTGTACCCTTCTGGCATCACTGATGCCCTCTGTAATTCTTTGATCGGAGTCATAAATTGACGTGTCATTTGTTCTGTGGTGCCAAAAATTATAGTCCTTGGTGGTGCAATCAGAGAAGAAGAAGAGAAACTTGATCTTCCGTTTCCGTGGTGTCCTTCTTTTGCCAAGTAAATTTGTTGAGGTAAGTTTTTTGATGTAAATAAATTTAAGTACGATAGTTAATTTATTTTAATATTAATACTGTTTAATATGGTAATAGAAAAGTATTTGGACTGATGTAGTGAAATATATAAGTACTTATATTAGTTTAAATACCATGTGGTTTTGTAGACGAACATGCTGAAAAATATTTTGAGCATTTTTCTTATTTAGATTAAAAAGGTCAGATTTAAAATTAACAACTAATGTCTTTGCAGGTCAAAATGTCTTCACATTTGGTGTGGGGAATTATCCGCAATAACAATGCGTTTCTTATGAAGAAGCGAAATATTTCCAAACCTTTCAGTACTGTAAGTATGTCCAACTTTATTTTAATAATTTATTTACGGTGTTTCGAAATTTTTAAATATTAGTAATTTCTCTATTTGAGATCTCATTTCGAATATGAAATAGAATCACTTATACTAAGTACCTGAAATTATCGTGAATTTATAGTACTTTTAACATGTAAAACAGCCCAATAGTCTAAAAACAAATTAAAAATGAATTTACATTTAACCAGATGTCAGAGGCAACTTATTTGCTGTTTTAAAATATGGTTTCGAAATGAAAAAGTATATGCTGACTAAAAAAAAGATATAAACGTTATAAAACACGGTATTCCAAATATTTATTTATTATTTTGATACTTTCTCCTAAAAAGTTTGTTGTGTTTAAGATCTCTTAGTCCATTACACACCGTATTATCGATGGTGAAAAACCTGCTTTAACTTAGATGATTCATAAAACAATATTTTAAATATATGAAGAAAATTTGCTTTTTTAATGTTTCAAAAATTTTTTATTAAAAACTCTACACCTGTTTCTTTATTTTAGGTTTTTTTTAAGAATACAGGGAATACTGAAGAGTAAATTGTGTGTTCACTGCTTATATATAACCACATCTGGTACCTACTATAAAACTTGTAAAATATACTTTTATAACTTTAAATTTGGTACAATAGTATAGTAAATAGTAGCTCAATATTTTAACAAATTATGATCACTTTCTCTCAAATTAAAAGCATGGAATTGAGGGTGATGTGATCTTCTTAGCCCTCCTTTTTATCCTCCAGTTTACAGGGATTCAGAGCAGTGCCGGTTTTAGAATCAGTTCTCCCCTTGGGCAATATTTCTGTGCTCCCTTACATGTTTTAATTTAAGATGAGTATGTATAAAATAAATGAACATCTAAAAATTCAAAGTACATATGTATGTTACCACAGATTACCCTTGTTAGCTTGAAATTGAGGGTGATGTGTTCTTAGCCCTACTTTTTATCCTGCGGTTTACAGGGATACAGAGCAGTGTCAGTTTTAGAATCAGTTCGCCCCTGAGCAATATTTCTGTTTTCTACATGTTTTAATTTAAGATGGGTATATATCAAATAAGTGAACATCTGAAAATTTAAAGTACATGTGTGTTACTACAGAATACCTTAGATATTCTGTGGTATTACAGACGAGTAGTGACATAGATGGCTGTTAGGAAGAAGGAACAATTATTTGGTTGCTCATTTTGTTTAAGCGACGGGCCGGCGCCCCTTTTTCGTAGCACCTTCAGGCAATTGCCTATGATGCCTAGTGGTAAAATTGGTACTGTTATAGAGGGTTGTATTTCCTGAGGTGTTTAATGTAATAATAGTTTATAGTTCAGCTCATTACACTGTTAATAATTTGATTTAAGAGGACTTCCAAGAATGTAACATTGAAGTAGTAGGTGAATAACTTAAAATTTTTACAGTCGAAGGAATTGAATACTCATTTTCATGTGAAATTTTTACTTAGTAATACAAATTCTCATTGAGTTAAAGCACCAAATTTAGTGTCCCCTCTAATATTAAAATATTTTTTGATAGAAATAAAAGTGAAGAATATGTATATTTTTATGATGATCTACAATGTATCACCAAGATCGCTGAAAAGTGATGACAAAATAATCTGATAATTTTATATTTACCTTTGAGTAAAATATATTTTAAATGAAAAATAAAATGTTAAATGACTGATTTATTTCTAGGAAGCCAACAACTTGACAAATTTGAGTTCGTATAGGTATAATGGGCTTATCCACAAAAAAATCTATTGGAATTGTAGATGCTCCTGATAAAAAAGGATTCACTGTAGTCTACAAAAAAAACCAGGAAACAAGTAAGCTAAATTTTTTTATATAGATTGTAAATATGTATTTTGTGGCTAAAGGGCTCTTAATCGATTGCACTTATCTTCATATTTATATAAGACTTTTCACAATCAGTTTTTTCTGTATCTGTAATTAAAGTTATATGATCATAATAATGTAAATAATTTATATTGTAAATTTTGATATGTAATTTTTTGTTTCAAAGCAATGTATTAAAGAACTATGCGTTTAACGTACACTGGTGTACTTTTTATTTATTTATTATTTTTAACAGAATAAACCCAGGCAAGGCACTGTTAAAAGAACTATGAAGTCAGGTCCAAGAAGATCACTGTATAAACTTAAACGCCTCTTGAATGCTAATAAATATCGTACAGACCTTACTAAGGTAAGTTTAACATACTTTACATGTGTGATTAATATTAATTTATGTGTGCAAATATCACCAATATTTAGATTCCCTTTATCGTATCCCTCATCTTCTATATAAGCTTTGTTTTCCAAATCTTCATGTTTTCACTTGAACGTTTTATATATACTGTTAGAAATATTTGCATACCAATGTCATCGTTTACTACAGTGTTAATTGTGCAGATCTGAAAATTCATGGAAGAACATAAATAATTAGATAATGTAGGTGATTTTCAATGGAAACAGTCAGCAGTTTAGTTACCCAAAAGATGTACCAACTCTAAATCAAATGTGAAAATTCGTAAGAGCAAATGACCTAACCTCTCAATTTTGACAAATGTCAAAAAGTATTTTTTAGGTGAGAAAACAGCTAACCTGGTTAACTAGTTTAAGCGATTTAGGGCGAACATAAATTGACATAAATATTTATGCTTATCTTGATAATTTGACGTGGTCACGAAAATGAGTATGTGCGGGAAGTGATTATGATGTCATATGCTAAATGTCACTTGGGATAATCAACATAACCAGTTCCAGAGTAGTTTGTCAATTATGTGAGTTGTTTATGGCGCGTAATATATAATAAACCTAACCTCCAAATAGGATACAATGAGTGATTACGAGGAATGCGAGGAGCAAAATTTTGCCGAACCCACAACTGTGCCCACGACAGGGATATTGAAATCAATGTATGGGAAACAGATCTCGGTTGACTTAGAAACTGGTAATAATTGTGAATATGAGAATAACCTAACCTCAACCAAAGCTGACATGACATAATAGATATGTGATAATTTGTGCGTTTTCGCGACAATCCCATTATCTTGAGGGTCGTGGAGTGGGGATGAATTCTGGCATAACAACATAATTCACATGTATGTTATCCCAAATCGCTTTTTGCTGCAGTTTGACATTTTCACGAGAAATTGAGTTATGTCAAGTTTGCCAAATCAGCAAACCATGATTGTGAGATGTGTTTAGGTTGAGTAATATATCTGTCGGATCTATTTGTGTTCTGAGTCGGTGACTGCTTGCATCTACTGTTGACACGAAACATATACAATTCTTCCATATATTCAATCTAGTCAGTCTAATTGGGGTCAGATCACCTTTTACTATTGCCGACATTAAATGTTATGCCATTTTCAAACCAAACTTGATATTTGCTAACTCAAAGTCCAAACCCAAATAAATCATTTGATGTGGTTTGCAATGGTTTGGATTGCCAAAAATAGCTTAAAATAAAAGGACCAAACTATTTTAAATTGTTTCAACAGATTAATGTTGCAAAAGCACTCTGGATTTAGCTGACTGTATTAGAAGGTTTTTATATGGAAGGAAATATTTGTTTGGTTTATTCTTTTACTTTAAAGTAATTTAGGTAATTTTTTGATTTTATATTAAGTATGGCACAGATGTTTGCATAATATCAAACAATATATCTTCATATTATTTTGCTATGCTAAGCAAGTTCATATTTACGTTCCCTAATTTTGATATTTTATTACTTTTCTGTTTTATGCATGCTGTATTTTTTATTAAAAAATTGTGGTTATTTTCGCACAACTTTATTAAAAAAAAAATTATACCCTGAATAAAATTTTTAAATTATCATTATCATGACCTTGCTTAGTACTACAGTATTATCATAAAATATTACTGAGTTATTGAATATTATTTTATTTTCAGGCTGCCCTGCGTAGAGCTAGTGCAGTTCTCAGATCCCAAAAGCCTTTACCACCTAAAAAACAGAAGGCTAAAAAAACTGAATAATTTTATGTTACAAGACAATAAAATAATTTAAAAATACATAGGCTTTTGTTATTAACTCTAAGGGTTCCTGAAACGAGCGTTTAAAGGACTGATGAAATTGAGCTCTGTGATTAGTTGAAAGCATTTGTCTGTCTGCGAGTCCGCCAAAATGTTCGTTTGGGAATTGCGACTAATGCCGAACCTGGAAAGTGTCCTACCACTAAATAAATTAGTTTTTTTGAAATATATTTGAAAATAAAATCTTACAGCCACCTTTGCAACCAATTTGATGTAAGCACAATTTACTATTTTATTCCAAATCGTGGTTTAAACATGCTTTGTGACATCTTTTTGAGCAAAATATCAATTGATTCAATCCAAATTTAAAATTACTATTTAAGTTACATATTTATGTATATTTACTAGTTATTTTCCCTTTTGCTTATTTTAGCCAGGATGGTATTGGAATATGTGAAATACCTTGCTATTATAAATAATTTCATACGTAAAGTAAAATATATGCAATAGTTGACAGCTGGGTGATTTGGAAAACAAATTACTTCATTAGCAATCGATTACTAAATTGTGATAGTGGTGTCGTGGAACTCTGAACTTGTAATCTGTATGTTCCTATTTTCCTTAATTTCGTCATCTTGACAGTGGCGGCTGGTGAAATTTAGGCCGTCATATCTTAGTACTGGAGCATGGGACCCAAGATGCTTTAAGGCATAACTATCAAGACTAAATGTAGTTTTGCAGAAAAAAATTACTATTTAAATTTGAAAAAAAAAAGTTAAAAAAAACTGCCTCGCCAAGTTATTTTTAAAACAATTTGTAAAATACATTTTTTTCAAATTTCACCAAAAAAATACTGGTATTTTACACCATTTTGAAATTTACACAGTTAAAAATGAATCTGAAATAAAATATTAACAAGTAATGAGTTTAAAAAAATAATTCATTATTTTGTAATCTAATTGTAATTATTGAAGAAAAACTTGTCAGATTTAGAAAAGTAATAAGAATTACTTCGTCTAAAAAAAACTGCCATTAGTAATTTTGGTTGCCTTACTTGTGCAGTTGTGTTTATTATTTTAACTACTAAGTATCGATTATTTTCTGTTGTATTGTAAATTTATGGATTTTACCACGGCACATTTTGAAATTTGACAAGTAAATTGTCTCCACAGTATTTTTGGTTCATATTAAATTACTCCTTCCAATTTAAAAAAAATTTACTTATGCAAATTTAGAAAAATATGCTGAAATGGAGACATTTAGCAGTAGATGATAAGGATAATAATTTATTAAGCAAAATAAACTTAATTCATCTGATAGAAATGTTGATGAGAAAACTGAATAAAAAAAGTTCAAATCGACAAATTCAATACATTTTACCTAATACTACTCATGGTACTCATAATTGTTATTAAAATAATGGTAGTTTTTGTTTTTAAATTTGTTTGGATCATACACAAACACTAAAATACACTGTCTATTTTAAAAGTCGATATAAACAATATTCGTTTTGATGTCATTTCGAATCACTAACTTTTTTTTTTTTCAGTATGAGTTACAAAGTATTACATTAATAAGATAATACAATTTTTTCAACATTCATATAAAAACAATATAGCCAATGAAAATTAAAGTCTAATGGCAGAAAGTGGGTTTTTGGTGTACATACAACTAAGAGATTGATTCATTTACAAATTTGTATAAATAATTTTTTTTCTAAACAGCCTTATATAACAACCCGATTACTTCTATATTTCGAAATTCCCTACGACTCGAATATGTTTCTATGCCCATGATATATACTTCGTTTTAGAAGTATTTTCTTTAACTCAAATGTTTTCTAATTTGAACAGTCTCGAGGAGGGGGGGCATTTGGGAGTTTTGGGTTAGAGAAGTTCGACTATAATAGCAATAATTTTCTCACAAACAGTTTTAATCATCTCCAGATCGTGCTAACTTGGTTGGCGAAACGCGCGTCGAGTGCAGTATATAGTGTTTTGGTGTTTCGTGAAAAACTACATCAGTGTTATCTTCACATCAAAGGTTCCAACCCACTCCAGGAATAATTTTCTCGACTAAGAATTGTATATTAACTATATTTACTCAATGCTTTAATACAATTAAATGAAACTTATTGCCTCAAGGCAGTGTTCTATCTCCCTTTCTATTTACATTATTCATCACCGATGTGGAAAAGTACTTACAAAATAATGTCAATATGCAATTAGTTTTATACGCAGATGATACCACCACTGGCGTATCTGCCCAGTCAGAATTTGACCTTTACTGCAATGCACAGATGGAGCTCTCTGAATTCTATACTTGGTGTAGTAAAAACAAGCTTGTTCTTAATCCATCTAAAACGCACTACATTATTTTCTCAAATGTCTTAAAGTTTCTGAATTCAATCTAAAACTAAATAACACTAGATCCAATACTAATATTTATATTTCAAATTTTAATATGTCATATAGGAAAAGTTCCTATTGTTTTTGTAGTGGTATTTACAATCACTTACCTATCTCCTTTAAGGATATTAATTCTATAGCCAAATTTAAAAAAGACATAAAGCGCTACCTTCTAGACAACTGTTTTTACTCTCTTCGAGAATATTACAAGTAATCTTCACGTATTTTAATAGTAAATAATTACATGTTATTTTTTTATTAGGATATAAAACTCTCCGTTTTAAATAATTATTTTAATTGTATTCTCGTTTAGTCAGTGTGATTTTATTTTTCTTATGTGTTTTAATTATTATACCGTAATTTACTTTTCAAAATGATTATTATAACAAGGTTGATTGTGGGATCTTAATTTTCTTTACATTTTCTTTAAAAAAAAAATGCTAGAATACATTAAATTTATATTGTATACAAAAAAAAACAGATAGTCTTGGATAACTAAAGGGAGTAGTGTAAGTATATAAAAATTAGAAATAACAAGAAATTAGCCATGAGCAAAAATAAATATGACAAAATACAGGGAATATCGAAATAATACCAAGAATAATATTAATATGCCCCAGTGAAGTTAAACTTTTTAGAGGAAATGATAGAGTTTAAATTAGGCATACATACTCGTAAATACTGTAGAGATAAATATTTCCCCATCGACGGTGACTTCATCCCCTAAATTCCAAAAAGCATCTCTGAGCAGCGCATCGGGTAGAAAATGTTACATACAAAACTGGGAATAAGATTTTAATGAAAAAAGTTCATATGGATGTTTGCCATAAAAAGCTATAATTCCCGTACAACTGAGATGAGTAATGAATGAGTGTTGATATCTGCATACTTAAGTATATAATATATGTAGTATATTTAATACCATTCAAAATAATTGTGATATATTTGTCATATCTCTAAATGCTTTAAAAAATATACTGAATGATTTATTGTAGTATTGTGTGGCTTCGTTATCGAGTGATAAGGACATTTGCCTCTCACCCTGGAGTCACAGGTTCGATCCCTGGTTGATGAATTCGGATTTTTTCTAAACCAGAAATTAATCCTAGCACACTCGAACATTGGGTGTGTCCATTGTTTCTTAATGTGTAGCCCTCTCTCGCACAAGATACCTTCAGGTACTTTCAGGGATAATAGGGGGTTGTATTACCTCTGATGTTTAATTTAATTTGTAAAATTTCCAGAGGGTTTCCTGAAGTTTCGAGATTATACAACTATATGTATAGTGTAAAGTTTCTGAAACTTTGGGAAATTTATTTATTCCTGAAATTTTATAACACTGATTGTAATTGAGGCATAATCGATATGTATATCATCTATATTATAGTATTAATTAATCTAAACTATATATTATATTCAATTATTTTTACTTTTATATTCTGTAATAGGACTACTGCTTGTTGAATATGTTACTTTAAATAAATAAATACTGCGAGAAATTCATTTTAAGCTTTATTTTTGAAAATAACTAATTTTTAGATAAAAATGCACTAACTGAAATCGTAAAGCGAATAAACCTCGTTAACATCAGTAAAAGCTCCTCAACAAAATATTCAGGCTTTTATATATTTTTATTAGACTTTACCCCTCATTTCTGCCTCGATTGTACAAGCTTTTCCGGTAAACATACATATGAACTTTTTTGTTAGAAGTTTTGTCTGATGTAACATTTTTTATCTGATGCACCATTTATGAGATGTGCGAAATCTAGTTTTCGGTCACTACTCAGAGGTTTCTTGAGATGCAAAAGATGAAGTCACCATTTGACATAGGGGCAACTCTTTAGGTATTTATTTGTATTGCATTCATGAGTACATGTGCAAAATTTCAAATTTTTGTAAACTATTTCCTTTACTTGGCCTTTTCGTGCAAATTTTACTGTGGTAATAATTCTATTACAAAAACCAGAAAACATTCAAATATGATAATGATAATAGAAAGTAAATATAACACAAAAAAAAATTTGGAGATAATACATAAAGGTCTAAATAAATATAAAACAGAAAATAATATACCAAAACATAATTGTGAAAAGTTGAAACCAGACTTGGCCTGATGAATAATTCTTTTGTAAATAAAAATATTGGCTAATCAAATTACCAACTCGGGAAATATATTATTTAACAGATTTATAAAAATACAGTATTATGTTTATAAAACCTGTTAAGGAAACTGAGATAAAAAAAACAATTACATAGTTTTAAAAATAATTCTTAAGCGCTGAACATCACCTAAATCTCAAACAAATAAAAGATTATGTAAAAAACCTTTAGTACATTCAATTTATTGTTTTGCAAAAGGGATGTCATCAATTAAAAATATCTGTTACTCTTTATAAAAACAGTGATAAAACTGTAATGAATAATTATAGGTTGATATTAATAATTTAAATAGCATTCTTGAAATTTTTTGCCAAATTTAACCTCCCATTAAAGGATTAAAAAAGATAAAATTTTTCGTGTTTTCTACTATAATAACATATCCAAAGGACGTTTTTTAAGTACGCACGAAAAACAGATTTTTTTTTAAACTTTTAAGGGGTGGTTAGGAGGGGTTAAATTTGGCAAAAATGTCTGCCAGCCATGGTTAGGGTTTTTTAGTGTCTTGTGAACGTTCTGTGTTGTGAACCATAAGCTGGCTGGGCAGACGTTTTTTTTTATTTTAGCTATTTTTAATCAACATTTCAAATTTTAATCCATTTTTCGCCACTGATGGTAAATTGCTAAAAAACCGACTGATAGAAATGTCTGCCGCTATAGTATAGTACTGTAAACACTAAAACAAACGTTTTACGCTAGGTTTAGTCAGAGACAACCCGAGACGTGCAAGTGGATAGAAAATTTTGTCCGATTTTAACATTTATTCGCTATCTCTATTTAATATAAGAATAGTCAAATATAGCTATCCTAGTCCGATAAAATGGAAGGTGAAAGCAGAGGGTAGCACTTGCACTGCTGTCATTTCTGTTCTATCCCGCGCTTTTTCTGTGGTATTTATCTGTCAACTTGAAGTGACGAAAGAAGCGTTTGTTATTTTGTCGTGATTTTGATTATTTCTCGTTGTATTTTGTGATATTTGTGTGTTAAAGACTATTTCTCTTCTTAAAGACTACAATTTCATATAACTGGTAAGTTATAAAATTATAAATAATTTTATCCGCTATATCTAACCTATATCTGCCTATATATTAATCAGAAAGAGTAAACAGTATTAGAAAATGTGCTAACTGTATCCTTTACTTATTTTATTCCTCATAATAAACTTTGAAATTGGTTGTAGGTTATTTTTTGTTTGAGATGGCTACAGAGTCACGAATTAGATTGTGTTATGTGTGTGGTTCTTCGGAGGACGATGTGGCAAAACTTCATTATTTTCCTTCAAGGTTGGAAAGGTAAATTAAGGCCTGCACTAAATTAACAACACTTCTAACAGCACAATATTTTATATTTTACAGGTCAAAAATTTGGCAAGATAATATGGGTATACATTACACTGAAGAAACTCTTCAAAATTATAGGATATGCTCCCATCATTTTACTGTTGACAGTTATGTCGACCTAAGTAGTCATAGGTTGACCCGCAATGCAGTCCCCACACTTTTTCCATGTCGTCAGTTGGCAACATACCAAGTGCAAGTAGGTAATATGTGTTTTACAAAATGTTGGTGGTGAGGGGTCCTTAGATATCAATCCATAGTTGTTACTAATTAGTTTGGTAGAAATATCGCAGACTTTTTACTATTATTTAATTTATTCAAAATAAAGAAATACAGATTTTAACCAATAAACATGGTCGCTAATATCTATTTCATTTTACTTCAGATCTAGCCTCAAGCGAGGCCTCAACTTCAAAGAATATACCTTATGAGTTGGCGGAGGAATTTCCTAGCATAGTGAAGGCAGCTAGTGAATTTTTGGAGGAGATTTCCAGCACTTCTGTATTAGATCAGAATGTCACTGTTCGAAAACGACCGGGGAATTGTTAGATTTGGGATTCCTTGGTGGTGTAAGAGGCACAATGAGGCACAGAAGCAAAATAAAAAAGATGCTCGTGAGGCAAAATGAATAAAAGAATCATAAAAAAATGGTGCTCGTGAGACAAAGAGAAAACTGAAGATTCTTTCGCATAATTAGAACCTTAATTTTTATAGAGCCACGTTGCGTGCCAAACAATACATGATTTTTTTATCTAGCACTTAATAACATTTTAAGGTACTCTCTGCAAGTCAAACCTAATAAATATTTTAAATTTAATTATAATCATTAAATAATATTCTTTTTCTGCAACCTTCTAGAAATTTACTGTGACCAATTTTTTGAGTGGAAAATACATATTTACAGGTCTAGCCCGGCAAAGTGACATAAGGATTTGTAAAGTCTTTACTGATTCCTTATGTCATTTTCTGTTGACAAAAAGTATCCGATAACAATTAAAAATGATTATTCCAGTCTTCATTGAAAGTAAGTGTCTGATGTCTGTCAGTTGATTTTATATTTTATTAAAGTTAAAAAGTTTTTTGAGACTAGCAGGAACCATTGCAGAAAAAATATTGTACACAACACACCCAGAAAGTGACTTTACTGGGCTCGCCAGGGCTTTTGCAATGGAAATTGCCAGCTCGCCCTGTTAAGAATCACTTTCCGGTCTTGTTGCATAAATAACTATCATGCTTTCTTGATATTTTCTGTAATATATTGACTAAATGTCCTAAATTTGCTTTTTTTGTATTTTTTCTGATTTTAATAAATTTTGTACAAAATATTATTACCTACCTACTTGTGTTTTGAGTGTTATGTTAATTATTCAATACAAAAACATATTTCTTTTAAATCTTATGTTAAGTGGTTCAACAAGGTTACAATTAACCTTTTGATTAGTTTAACATAAAAATTAATTGACATCTAGTTTTGTATTCTAACTTTAAAATAGCTTTGTTTCTGCAGCAGTTGGTGATCGTTTGTGGATCACCAGAGATAGTCACTCGGTTAGTTTTTAACTTCCAGCGAATAGAAGTATTTAAAAACAACTAATCGACTACTTCTGGTCCACAAACGATCACCAACTGCTACAGAAATAAAACTTATAAATAATATCAATAAAATAATAAAAAGGGGGGTTTTGAATTTTCGCGGGCGTTTGCTTCTTGCGCCATCTACTTTCACCTTCCATTACAATCGACCAATTCAATACTGCGGATTAAATTTTAGCACGTACTTGCGCGTCTCGGGTTGTCTCTGGTTTAGTCCAGTAACTAAACAATTTTTTTTTCCAATTTCCGGTTACCGCGCATCGACCGGAAGTTTTGTCTGCCAGCGTAATTGAGGTATGTGGAGTACATAAACTAACTACCTATGCGGACAAATATCGGTAACCATTCGTTCAAAAAAAAGTTCCCTCCATCCGTATCCGGCCGCCATACCAAAAATTTCAAGATAAAAAAAATATGGTACTCATATGGTCTTTTTGATTACCAACTGACAGATGGTAACCTTTCATCGCCGAATTTGCACGCTATTACGTAGACTAATGATATTATTCCCCAAATTGACTTAAAAAAATTGTTTCATATGCAGATGATATTATATAACTTGTAGAAGCTGGGAAGCAATAACTCACAAGGGATTAACTTTTCAACGTTAACGATAATGTAGTGATAGAAATTTTCAAAATAAGTCGGTGGTTACACCAAAATTATTTAATTCTAAATGTATGCAGGTACCAGTGACGGCTGGTGGATTTAAGTTATACAATATCTCAATATTGGAGTATGAAACCCAAGCAATATTTTAAGGCACGACTATCAGTACTGATTGAAGTTTTGCAGAAAAAAATTGAGAAAAAAAGTTACAAAAATTCACAGCCTCCCCAGATTCCTTCTAGACTATTAGTAACATCTTTGCAAACTTTTTTTTTTTTTCGTAATCAGAAAGAAAATTTCACTCCCTTTTTTTGGTTTTTCGAAAATTTTGTTTTTTTTGTAAAGTTGACATTTTGAAATTTAAGTTCTTCATTGTGTAAATTTCAAAATGTCACAACTTTACAAAAAATTAAAATTTTCGAAAACCAAAAAAAAACGGGGTGATAAAATTTTCCTTCCGATTACGAAAAAAAAAATAGTTTGCAAAAAATGTTACTAATGGTCTAGAAGTAATCTAGTGTGTCCGACTTCGATATCACGAGTTCTATGATAGTTAGAAACTTTATTTAAGAACGTAAGTAACCAGACAAAATAGTCTATAACCGGAAATTGTTTTCGAAAATACAGGGTGAGCCAAGACGATTCTACAGGGTCAAGTAACATTTTTTAAATGAAATGCCATGTATATCAGAACATTTTCGAAACTTTATGGCCTCCTTTCACTCCCGTATTATTGACTTTCTCCCAACCACTTTAATGTTTTTTTTTTTTTGTTGAAATTATACCATTTACACGTGTATATTAAAAATATCACTACAATCACAACTATCGATTTTAAGAAAAAATATGTCAGTACCAGTTATGAGATATGTGTGATGACACAGCCATTTTCACTTCCTAAAAGTATACAGGGTGGCCAAAAAGGATTTTTAAATTTACAACTTTTTGAACTGAATTTTCTCAATTTTTTTCAAATGGAACACCTTGTATATTTTTGGACGATGTGATGTAGGATTGAAAAACGATTTGTTTGTATGTGCAGGGTTATTCATTATAAATTACCCACCCCTTATCATCGTTATTATTGCTTATAGAAAAACAAGTTTTAAATAAAAGTTGTGTGGTTATGACTAAATTTTGTTAAAATGCTATCAAAAGTACAGTAGCGTGCAGATTTCAGGGGATACAAAAAAAATAATATATTTTTTTTAATGGGGTACCCTGTATATTATTAAATTTTTGGAATAATCCTTTGTTCTTGATATCAAAAATGTACAATATATTACCCCTACCATATACCGTTTTTGATTTATTAAACGTCGAATATCTTAGTTAAACTAGTTACTATAAATATGGAAAAGTTAACATTATTAAAGTGAGCCACGAAAATGACAACTATTATGTTTGATGAGTGACATTTCTTTAATGAAATAATCAAAATGGTTTACAGTAAGGAAGAAAAAACCAAATATTTATAAAAAATAAAAGATGTTCGATGTGTCCACCATTATTGTCAATGCATAATTGATAACGTCTTCTTATATTTATAATTGCACCAGAAATGGCTTCATTATTTACAATCAGATTGTTTATTTCAAGTCGAATCCTGACTTTAATGACTTGATTACTATTATTATTATTAATATTGAGAATGTCTTTTAGAAATCCCCAAAAAAATTAATCCATAGGGGTCAAATCCGGACTGTTAGGTGGTCATTTAATAGGTCCATTATTCCCTATCCATATTGGGAATACATTATTCAAATGATTTCGAACGGGTAGGATACTATGCGGAGTTGCCCCATCCTGCATCCAAATCATATCATCAAGTTCGGCTTCCGGAAAATTCTGCAAAAGAATATTTTCTGCTTCTGGGATAATTATTTCCAGATACGTAACTCCAGTTAAAGTATAATCATAAAATATAGGCCCAACAATTTTGTTTCTGAAAATTCTACACCAAACGGTAACAGTTTTTCTTCCTGATTTTTTTTATTTGTTTTACTAATCTTTTTCTGTTGTGCTTGTTTTCCTTCGAGCTTCGATTTTTCCTATTAAAAACTCCTGCCGTAGAAGAGGATGATTCATCAGTCCATAATATTTTAGTAAAAAAAAATCGGGATCTTCATCCAACTTTTGAATCATCTGGCGGCAAAAGTCCAGCCTTTTCCTTTTATGAGACTGTTAAAACTTCTACGGGTAAAATTTTATATGGTCTGTAGCTTTGGATTTTGGAATAACTTTTACCTAATTGATCGACTGCATTATTTATACTACATTCACAATTTCCTAAAAAATAATATAATCTGGATGTGCTTACCTTCAAAATGAAGCAGTATATCTAGCTGTTCTTCCTGGTTTGCTTGAACTACACGCTTTTTTCTACCAAAACTGGAGATATTCACCTTTTGGTAAATATTTTTGAACGTATTTCCTGATGGTGTTGGACAATTTGGATACAACACCCTATATGGCTCTTTTTGCTGCACGTTTATTTTTGTTATTTTGTATATAACAAGTAAATATTTGGACTTTTTCTTCCTCACTGTAAACCATTTTGATTATGTCATTAAAGAAATGTCACTTTATCAAACATAATAGTTGTCATTTCCATAGCTCACTTTAATAATGTTAACTTTTCCATATTTACAAATTAGTTTAACGTTTAATAACTCAAAAACGGTATATGATACGGATAACACATGATATATTTTTGAAATCAGGAACAATAGATCATTCCAAAAATTTAATCAATTATAGGGTCTCATTTAAAAATATATATATATATATATATATATTTTTTAATTTTGATAGCATTTTAACAAAATTCAGTCATAACCACACAACTTTTATTTAAAACTTTTTTTTCTGTAGGCAATAATAACGAGGATAAGGGGTGGGTAATTTATAATGAATAACCCTGTACATATGGCTATTTGTAACTATTTTAAATTTATTGAACAATAACTGCAAAATTCAGCAAAAATTAAAACTTTTTCAAATAATTAATGGGTATTATAATAAGTGTGTTACATGATGCCCATAAAAACATCACACCAACAACAATCCAAAATTTGACGGAAATAATAAATGCTTTTAAAAGTATCACTCTAGCAATTTTATGAACAGTAGAAACCTCTTTCCAGATGCACAGAAATGTGTGTCAATCAAAATTGGCAACAAGTGGAGCACTTCTTATAACATCTCTTGAATTACAAAAATATATTTTTAATTTTTATTGATGAACTTTGCAGTTATTGTTCAATAATCAAAAATGGTTACAAATAGCCATAGAAGTGTACATACAAATAATATTCGTTTTTCAATTCTACATCACATCATCCAAAAATATACAGGGTGTTCCATTTTTTGAAAAAAATTGTATTATTCTGTAATATTGTATTAATTTAAGCAATAAACACAGTATAAACTTAATTCTGCATTAACACTATGCACAGGTAATATTTAACATTTAGGTGTAAACATAAACTATAAATGTTACGGCAAGAATACGTTTATAAAATATCTGATGTGGCCAGCACATAATTTTCTTATACCCGTATATATCATCCTAATCTAAAAAAATCATACTATTTAATTCTTCACTTACCTCAATTAAATTTTAATAGCATCCCTTGAAATGTTTCATTAAAATTTTTAAAAGTTAATTATGTGTCATTCGATACTGTCAATAATAATTCATGTCATATATTTTAATAATTTCTTCTTATTGACATTGACATTTTTGTAACTAAATTAGACCTTTTAAATGTCAAACTGTTAAATTTATCCTAACCCCATTTTATGAGGCCAAATGTGTAAAATATTTCAGTTTACATCAGCTTTATTTAAGTACTTGGAAAATATATTTTATTGGATTGATATTGTATACATGATTTATAATCTTCCATCAAGAATATATTTTTTTGTAAAGGCAAATACAAAAAAGTTTTGGTCCCGTGGACCTCCTCTCAGCTGGTTAATTTTGCTCATCCCTGAATTTATCATTGTCTTTAACCTTTAGAACATGTGTACCAAATTTGAGAGCTTTATCTCAAAAACTGTGGCTGCTATCGCGATACTACAGACATGCCGATAGATTTTTTCCATAAGTTATATTTTTTCATTATAATTCGTCGAGATTCGTCCAGAAATGCAATAAAAATTTTTAGTTTTGTTTCCCAAAATTGTACCTTTTTTCTTCTCTCATTAATTATGTCTCTTCTGGTGTTACCACATTCACCAAATTTAATGTGTCACCTAAAATGTTGTTGAAAATCTTAACTGCCAAATATGGGAAGTCTCCGATTAGTATTTTTTGAGTTATCACGGATACACACATACACACACACATACATTCACACACACGCACCGATAGACATAAATCGGAAAATAGTCAGAATGGATTCAGGAAGGTTCAAAACGTATATATCAATCAATATCTCGAGGTCAAAAAAATCACGATAACTATAATTCCTTATATTAGGTATAAGAAAGTAAAAAACTACTGCCAATTATTTGGGGATCAGAATATCCTCACCGTAGTAAAACTCGACGCGTGGTGTTTATAATAAAAGTAATTTTTGACATTTCAAAAAAGTCATATTTTTTGACGTTTTAAAAAAGTTATATTTTGATGTTTCAAAACAACTCGATGTGTGGTGGAGTTTGTAATAAAAGTAATTTTTGACGTTTCAAAAAGTCACATTGGTGGAATATCACTAATATATTTTTTTGACATTTCAAATTGACGTTTCAAGAAAGTCACATTGGTGGAATGTCACTAATATTTTAAAGTTTGAAATGTCAAAAAAAATGTACATTTCAAAAATGTCACTAATATTTTTTTTAGAAATTTCAAACTTTAAAAACCGATTTTGCTCATTAACGAACTCAATTTCTTCCTTGACCTCACTGAGGGGTGAGGAAGTAAAATGACAAAATATTTGATTTTATTTGACTTAGCTGATCATGGCAGAAAAAATGCATTAAATGCAATGGTATCAATACAACATAACTTCTACTCAGCAATCTACATAAAAATACCTATATAATAATGTTCGTTATTTTCGAGGTATTTTCGGTTTAAAAAAATTAATACCTAGATTAAATCAAGATACAATGGATCAATAGTTATATATTTTTTTGCAATTAATACAAGTGTATTAATGATTATCGAAAATTAAATTTGTTCGATCATAAGAAACAAAATATGTGGATTGGAAACCACACGAGCACGCTATTGCGGATACCTAAAAACAAATTTTGTTTAAAAAAAGAGAATGAATCTGTGATAATTTTTAATTAAACGAATTGTATTTAAGACCATTTCATGGAAAAAAAAATTAATTATGGTCAAAACAAGATCACAGTGCTTTTCAATATCGAATAAAACTGCCAATAACAAGCGAAATACAAAACCAAAAACATCGTTTTTGTTAATTAATACACATATTAAAACCAATCAAAAACGTTTATTTTGTTGAGTCAATCCTAGAAACTATTTTTTGACCTAATAGTGTAGACTTACTAATTCAATTAAATCGTCTATAAGTTATATACACATTCGGTAAATTTATAATTTGGGTGCAAGTGCAAGCAGGGATGGAGTGGAGACGTATCCAAACCCACACTGATCTTCCTCTTACCAAACTTTGTAGAAAGGTGGGGAGACAGCGCATGCTTTAACTCGCATGTTGGACCCAAATGATGAATTTGTTGAACGTGTATATCCTTAAAATGAGCACAGTTAAGTGGAAAAACAGTTTGTAAAATTCTATTTTATGACTTATTTCATCTTTAAAAAATTATATATTTCCTACATATTTCATACGTATCAAATGAACAAAGTATGCTTATTATTATTATATTATGTATACGCTGAAGTATAGGCTGTAAAATGAAATAATATTCATATCATTTAAATTTTTCACTTTTCAGAAATATAAATATACTAGAGCAGTAAGAATAATCTGCTTAGGAAATTTCCTGTTCTGAAAACTCTAAAATAAACTAAGAATTCACTAAACATGAAGTAGTGGTAGAGAAAAATGCCTAAGTAAAATAAATTAGGTAATTATAATAATGAAGCTTTGGTTGAGATATATTTATAGAAATCCAGTATATTGATTAAGTATAAATAATTATATAAATAAGTATTATAACATTTTACCTTGTTTTTAATTAAAATTTGAAATGCTACATAAAATGAGGCAGCAATTTTAATTTAAAATAAAAATGTACATAACGATAACAATTATTATGAAAACATAGTAATCAATTAATAATTGAATAATTCTTAAAATTTTCGAATCCTATATATTTAAACTATTTTTTACATAGAATAAAATTATTGAAAACTGATTAGGCAATTTTTTGTGTTTATGAAATGGGACCTAATTATTAAGTTATCAATTATATTTTTCAACACGTATCTTCCAAAAAAAGTTTGAGTCGATAAATATTGTAATAATTTATTGTCTCATACCAGTTCAGAAGAAGCCCAACTAGCTACTTTTTTGGTCATTTTTATTTAGGGATAATGACAGCCTTTTCCGTGAAGTGTCACCACAAACAGATTTTCTCCGTGCCGGACCTTCAGAAGGAGTTGGAGTACCTTTCCTTCTTTGAATTCCTACATTACCAGTTTTTCTTCCAGTATTTGGTGTTTTAATTAAACCTGATTTATCACAATTTAAAGATAGGTTTCCACTTCGTGACCAATTGTCCATTTGGGCTTCTCGTGATTCTTTAAGAATTGTACGAATAGCTCCAGTTTCTCCAACTATTTCCTGAAGTTTCTGAATAGTTGTATATAAACAAACCGCACTAACTAATCCAAAGTCAAATAAACTGCACATATGAACTACAAAGTTTTTATATAAATTTTTTAAGAGCAATTCTTTTCCTTTATGCTGGACAAACATTTGGCAAGCCAAAGGAATTTGACAATCACCGACAAACCCATATTTCATGACATGTAAATTCCACATTTTCATTAGTTCCTTTTCCCCTTCATTTACATCTGTAAATTCATCAATCATCATCATTGTTTTATTTTGTAACCATTCAGGATCATTTTCTCCTTCAGAATCAACATCCATTTCTTTAGGATAAATAGGTAAACAAGTAGTCGTATGATGATATAATCTATTATGGCCAGTAATAAATGGTCGTTGTCCATCGTATTCACAATCGTCTAATTCCAAAAATTCTGATAAACTAGGCTTTTGCCTTTTTTGGATGACATACTAAAATATGAGTTACGGATGCCCTGCGAACTGGTCCATTCCTTGAAAAAGCACAAACAGACGGTTGAGATATTAAGTCATGAGGAGATCCTGTATAGGAACCATCGTACATTTCATTAATCGCTACATCTATTCGGGCTCCTACTGAAATAGGAACATAAGTAAATGTAAATCGAGAATGGCACAACTTTAAATGTTTTAAAAGTGTATAGAGCTGATTACAATTTAAACTACACCAAGGGCAGTGTAAATCTTCACAAGCTTCAGTCTGCTGTCGTGAATTATTATTATAAACGAATTGATACACAATCTGTAATTTTTCTATATTATTATTGTCATTGCCGTTTGTTATAAGCGGAACATTTTCTTTGTTCTCCTGCAAAGGGTAAGGCTTGGGTCGGTCTACAATTCGAGCACTAGCCTCTGGAGACCAATTAAGTTTAAATTTTAAAACGGCGCCTTTCATGAAAGCATCCAGATTACCACATGTTTCTACTAAATCATTAACATTTTCCCAACTAGAATGTTTTTTTGGAGAATTTCTTGAATTTGTGGAAAAATCTTGTACAACAATATCATAATCTCCATCACTTAAGTAACACCTGTTATGTTTATCATAAACAGTTAGTTCTGCACCGTATAATTTTGTATTGTTTTCTAAAGTGCTTCCATTTGACTTTCTTTTCTTTAACGCGGGTTCCTCATCATCGTTATCTCTATCGGGAGTAATTTTTACTCTAAATAACAAAATATAAGATTTAACTAATGGACCACTCGAAGGGTTAAATGATTCAGTAGGGATGCTTATGGTAGGTGCTGTTAAAGGTAGATGTTGCTCGTTTGGATTTATAGGAACATCAGCAGTTCCAAGAGTAACTTGCATGCTAGGTGCAGAACTATCTTTCCGTTTTTTATGGCTTATTTTTAAAAGTACTGTTTCTACCTGAGCAATTTGAGCATTATAGTCCAACGATTTGTTATTAAAACCCAAAAATGTAAGATTAATATAGCCAGGTTGAATAGTCATTGCATCTCTTCTAGAATTTACCTTTTCTAACAGAGAGTCCACTTTGAAATTTTGCCTATTTCTATGAGGTCTTGACATTCTATGTTTCATGTAGGTTAACGTTCTATTAAGAAATATAGGCTAAAAAAAGAATAATAACTAACATATCCATAGGCAATATAAATAACTTACTGAACACATATTTCTTGTACGTAAATATCTGTATATCTGTGTAGGTTCTGAAAAATAATTATTTACTATTAAAATATTTCATTATTAAGAAAACACTGCTTACTCTCGAATGCTTGTAAAAATAATTCATGATCAGCTTGAATATGATCGATTCTTGGAGTTTTTTGCAGTGTCAGGGTCCTTTCTCTCTTTTTTTTGGTGGCATTACGTGTGAAATATTATATTTTTAATGTTAAATACCCGCGAAAACAAGGCAACCGTTTATTTCTTTTTCATATGGCGTGCTGTTCTCACTATAGTCCGTTCTGTTTGTAATTTTTGACAATTTTGACATCTAGAACACCTGCCCTGCGTTAAGGCTGAAACACAAACGTCGCGTTTTATTACCTGGTTTTTTTATGCTAATGAATGATCGTAATGGTATTCGTGAACATGATTCTCTCCCATACTTCTGCTGTTTCTTTTTTATGGTTGGGATTTTGCCACATACAATTTCGCAAATGTTCTGTGATTTCGTAGTGATTAATTGCAGTGTTTATTTATAAACACTGATTATAAGTAAAATAAGTAGGCATTTATTTTTGGTTTATTATAAATATTTAAAAACCAAACAATATGATATCTAAAAAGGTTTTAGTGCATAGTAATAAAACACTTTTGTTGTTAATTTTTGTTATAATTAAAATTTTTTACCAAACAATAAAAATAAGTAGGAAATTTCATTTTAAGAATTTTGGGTCATAAATTTTGATTACAACAAAACTTGACTGCTAAAAATTTATATTAGTATAATAGAACAATAGCAAAGTAAAAACCATTTTAAATATTAATTAGGTTATGTTTAAGCTCCGACCTGAAGGGATCACGTGATTGATGCTGAATACTCTATTGGGGAGAATAGCGTTAGGAAAATAAAGAGAGATGGAGATTTATACAAATAATTATTAAGAAGATGAAAGTTATCACTTCTGATGATAAATAGCGAATAAAGCTCCCATAAGTTTTCATCCTCGAACGTAAATCGTGGCATTGAGGTTTCGCGGTGAACGTTGGTGTTCTGAAAAGCCGACATTACTTATTAGAGAAGAAGACGAAGAAAAGTTTCTTGTTGGTAGTGGTAGTATTTATATTTATGATGGTAGTCCTGGTGGCAGTGGTGTTGAATTGTATGGAAACGTCAACTCCACGTCAAATAATAGAAAAAAAATTAAATATATATTTATTAGCTCAAGATGGAGTGTGTAGGTAAGTTAGTATTTCAATTAGTTAATACGTTTTTTAATTTTTGAGAGAAACTAATTATCTATTCTTGTTATTCACATATCTTTTATTAAGTTAAAAATATTGCAATTCATTGTCAAAAAAAGTCGAGCATGATTATTAATTTTAATACTTTTTTAAATTAATAATGATAGGTAATCAATAAATATCATTTTAGGAGGTGAAAATGATAGCAATGATAGTGAAATTTTAAATGCTACCGAAGAAAACTGTACCAAAGAAGAAAGTGATAATTTAACAGAACCCTCGGAATGTAAAATACCTAAAACAGATTTGAGTGAGGAATCATCAGTTTCAAATACATCAAATAATGCTCAAGATATTATTGAAGTGAAAGTAATTTATAATAAAAAAAAGTATGATGTTAGTGCTCCTTCAAATTCAACTATTTTGGAATTTAAAAAACAATTACAGGGTTTGTTAGGTATGTAGTATTTTTAACTAGGATTTTGAAATCCTAGGTATACCATTTCAGGACACTAAGGCTGTAAGATACATGTTTCTTTCTGGGCCTTTTTTGATATATAAGTGGTTGATTGTTATACAAAAAGTTACAGCTTGCATAATAAGTAAACAGATTGAAAATGTATTACATTAGAGGGAAACATAAAAATCAGGCATTCCACAAGCCATACCATCTACCACACATCGCAGATGCACATAATATTGCACCACCTTGCAAGACAAAAAAATATGTACAATTTTTATTTTTAAGAGGCAGATCATCTGTATCACCCTAACCATTTTATATACTATGTTGTCCCGACAATTTTGTATATCTAGTAGTTAAGTAATCGAGAAAATATTTCAAAAATGGACTTTTGTATTTATCACGCACTTGGTTAATTCCTGGCTAATCCTGTTCAGTCTCGGCGACTTGACACTTATTTTTAACCCTACTGTTCTGTTTAGATTTATAAAACCTGAAATAATTTTTAAGTTTAACCTTCGGTTGAGGTATATATTTTGAGACGCATATAAGACGAAAAGGAGTCATATTGATGTTGATTTCATGTTTTATATTTTTTAGTACACTAAACTGATCCTTCATCCCCATTATTTTATGGGTTGCTTGAAATTCATTAAGAAAATATTCCAATCAGACCAGTAGTATCCTATATAAAAGCCTCTTCCTATAAACTTTGTACGGAATTAAACAATTTGCTATCTGTCCTCACAAAATTTGAACCTAAATATTCTATAAAAAAATTCGCTTCAATTCATAGAAAAGGTCAAAACAGTTAAAATTCCTGTAAACACAAAATTAGTATCCTTGGATGTTAAAAGTCTTTTTTACCTCAATCCCACTACAGCCTTTGCTTGTCATAATAGATAAACTTATTAATAGTTCAGACATTAATATAGATATTAAAAAACAACTAAACATATTAATACAAAATTGCACGAGCCAAAATTATTTTAAATTTAACGGGGAAATTTATAAATTACTAGACGGACTACCAATCGGTTCTCCGATTTCCCCTCTGTTAGCTGAAATTTTCATTGCCGACTTTGAAACTAATCGGTTTCAATCAAAAAATGTTCTGGTGGAAAATGTATTTTTCTGGACACGCTATGTAGATGACGTGTTTTGTATTTGGAAAGGGATAGAACGGCAATTAAACCAGTTTTTAAATCTATTAAATTCATTTAATCAAAAAAATCCAATTTAAAAATTGAAAATAATAAAATAGCTTAAACTTTTTAGACGTTAATATAAAAAATAATAATAAATTCATAGAATTTGATATATATCGCAAACCCACTTGTACCGACACGGTAATTCACTTATAGTTCCAAACAGTCACTACAAATAAAACACTCACCATTCCACAATTTCATTAACTGCCTATTAACATTTCCTTTAAGTCGAGAACATTTTGAAAAAGAAGTAAAAATAATTAAAAATATTGCCAAAATAAAGGATACCAAGAGAGTTTGATTGACAATTTAATATCTGCGAAACAGAAGAAAAATTTTCTTAATAAGTTTTATGTTGGTAATTTAAAAGCCTCCCAGAAAAATTATAAATGTATCAATTATAGGCCTAAGATTAGCAATAAAGTTAGTAATAAACAGTTTAGGATGTAAAACGATTTCCGTAAATAAAAATAACATTGGAGAAATTCTATCAAATAATAAAGATAAACCAGATAAATTACAAAAAACTGGAGTATACGAGTTAAACTGTTCTGACTGTGATGCTATATATATTGGACAAACTGGTCGAAATGTAAACAAACGGGTCGAGGAACATAAAAAAATCTATTTTGCAAAATATACATAGTACCGGCATGTCACAACGCACTGTATATAAACTAATTATTTCATAGATTTGGATAAGATCGATTTGCCTCACAGAAAATAAAGGTAAAAAATTAGATTTATTAGAAATATTAAAAATTAAAAAAGCATAAAAAATAATAAGAACAGAAGAAATGATTAAATTATTTTTACCGGTCACGACATTTTAGACAAAATAGTGTAAGTTAAAATCCATCGTTTCATACCATAAAATTTATTACTTTATAATTGTATTGTACTGCCCAGATGTTATATATAAGTAAAGAACACGATTTAAAATCTAGTAGTATCATTTGTACTCTCGAGAAAGGCCTAAAAAGCCGAAACACGTGTAGAGTTTTAATAAAATATTTTTGCACCATTTAAAAGCAAAAAGTTTCTTTATTTTTAATAATATTTTTAGTACTGATTAGGGATGTTCCAATACGATGTAGAGTATCAATATTTCTTATCTATACACAGCAGACCCTAAGGTATCGATCCATCCAAATATTGCAAAAGAATGTATCGACAGTGTTTATAAGGTATAGTTAGCCAACCTTGTGAAATTTCGAGTAGTTCTGAACCAAGCTCCACAGAGGGCGAGGACATAATGTGTGCAAAACAATGCGACTTGCTAAACCCTTGTTTACCGCCTGTTAGTACGTACTGTGGTTAGTACTGGAGGATTATTGATAGATAGATAATGTGTGCCAATTCATAAATTTTACACTATTCTGAGCGCAAGCGCTTATAGAAACTCGTGTAACCCATGCATTTACAAATGGGGAAAAGATGGGGGTTAAGCGGAATGATGTTGTAAATACCAAAATATTTTAATTTCCAGGATTCTGAAAATTTGATTTTGCGTTTTCATAACTCTGACTACTCGGGCCTGGGCTCGGGAAGCTGTGTACTGCCATCACCAAGTGATTTGGTTTTTTTCCCATTTATCTATTTTAATCCTAATTTTAATTTATTTAAACAAGAATTTAAGGTTCTGGGGATAGAGGTTATTTTTCTTATTTTTCGATTATGGTCACTACTTTATTATTAAAATTTAAATCATGAACATTTTAACCAAATAAAATTTTACCACCCATTTATAATTTATTGGTAAGTTTTGCCAAAATGATAGATAAAATAGTGAGTCTATAAAACTTCTAAGCACAGAACGTACCTATGGCATTAAAACAAAATAATGTAATAAAACAGGTTATATATATACTATAAATCAGATGTAGATCCACCATTATAATTTATAATACAAAAGTGGGCATTAGAATTACTTACCACAAATTAAAATATTGGCCGTTTCTGAAAAAGTAAAACTAGAGCTACCTATCAGGTCAATTTAAGATTTTTAACAGATTTCTCAGATCGGAATTATCAGTTTGCATAAACTTGTCTATCAGTTTTATTACATATGTAATAATAAGTAATGATCACCAACCAACTGATCATAATAATTTTCATTAAATGTCCGAGCTGTAGAGCTTATAGGCCATGCGGAAATTTTATTTCTCCCATAAAGAATAAGGAACGAATTAAGTTGTTTTCATTTAATGCATAAACATTTTTATGCTAAACAAGCCAAGACACTTTTTTCTCATAAAAGGCCCCGAAAAAAAATCAATAAAAAGAGATGTAAAAATCCTAAAAAATTACAGTTTTAAATAAAACATGCATTTTATTTAAGGGAACAGTTTCATAAGGATTTAATTAATGCAGTACCAACTAAAATAAGAAAATTCCTTTTGATGTTATTTCTACCCTTTTAATTTGAATTTTCAAGTTAATGAAAAAAATACGTAGAGCGTTGTTTTCCATTAGTCATCACATTATCTTATTAACAATGTGCCATGCATAGTATTGTGCCATTTGAAATTTTTTTATGAGGTTTGGCATTAAGGAGAAGGTTCACTTAGGACAACCTGCCCCCCTCGATATGATTGTTGACTCATCTTAGCGATTTTTAATGAAATACTTGCCTATTTGTAAGGATATTTGGTGTGATTACTTATTTTTGAAATCACAAAAAAATATACCTATCCATTAAAACAAAAGACATAATATATCAAATCTCTTTAGTGAGAATTTCATTTGTTTTTTCATTTTTACTTAAAATCTACAGAAAAAATATAAAAAGAAATAAACAAGGCTGTCAAAAATAATAAAAATTTAACAAAATTTTTACCTGTCACCATATTTTAGATAAAATAATTTAGGTTTAGGGAATATACAGAGTAGGGCAATAGTGCGTCTGACTTTTAAATTTACAACTATTTGAACAACTGAATTTTCTCAATTGTTCCAAATGGAAGACCCTGATTATTTTTGGACGATGTGATGTAGGATTGAAAAACGAAAATTTTTTGTACGATTGCTATTTGTGACCATTTTCAATTTATTGAACAATAACTGCGAAATTCAGCCATTTTTTTTAAAAAAATAATTCAAGAGATGGTATTAAAATAAGTGTGTTACATAATGCCCATAAAAACATCATACCAACAACAATCCAAAATTTGAAGGAAAGGATAATAAATGCTTTTAGAAGTATCACTCCGATAATTTTATGAACAGTAGAAACCTCATTCCAAAGACGCGTAGAAATGTGTGGCAATCAAAATGGGCAACATGTGGAGCCCTTTTTATAATATCTTCTAACACACACACACACATATATATATATATATATATATATATATATATATATATATATATATATATATATATATATATATATATATATATATATATATATATATATATATATATATATATATATATATATATATATATATATATATATATATATATGTATATATATATATGTGTGTATATATGTGTGTATGTATATATATTTTTTTTTAATTTTTTATTGCTGAATTTTGCAGTTATTATTCAATAAATCGAAAATGGTTACCAATAGTCATACAGATGTACATACAAAAAAATGTTCATTTTTCAATTCTACATCACATCGTCCAAAAATATATAGGGTATTCCATTTGAAAAAATTGAGAAAATTCAGCTCAAATAGTTGGAAATTTAAAAATTATTTTTGGCCATCCTGTATAGGAAGTGAAAATGACTGAGTGTCATCACACAGATGTCTCATAACTGATACTAACATATTTTTTTCTTAAAATCGATAATTGTGACTAGTGATTTTTTAATATACACATGTAAATGGCATAATTTCCAACAAAAAAAAAAAAATCATTGCATCCCAGTTGTTGGGAGAGAGTCAATAATAAATAATACAGGAGTGGAAGGAGGCCACAAAAGAGGTTTCAAAACATGTTCTGATATCGTGGCATTCCATTTAAAAAAAATGTTAGTTGACCCTGTAGAATCGTCTTGGCTCACCCTGTATATTCGAAAATAATTTCCGGTTATAGACTTTTTTGTTTACTTTATTTATGTTTTTAAATCAAGTTTCTAGCTGTCATAGAACTCGACATATCGAGGTCGGACGCGGATCGTTGATCATGGAAAAGCATATAAAATATAAATAATCTGTAAAGAAAAACAATGTTATCTTAATCACCTTCCAAGTCACCGAGAGTTACGGGAAAACTTGTATAGGATTATTTAAACTGTTTGTTTAGAATCCAAGAAACTTTGAGATTAATACTGGACTAGTAATTTTATAATAAAAAGTCTGTATATTAAATTGTGGAATGAGAGTAATTTTTATAAAACTAAAGCAATTTTGTTCTGTTAATTTTTTTGAAAATTAGCTACCTCAAAAAACAACTAAATAGTTATTAACTGGAAATTACTTATTAGCGCACCCACGCATCCTATCAATATAAAAAATTTAAAAAATTAAAGATTATAAAGAGATCTTATATTATAAACCTATTTCTTAGACTTTTCTCGCTATAGTTACAGTGCTGTTTTCATGTCTCAATGATTTTAATTATTGATATGATTGTATCATTTATCATTTACCACTGTTCTCTTTATACCCTGATTTAATTTTTATTTTGTTAGGTACTTTGGAATATTTGTTAGAAAAGTTTACAATTTGTTCATGATCTCTTTTTTGTAGTTTTTTTAAACGTGTAATGTACGTGCATCTTCACTAATCATGTCATTCATCATAAAGATGTTACCTTGCAAACTCAATGCTGCTCAGTATTACTTTTAAATGCTTTATTTATTGACTATTTACATTGATAGTAGACGTGGTAGTCAACATTAACTAATCGGAATAACTTTCAACTTATCAATCAGACATCACTTTAAATTCTGTAATAAAATGACTTAAAATGTACATTTTTTCTCTTTAAAAGTGTATTTTATTTGACCTATTATATTATAATACGTATCTGAATAAAATTGACACTTATTTTAAAACTAAACAATTGTTTCATGAATTTTCTTTCCACTTCAGAATAGGACCAGTTTCCTTATCGTTTAACTGCTCATTCGGAACCTCAATTTTAACTGTGTTCACGATAAGTATCCCTTGCAGTTTTTGCACCTTGTGGCAGTGCTTGCAGTCTTCACGACATAGTCTTCTGGAGAGGGTATCTGCATTTCTATGGGATTTCCCGGTACGATGTTTGATTCTAAAATCGTATTGCTGCAGTTTTTCTATCCAGCGAGCTAGTGGGCCTTCTGGGGTCTTCAACTGCAATAACCACTTCAATGCAGAATGGTCGGTCCAAACTTTAAAATGTTGTCCATATAGGTATTTGTGAAAATGGTCAATGGATTTGACAATGGCCAATAGTTCCTTCCGTGTCACACAAGTTACTTTCTGGCTTGGAGAATGTCTTACTGAAGTACTCAATTACTTTTTCTGTCAATTTTGAATTTGGGAAAGAACACATCCAAGTCCAGACATACTAGCATCCGTGTCTAATATATAGAGACCTTTCCGTTCTGGGTATGAAAGAACTGGACTCGAACACAGTACTGATTTTAGTGTTCTGAATGATGTTACGCACTCTTATGACCATTGGTACTGAACCTCATCTTCGGTAAGCCGGTGTAGTGGCCTCACAATATCAGCAAATCAATCCACAAATCATCTGTAGTAAGTGCATAGGCCAAGGAATCTTCATACTTCGTGAACATTTGAAGGAATTTGACCACTTTCTGGAACATTAGGCACTTTTTAGAATTATATTTCAAGTGTGCATTTTTTATTCTTCCAAACACTTCTTGAAGGTTCCTTAAATGTTCCTTAAAATCTCGTCCCATAACGATCACATCATCAAGATAAACTAGGCATGTCTTCCAAGTTAGTTCCCTTAGTACCAGTTCCATCAGTCTTTCTAAAGTCACTGGCGCATTGCACAGGTTGAAAAGCATCACAGTGAATTGATAAAGACCACTTCCTGTCGAAAAGGCTGTCTTGTCTTTGTCATCTGGATGAAGTCCCAATTGCCAATATATGTTTCGAAGATCTAGGAAACCACTGTGAAACTGCCAGCGTACTTAGTGTGTGTCATCAATTCGGGCCTCTTCGTGTTTTGCTAATGGGAGCCTTCTAGGTGGTTGACGAATCGGGGCTGATTCACCAGTATGTTGGACTATGTTGGTCTTCGTAGGAGCTTCTGTGTCCTTTGCAAATACTGTACTTTCTTTCTTCAAAAATTTTAAAGCTTCTCTATGTTCATCTGGAGTTAAATGTTCTAACTGGGCATTTAACATCTTTCTAACTTCTTGGTCCATATCTGTAAACGAAGCTCCAATGATTTGTTCTTCACATGTCGCAATCCATGTGACTGGTTCGTAGGTGCCAATTGCTTCGCCTTCTTTGAACGTCACTGAGTGGGAATTTAGGTTAACCACTCTAATCGGTATCTTGTCTGTAGTCTGTGTTAAAGTTCTTGCCAGGATCACATTGTCTGTTATTTTAATTGAGTCATCCTTCTCAACGAGGCCAAAGGGGTATCCCACAGAATTTTTCTCCAGGACTGCCTCAATTACTTTTCCCGTGTGTGCAGGAATTTTTACTCTCTTCGAAGTTAGTAGCCTAATATAGAATTTTTCATTTGCCGTTGAAAGAATAATTTCTTCATTTCCAATCCTCCAACAGCAGACTACTTTGAACTCTCCGAAGCTGGGAAACTTATTTCTCAGGGGTCACCACATTTCTTGGCCAGCGCAGATCCCTCTGTTCATCTTAACCCTTTCGATATGATTGCCGTGTTATCACGGCCAAAATAATTTGTGCCCACTGAACGGTTGACGAAATTTTACAAAAGCATTTTTCATGTGGAGCGGTTGTCGTGCGATCATGTTCAATTTATTTGTTATATTCTATATTGTATTGGGATGTACTAAAACGTCAATGGCCCATCCACTTCATTATTTATGGTCCATGATAGGTCAAGGGAATAGACGGTGCATAATCGTTACTGTTGCATTTCGCACTGATTTCTGTTAGTTGAAACTGGGATGTTGTCTGATTTCAAAATGTTTCGACGAAAACGAGAAATATTATCCAACAAACAGCTGGAGGAATGTGCTAATGAAATAATGAGGGAGAAAGATGAAAATTTGGAACATTTTAGTAGTGGTAAGGTCAGATAAAAATTACGAGGATGAAATGGAAATTGATAGTGTTTTACCCGATTTTGTGGACGATATTCCGCAACAATTTACTGATAATGAGCTGCCGTCGGAACCTGCCGAATATAATTGGACTTTTTCACGTGAATGGATTCCCCAAATTCATGTGTATGAAAACGCTGCGGGCCCTTCTCTAAATATTGACAAAAATTCTTCGACATTAGAAGTTTTTGAGCTATTTTTTACGAAAGATTTAGTAAATAAAATAGAGGAAAGTAACTGACGAGCGAGAGAACTGACGAGGCCACAGTTTATACTTGTGACGAGGCGAATGAAACATTCAGTTGACGTAATTGAACGGTAAAGTGGTGCCATTAGAACGGTTTCCGTGCGATTACGTAACGACCAACAATGCCTCATTCACAGAGCACTGGTAGCGCGCGATATTGCTCGTATCGAAAGGGTTAATATGACCCACTATCCCACACCTATAACAGCGGATACCTCCATTCGGTCTTCCATTGCTTTGTTGTTGGTCTTGTCACAGCTGGAAGTTCGTTTTTGTCAATAGTTGGGTCATCATCTTGTGTAGATCAGATAATAGATCTTGATTTGTGTTATCTGGCTTGTCCTCCTCCACACTCACGGCTAGTACTCTCTGATTTGATTGTGTGTGGTTTCCTTATAAGCAACCTCAATCTCTAGTGCATGTACTAAAGCCTCACTGCTCTGCTTGTGCTCCAACTGCTAATTATTGCTGAAATTACATTGGTGCATCTGGGTAGGCTAGATGGGCTAATCTCTCTACAGTAGCTCGAACTCCTGGAGGCTTTCTTCCCCCCATTGCCTGCGTGATTTGAGCTGAGTCTGATATACTTGAGGGAGATGTTGGTCGCCAAATCTTAGTTCTAATGCAGCCTCCAGAATGCCAAAGTTTTATTGCTGTGCTGCAGGAATTGTCTGGAGCAGGTCTAATGCTTGGCCCCTCAGTGCTAATACCAGTGCTGTTACTTCTTATTCATCGTTCCAGTTGTTTGACCACGCAGCTGCCTTGAACTGTCGCTTATACGTTGACCATGAACTTTGACCGTCAAAGGAAGGTGGTTGTAACATAGTACCAGAAGACAGTACCACCCTTTTCTTTTAGTTGTTGTTTGAGTCGGGCTACTTCTTCTCTGACTTCTCTAACTTCAGTAACTTCTTCTTTAACTTCATTAACATGTCCTTTGACTTCACAGACTTTCCCTGCGACTTCAGTGACTTTTTTGATAACATCTCCTTTAAATTTTGCAGTGAGGGAGAAAATGGCTGCCTGTTGTTCATCTATGCTTCTTTTGAAATCTCTGTCCTCGACTCGCCACTTTTCTTGATCTTCAAGCATTTTTCTTAATTCTTCATGACGTTTTCTTTCTTGTTCTTCTTTTTCTTCCTGTCGTCTTATTTCCAGGCCTTCCATCATTTTTATTAAGTGTTCTTTGTCTTTCTGACGTTTTCTCGTTTTTCTTTTTCTTCCTGGCGCCTTCTCTCTTCGTCTTTCTCTTCTTGCCGTCTTTTTTCTTGATCGTCTATGATTTTTCTCTGTTCGTCCATCCATTGTAAAAATGCTGCAAACATATCCTGTGTTTGCTTCTCCGCCATACTTCTTGTTGTTGGCATTAACTCACGACAAGTAAATCAGTTTCAGAATAAAACTGACTACGCTATAATGTCCATAAAATGTATCTATCACGTCTATTTTAATAACGGAATGTTCCAAAAAAATTTTGAAACTGCACTAGAAACTCTTATTTAGAGGTTATGTTACTTTGTGTTGACAAAAGTTCACTTATCTCCATTAATTGTGTAATGGAATGTACTAGAACTTTCACGAAAAGTCACTATTAAGTCTTGTTTTGAGTCTATGATACGTTCCCGTTAACACAGTTCACGTATCTTCTGTGGTTTCCAAATCGAATGTTCTCGAATTTTTACGAAAAGTCACATAGATTCTTATTTTTAAGTCTATAACACGTTATTGTTAGCGTCATTCGCGTATCTGCGGCGGTTTCCTAATCGAATGTTCTAAAAACTTCTCGAAAATCCACTTTTAAAGTCACAATAGTTCTAAAACACTGTCTAGTAGTTTAATTCCTCTTGTCACCGCTAATTTCTGAGAAGAACACTGTAGAACCTTTTCGAATATTTCTCAACAATAATCACAATAAGCTTTTTCTTATTTCTTCTTTACTCGTTCACTTTCAACTTTAGACGGAGTCTCGGTCCAACGTGCGTCTTATTTATACATCCGTTCACACGGTCTAGAACATTCCCGGCCGTTCTCGTACAATTCCAGTCTCACCTAACCAGTCTACACAATCTAGTGGCGTAACAATATATTTTATAAAAATACCGCTGCTCCACTTTTATTGCTACCACTCTATAGTTTGGTCATTGGGGGCTAGAGGTCACTGCAAGTTAAAAATTTATATATATATATATATATATATATATATATATATATATATATATATATATATATATATATATATATATATATAATAATATATATATATATATATATATATTTTATTTATATATATATATATATATATATATATATATATATATATATATATATATATATATATATATATATATATATATATATATGTAGCAATCTAGTGATTTTAACTTTTAAAATTTGTTACTAAATAAAATCAACAAAAATAAAATAAGCGTATTTAGATTTTAAAATTTATTGTTTTAATTCATGTATTGAAGGCATCGATATACACTAAAAAAGTACATATATCAAATGTATTGTTAGCTAAAATATCAATACAAAATATCGAGTATTGTATAGTAAAGTGTCATACACTCAGTATCGATACTGTATCCCACATCCTAGTACTGATACTGAGTTTTTATACATATACATATATTAATATGAATAATTATAATGGGTAAACTTTTATACAATAACAGGTACAAAATTATTGGCATTCAATGTATTTGTTTTATTTCCTATTTTTTTGGAGATCAGAAATGTATAGAATAGACAGACATAAACATCAATAACTATATCAATTTCAAATAAACAATTCTTGCACACCTATTGCTAGTTTCGACAATAAAATGGATTTTATTGCTATATTTCTGAATTTATTATCGTTTTTCTTATAATCATTATTACTATCTGAGACAAGTTTACATGTATGGGTACTCTCATAATATCTTAAAGTAAATAAACAAATGATTACAACACAGATAATTGTAATATAGCAACAACGTTCAATCACAGTTTACAGTTTAGAATCATAATTGCCATATTATCAATGCTTTCATCATTATTGAAAATATATGAGTGTGTAATTTTACGTTTGAAAACACAAACCATGATATTTTTTTGATAAATTTAGAAAAGTCTCCAAAAATTTGTTTAAAATTCTTTTCTGTTGAAATGAAATGTTCCATTTTTTTCCTACATCATGTGATGCTAATAATTGCGGTTTTAGTAACCAAAATGATCTTTTGTTGTTATTCTAAGTAGCAGATTCAATGCAGAAATTAATGTATAAAGGACTACTTCAGGATAATCAAACCATTTCTAGTTCGGGTATTACAAAAGGTTCCAAAATCATGTTAGTAGGATCAACTTTAAATGATGTTTTAGCTGTTTCTTCTGTTAGTAAACAGGTAAGATCAATTGATTTAAATCATATATATATATATATATATATATATATATATATATATATATGTATATATATATATATATATATATATATATATATATATATATATATATATATATATATATATATATATATATATATATATATATATATATATATATATATATATATATATATATATATGTATATATATATATATATATATATATATATATATATATATATATATATATATATATATATATATATATACACATATATATATAATATATATATATACATATATACTTATATACATATATATACATATATACATATATATATATATATATATATATACATATAGACATATATATATATATATATATATATATATATATATATATATATATATATATATATATATATATATATATATATATATATATATATATATATATATATATATATATATATATATATATATATATATATATATATACATATATATACATATATATATATATATATATATATATATATATATCTTCTTGGTTTTTCAAGATATGAATCTCAAATTTGGGCACGTCAAATAATAGTTAAATATGGATTAATTCGACCAATTTATCATTTTCTGTCGCTTCCGGTTTCACCGGAAATGATGCCAACTTTGGATTTTTAAATGGAACACCCTGTATATTTTTACATTTTTAGATTCAGGAGGTCATTTTGCATACAACTATGGCATATTGAGATAAAAATATTAATGACTGACATTTTTTTGAGCAAATTTAAGTTCTCATCTAGGCGGCCGTGACCCCAAAAAATGTTTTGTTTTGCTTCAATAAATAATCAAAAAATATAATTATGACATTATGTCATATGACATTTGTGTTATAGGGTCCTAAACATTTCGGAAATCGTTTTTCCAGAATAACTCATTTCTTTTAAATGGCACCATGGTGGCTCATTACGTTATTTCAATAAAGCATTTATTACCAAAATATATATATATATATATATATATATATATATATATATATATATATATATATATATATATATATATATATATATATATATATATATATATATATATATATATATATATATATATTTATTTATTTATTTATTTATTTATTTATTTATATAAAAATACTAGCTTTGTATTTTTCAAAATGCCTAATTTTCAATATTAAATGGAATTTTTCTCTATCAATTTTTAGGTATACTTAATATGCATATATCAGTTTTTTCTGTGAAAAGAAGTACATTTTTTGACACATTGTATTTAATTTTTTTTTCTAATGTAACTAGTTTTTCTGAAATTTAATTGTCAATGTACAGGGTGGTCCGAATTGTACCTTGGATAATTTGAGAATCGATAGAAAATGTGAAAATAATATGAGTTTTCTTAATAAACATGTCAAGAACTCATTCTTTTCAGAAATATATTGGTTATATTTTTTTTATTTATTTTTTATATCCTGGATTAAATGAAATATTTTATTAAAATTTTGTGAGTACACGTCCCTCAATAAGTACCATTCCAGTAAAAGCCCAGCAAAGGCCCATACTTTGGTGTTTACTGTGATATGTTTCATTTTCATTTTCCTACTTCAACCAGAAGGGTGACACAGGGGTGTGAATTCTTCTTTTTAAAGAAAAAAGGTACACCAATGATCAAACAAATTTTTTTTTACTATTTGAAATTTTCTAAATTTATGAGTAGTAAAAAGTCCTCTTGTAATTTTTCAGTAAAGCGTACCGTTCTACAGTTAAACTTTATTTAGAATTTTTTGCAAATTGATCAGAACAAGGCAAGTATGTATTTCAAAGATAGAGAAAATAAAAATTCATTAACTAAACATAAATATTTTGCAAAAGAAAACTCAAATCATTAGAGGAGCTGCTCAAAATGCCCACCGCCCACTTCAATACATTTCTGACATCGAATTATGGTATTTACAGTGGCAGATATTTGATGTCTCCATTCTCTCATCTCAACTTATGCCAATTGAATTTTCACAATAAGCTCCCTCTCTTGTTGCAACTGGCTCGGCATACACTTTGTCTTTCAAACAACCCCCCACACATAAAAATCTAAAATGTAATGTCTGCAGATCGCGGTAGCCAGACCACTGAATCCATTCTGTCTATGCAATACTCGGGATAATTTTTATTAGGCCATTCGTCAACTACTTGTCTAAGATGTGTTGGAGCACAGTCCAGTTGCATCCAATTGTCATCGCGTATATCAATGTTTACATTATCGAAGTATATCTACCATATTATTTCTGAGAAAATCATGGAAAGATTGTGCGTTCAGCATGGGTGGCAAGAAATGAGCATTACAAGGAATGTCATCTGTGACACCCAACCAAACATTGACACTAAATTCTTGTTGAAATGAGAGAGGCTGGATTTCATGGGTATTCTCCTCTGCTCAGACATGCAAATTATGATAATTAATTGCCCTCCTAATAGATGAGGGTTCAATCAGTCCATAATATTTTATTATGAAATTCGGAAGTCATTTCCATGGAATTTAGTAGCCACTGACATAAATTCAACCGTTTTTCTGCGTCAATGGGTGTAAATTTTGAACGAGTTGTAAATGGAAAGCTTTTCTATGATTGCTGCGTAAAACTCTGAGTAGGTAATTTTGATTTTGACAACTGCATCTATTTTCATTTATTCTGATTCTCCTATTTTCATTTTTATTATCTTCATGATTTCGTAAACCAAATGAATGAAATCGGATGTACATCAATAGGAAAAAACTTGTCTTGGAAGAAATTGTTAATGTTTGTGATAACATTAGAAATAATCCGGAAATAATTGATTAGAAAAACCTTTTCATGCTGGTTATTTTGAAAATCTGTTCTAATTTTAATTAATTGCATCGTTTTGTTAATTTGCTTAGAAACAATGCATATAAAAAAACTAATAACAAGCTCTTTTTTATCAATATTAACTTTTTAGTCTCTTCGTGAGATTCCTTCCAGAAATCGAGGTATTCAAATTTCATTGGTGAGGTTCTTTCCAGAGATCGAGGCATTAGGAATCCTATTTTTACGTCAACAATCAATAATGACCACCGGGTATTTCCGATGCTCGTCTAACTTATATAGCACAGGAGTTTAGTTTTACTGCCTCGGGTTTTAATCGTAAACTGTCCCTTAAACTTACTAAACCCGAGATATGCATGAGTGACTAAAGATATTCGACGTTAACTTTCGGTAGTTAGTGATAGGTTAACACATCAACTTCAAGCTTATTTTCTGTACAACGTAGTTTTAGTGAACACTGGTGTCTGACGGAATAGACCATGCATTACCTCCTGGGGCACCTCGTGAGATTCTCTCCAGAGATCGAGGTATTGAAACTTTATTTGTGCCACTTCACGTGTACCTAATGAAATCTCTTTCAAAGATCGGTATTAGGATTTCATTGATACTAATTTAACTATGACTGATATGGGGTTCTTTCCAGAGATCGAGGCCTTAGAATCCTATATTTACGTCAACAAAAAAAAATGACAACCGAGTATTCCCGATGCTTGTTATTGAATACATATTTTTATTAATGAATCGCGAAATTTCCCTAATATCTCTAGCCTATCGGAATAGCAGGCATTCGTAGATACTTGACAATAACGGGAAGAAAAATAAAGCAGGTAATGGAAGACAATCGGTAAATGACAGAGAGAATATTAAATCGGAAATAATTCTTACCACTGTTGATGATGTAGCACGCTGGATTTCTCGGACGTTCACTTACTGCTCGGTTGCTGACTGCTGGGTTCAGAATGGTGGAACGTGGAACTAACTGACTATTCTTGCCCATGATACTACAACAACACAAGATATGATCACTTGCGGAACGAATTTAGAACCGGTTCGCGCACAACGTCACCGCGTGACAAAAATGTATAGCTATACGTATAGGTATGGGAAGCTAGCTTTTAATGTAGGTATATTGTATATTTATTTTAGTGACTTACATTTTCGTTATGATGTGACTTATATAACTGTTTTAGATATTAGATAGTTATAACTGTTTTAGATAATAATTTCAATACAAAAAAACAAGCCAGTGTATAATTTATTTATGTACAGAAAAAACAAATTTTATTTTAATCCGTTGCAATTTATTTACATACAAGATATCTTTGTATAATTAAAGTTATTCAAAATATTTGTCATTACCTACTAGGGAAGCCAAAATTTAAATTCGAATTTTGACCCTTCGATATAGCAAAAATGTCATCCTTAATTAATCAATGTATTTTTTTATTGCAATAAAAACAAAATGAAAGATAAAACAAATAATATAAAATAGTTTATTTTAAAAAAGTATTAAAAACAATACATTCAAATAAAGTTAAAAATATATTTCGTTTGTTTTCCTTTCCATGGTAAGTTTCAGTTTCCTATATTTATTTGACTATTTTTGTCATTTTGCGCTTTCGTATGTTGGAGATTTCTTTGATATTTTTATTAAGAATTCTTATTTTGAAATATATTTTACATTTAAAAAAGAGATTTTTTTGCTTCATCAATTAAATCTATATTTTTTGCTGCATTATTCAAATTTTTAAGGTATTTTTTTTCAATTTTCAGTGAGTCTTTATTAAAATTGTAAAATATATGGTTTAGCTCGTTGCATTTTGTCAAAAACCCCTCTGTAGGCTTTTTTTAACCCTTTCATTGCGATCTTACTGCTCAAATGTAGTAGCTTTTGGACATTTTGCCAGATAGAGTGAAGCTACAGCATCGTTTTTTAACTTCCACTGATTTTTGGGCAATTGTAAAAATTACAAAAATCATCATCCGTAAATGCTTCGAACATACTCGAGCATTTTTGATAATAAAATCATGCATTTGTACCCATAATTTGCAAATCTCTTTAGCAGTTAAAAAACTAAAGTATCTGTAACTCGACGAACAGTTTTTGCTTTTTTTATTATTGTTACTACTACAAACCATCACTGAACAGTAGACCATTGTTTGTTTATACCATATTAAAGAATCCAAAACAGAATCACAAATGAACAAAATAACTAGAATAACGTATTCACACCGAATTAGAATGCAGACATTAGTCACTACCACAGAACATTTATGTCACTACCTAGCTTTAACAAGAAGCACTCGTAAAATTTGTCACGGAGTGACGTCAGCCGAGGGAGAGAGAAAAAGCATATCGTGCGCGTGGGTTTATCTTGTGCTGTTGTAGTATCATGATTCTTGCCGACGCATTTAGTTTTATTCCCAAACCGCGGCTAGAAAATCATGTGACCTGCGCGATGAGCGAAGTTTTAGCTGATATGCGTGCGTTGAAAACGGATTTCAAGCCATCTTGGCGCACCGTTCTTTAAACAAATTCCCTGCGTTATTTAATATAAACAGATGTTTATAAAATATTCTGAGGCTGAAAACAGCTTTTTCATAATTTAAAAACTATGCGTACAAAAAAGAAACTACTTAAAACGGCCATGTGTTAATATTAAAGTTAAATCGACTAATTTTATCCTATAAATTATTTAAATAAAAATATTTCTTTACCATAAATAAATGCTTTCAACTTGGCTTGAAATTAAACTAAAATACTTTCCTCTTGCTTGGTTTCAGCAAGCGGCTGTTTAGTTTAAACACAATAATTAATTTATCATTAAGATAATAAACAAACTAAGATTACCCTGAAAAGAAACCAAAATAAATGGCAAATATGGCGAATAATTGGGTTTCAAATTATTAAATTTTAATTGATTACAAGAATCGACAACGCTGCGATATATTCCTGTTATGTTCTGTGACATTGAACTATTTCAACTATTTGTCAAAATTTGCTGAACAGAATCTCAAGTATTTTTAATAATTAGTTTTACCAATTTTTTGAGTAAAAACGGTTTCAAGCCGCAGTTTTTTATATATGTATTATGAATATTTTAGTGCATTGTGATTTTTGTTATTTTGTTTATATTGTTACGTGTTTGCTATCCACACAAACACCTCTTCCCGTAGATTCGTTGATTGAAAGTCCAGGTAACACTACTTTATTTACTAATTAACAATTAACAACAATAGATTAATTACTATCTTAACTATAATTACACTTGAACACTTATAAGTCTCTTTCTTATTTCTTCTTTACTCGCTCACGTTCAACTTAAGATTGAGTCTCGGCCCACCGTGTGTCTTATTTATACCTCCGTTCACACAATCTAGGGCATTCCAGAATATCCCCGGCCGTTCGTGTACAATTCCAGCCTAATCTAACCAGTCTGCACAGTCCAGTGGCGTAACACTGCCCCCTCCTTAAGCCTGAACGTCCCGATCAGGCAATTCATTGTTCCCTGCATACTTGGCTAGTCTCTCAATATGCACCACCTTCATCTTGGATTTTGGACTTTGCTGAATCCTATATACAACGTCGTTTAGTCTGGTGACAACAGTGTAAGGACCTTCCCAGGGCGGGTGAAGTTTCGGGGACCTGCCTTTCTTTCGCTGTGGGTTATATAGCCAAACCAAATCTCCAGCATGGAACCCTCCTGAATTCGCCTTAAGATCATAACGAGCCTTCATGCGATCACTTGCTATGGCAATTCGGTCTCGTACCAGCTCATGAATATTCCTTAGACGTTCACCAACTTCATCGGCGTAGTCATTTATGGAAAGTCGCTCCTCATCTGGTGTGCCAAACATCAAGTCACATGGTAGTCTAATCTCACGTCCAAACATCACGCGAGCCGGCGTCTGTTTTGTTGTTTCATGAATGGAGGCCCTGTAGGCCATAAGGAAAAGAGGTAAGTGACGGTCCCAATCTCTCTGATGTTTCTCAACTACTTTGGATAGGTGCTCCTCCATGGTTTTATTATATCTCTCCACCATTCCGTCTGATTGTGGATGTAGGACTGTTGTTCTTGTCTTATGAATTCCCAGTAAGCGACACATCTTCTGAAACACCCCTGATTCAAAGTTTCTTCCTTGATCCGAATGCAGTTCTAGGGGAACGCCAAATCGACATACTAGATTATCAACCAGAGCTTGAGCGACAGTGGTTGTTTCTTGGTTGGGTATGGCATAAGCTTCAGGCCACTTACTAAAATAGTCCATAGCAATTAAGATGTATTTGTTTCCATCATCTGTCATGGGGAATGGACCAGCTACGTCGATCGCAATTCGCTCAAAAGGAGCCCCTACGTTATATTGTTTCATTTGGCCCTTACTTCTTGTACGTGGCCCCTTACTTGCCGCACAAACTCCACATTTGCGGCACCAAGCCTCCACATCTTGGCGGCTGTTCACCCAGTAGAATCGTTCGCGTACTTTGGTGAGAGTTTTGTTGATGCCAAAATGTCCGCCAGATGTTCCATTATGCACTTCTTGGAGTACTTTTGATATGCGACACCTGGGAATTACCAATATCAAAGAAATTTTCTTCCCGTCTGGACTTTCCCAAGCTCTTTTCAACAGTCCATCCTCTACTCTAAGGGAATCCCATTGTGCCCACAAAGCCTTCAGTCCCACTGCCTTGTCTGAAATGTCCTTCCAGCCAGGTCGGGCTCCTCTTTCTTTCCATTCCAGAATAGGACCAGTTTCTTGATCTTTTAACTGCTCTTCTCTTAATGTCTCTTCTGTCCAATCGTCAGGAACATCAATTTTAACGGTGTTTACAATTATTATCCCTTGTTGTTTTTCCACCCGGTGGCAGTGCTTGCAGTCTTCCCGACAGGGTCTTCTGGAGAGAGCGTCCGCATTTCTATGGGATTTTCCAGGACGATGTTCGATTTTAAAATCGTACTGCTGAAGTTTTTCTATCCAGCGAGCTAGTTGGCCTTCCGGAGTCTTCAATTGCAATAACCACTTTAATGCAGCATGGTCGGCCCGAACTTTAAAATGTTGTCCATATAAGTACTTGTGAAAATGGTCTATGGACTTGACAATGGCCAATAGTCCTTCCGTGTCACACAATAGTTACGTTCTGGCTTCGACAACGTCTTGCTGAAGTACTCAATTACTTTTTCTTGTCCATTTTGAATTTGGGAAAGAACACATCCAAGTCCAGAATTACTGGCATCTGTGTCTAATACGTAGAGGCCTTTCCGTTCTGGGTATGAAAGAACCGGACTCGAACACAGTGCTGATTTTAGTGTTCTGAATGATGTTTCGCACTCTTGTGTCCATTGGTACTGAACCTTCTCTTCTGTAAGCCGGTGTAGTGGCTTCGCAATATCAGCAAATCGTTCCACAAAATCGTCTGTAATAAGTGCATAGACCAAGGAAGCTTCGTACTTCGTGAACATTTGAAGGTCTCGGCCAATCTCGTACTGAGGAAATCTTGTCTGGGTTTGTTCTTATCCCCTCCGAAGACACGACATGTCCTAGGAATTTTACCTCTTTCTGGAACATTAGGCACTTTTTGGGATTCAATTGCAGGTGTGCATTTTTAATTCTTCCAAACACTTCTTGAAGGTTCTTCAAATGCTCCTTAAAATCCCGTCCCATAACCATCACATCATCAAGATAAACTAGACATGTCTTCCAAGTTAGTCCTCGTAGTACCAGTTCCATCAGTCTTTCGAAAGTCGCTGGCGCATTGCACAGGCCGAAAGGCATCACAGTGAATTGATAAAGGCCACTTCCTGTCGAAAAGGCTGTCTTGTCTTTGTCATCTGGATGAAGTCCCACTTGCCAGTATCCACTTCCGACATCAAATTATTACGTGTTTGCTATCCACACAAACACCTCTTCCCGTAGATTCGTTGATTGAAAGTCCAGGTAACACTACTTTATTTACTAATTAACAATTAACAACAATAGATTAATTACTATCTTAACTATAATTACACTTGAACACTTATAAGTCTCTTTCTTATTTCTTCTTTACTCGCTCACGTTCAACTTAAGATTGAGTCTCGGCCCACCGTGTGTCTTATTTATACCTCCGTTCACACAATCTAGGGCATTCCAGAATATTCCCGGCCGTTCGTGTGCAATTCCAGCCTAATCTAACCAGTCTGCACAGTCCAGTGGCGTAACAATATTTATATAGGTACGTAGGTGTAAGCCAGACTGAATAAATAGACATTTTGTTGATACTTACTTCAAAATGGTCCTCACAGCAGAATAGTCTGCTTGTTTTTGTTATTCTCTCAATATTAACTGCTTTTAGCCATCGACTTCGGCGATTTTCCTCTCTAGGAACCGACAGAAATAACTTTAATGAATTTTTCGAAGTATTTGAATAACAAGGCACAAAATATGATTTTGTTTCCATGTTTCAATTAATACAGGACACACTAATTTTAACAGGAAAGAATCGAAAACTACTAATTACCATAACTTGACAAGAAGTGACAACTGTCAACTGAATACAGAACTGAAGATTTAGGAACAGGACAATGCATTGTTTCCGGCTTCATTTCGTGACGTCACGGGTACATTGACGTCAGAGTGGAAAATTTTTCAGCTTTATTTTTTTACGGATAAACAGTTAAGAAAAAAAATTCACAAAAAAATTCCATAACCCCTTTTATCAACTACTATCTGATAACGTAGTTAATGAAAATTGGTGTATTAGTCTAGTCCATTGTTATTCCAAATGCTGGACTTATAAAATAAATTGAACTCTGGTTTTAAAAGAAACATTAATACTAGTTATAGTATACAGAGTGTACCAAAGTGAAAGAAGAACCCGATTCGGTCTTATTACAACAGAAAACTATTACCAGAAAAAATCACTTCGTTACAAAATGCATAATAAAAGCGTGTAAAAATGTCTAGTAAAAAAATAAATTAATGAAAAAATAAGTTTCATTTAAACATTGCAAAATGAATTAACATAATAAACTTGTTCACAAAATACTATTGAATAATGCCGGATATTCGACTGAATAGTATCCGGTCGAATCGAATATTTGGTATATTCGACCGGATATTCGATTCCTGCTGGATAGACTGAATATCCGCAGCATCCGTAATGGTAGGCATACACAATACGATTTACTGGAAGGCCAGCCTTCCGACCACCAAGCCGGAGAGCAAGTTGCATCGTTAGTGGTTAATTCGGCCGGAAGGCGAGACCTTAACTCTCGGCCTTCTAAAAATTTGTCAAATTTTGCCTGTCGGCTCGCCTTTCTGTATACAAGTCGAAACGTGTATGTGTCTGGGATAGATACAGGCCAAGAGTACCGGGTGTACCACTTAAGATGTAAGTCCAAATAAAGACTTTATTATCTTAGATACAGAAAAAAGTCTTATACGAAAAGTTGTTGTACATCAATCGTACTACTACAAACTAATTCAAAACTTATGCAGAATGTTCAAATTGTCCCTGGTGAAATAAAGTTTTATTTTTTTAAATGGAACACTATATTATTATATTTTTAGAATACTTGAGAAAAATGCGTTTGAAAAATATAAACATATTGTGGTGTAATATCAACGTCTCGTGAAATCAGAGTGCTCAACATTCCAAATTACCCTTCATATGTCATAACCTAAGTAACAGATTATCTTTATTATCAAATAGATTTTGTTATATATCGAATAGAGTACAAATTGATATATTTAAATTGTATACAATATGTTTGGATTTTCCCTGGTCAAATAAGTTTGTATTTTTTATGGAACATATATTCCAGATTTAAATGTATTTTTTGAACATGTTTATAGCAAAGTGACTGCCAATCCTATTAACATTAAGTCTTTCTCAGAAGTTATCGTGTGATAACTCTTCACCACACTATATTTTTACACTGAACAAAGCCTGCTGCAAAAAATGTAGTGTATATGCCTCAACTGAAAGTACAATTTAGCCTCCCAGTTTATCGACTGGAAGGCTGACCTTCCAGCAAACCGTATTTTGTATGCCCACCTTAATGCTTAATTAGTGTAGGGTATTTAAGTAAAATTAATAAAATAGTGATGTTAGTTAGTTAATTGCCTTATTTGTAGAATTTAAAATTTTATCGACCAATATTTTTTGAAAATTTATTGGAGGTTAACCTTAAATGTACCATAAACTATTATGACATTATATTTTTGAATATTTATTTGAGGATAACCTTAAATGTACCTACAACTATTATGACATTATTTTATACACTGGTCCACTGACTAAATGTTTACTAACATTTACCAAAAAAATTATGCACAGGGTGATGTTATCGGTATTCAGAGCAACATTATAAAATATGAGTGGTCCAGGAAATTTTCAAAAGTTAATTATATTTTTGATTGTACTAAAATAGTATTTGTACCAAATTTTATCCAAATGTTTAAAGCCGTTCTAGAAACATGGCCGACTACAGTTTTAGTCAAAAGCCATAAAACGCCCTGTATCTCAAAAACGGTTAACATTCAAGGGTAAGTTTGTGGCTGTTTTAAACTCTGTTAAGTGTGTTCTATCTTCCATTATAATATGTCACTTGAAATCTGAAACACCCTTATCAAATGGATTAAAATGTTTAACAATTTTTCATGCAACCTCGAACATACAATTTGAAAAACTTATAAACATCTGAATAAATTTTGTCTGAAAGAAATAGAAAACAGAGTTTCTATCGTATTTATGTCAAATAAGTGTGTTTTTTTTTTTACATACTGCAATAAGTTATGTACTTCGTGGCTGGAAAAATTGTAACAATTTTTTATCCAGCTACCAAGTTTTCTGTAAGATTACTTTACATCAATCTGGCTTTTTGTGTGTCCTGACATTGATAACACTGATAGAAGATCAAATCTCAAAATCTTGTAAGGGTAAAACCATAGTTACAAAGTGAAAATGAAAAGTTACAATTTTTTTCGGCCGTCATTGGATTCAACTAATGAAAATTAACACTAACCAATTTTAGGATGTAGTTGAAATGGAAAAAGCAACAACTACTAAGGAACCTTTATGTAGGCAAAAAATACATAGGAAAGTTTTAGACAAAGGATTACCTGAAGATGTTATGCCAGGAATAAAAAACCTAAAGGTTTGTATAAATAAGAGTAAAAGACTTGTTATTCTTACGGTTATAATTTTAGGAAAGTTTACCACCAGTGCCATTATCCGGTATGTTAAATAAACATGGAGGAAAAGTGAGACTGACTTTTAAATTAGAAAGTGATCAATTATGGTTAAGTACTAAGGAGCGCACAGAAAAATTACCCATGGGATCTATTAAAAGTGTTATTTCAGAACCTATTGAAGATCATGAAGAATATCACATATTAGTAAATATTATACTTTAATAATATATATTAGTTGTGTTCTAGGACATTTTTTAGCAAAATGTTTATCATAGGGTAACCCTAACCGCTAGTTGAAAGAATTGGATATTTTCTTGCATAATGAACAATAGAAATTTTATGAAATTTAATATTAAGTCTGGCCACAGGCACTGAAAGTGTTTTTTGTTTTGTTTGCATTTTATGAATAACCAGATTTCACTTTGGATATAAAATGGATATCCATAGGACATTTTGTGATTACTGTGGCAATACATGATAAAGAATTATTGAAAATTTATCACCGTAAATATTTGTGACACTAATATTTCATTTTCAGAGTAATAAAAAAAAAATAAATAAATATATATATATATATATATATATATATATATATATATATATATATATATATATATATATATATTTTTTTTTTTGTAAATTATTAAAAGTTAAAAAATTGTTGAGGTTGTGGTACGAAACATGTCGACGTCACATTTTTTTCATAATAGAAATTTGTAAAAAATAAAACTAACTTCATTTTTACTGTTAACTAAAATGATATAAAAAGATAAAACTAATTTGGTAGTAATGGCGAATACACATTAACTTCCTAGTTTTTAACAACATATTCAATATATTATTTGACTACAAAAAGTCTATTCTATTAAATCTTAAAAATCATTTAATGTATCATGTTAACTATTTTTAATTAACTGGTCAGGAAGTAATCGGGGCCAGGCGTGATTGAGGCACATTGGTAATAAATATATATTCCAGCTAAATCTACAATATATAGGCTCTTTGTAAAATAATAATAAAACACTTGTTGAATGCACAGTTAACGTCTTTGAACCCCTCAAAACTTCTCCGAAAACTCATAATAACATCCCCGCTGTCAGTTTCGTCACTGCCGTTCATCGGATCCTGCCCCCCCCATCGTTGATCCTGAAGTATGTTTGCCCTCCAACAAAATCAGCAAATCTTGCAAGGTTTTTGCCTGTTATGGCTAGGGCGATCTTGGTGGGCATTATCGGCGAGTTCAGACGACCAATGGTTCTCTTCAGGTAACCAAGTCTTATTTACTTGACTATCGTCATCTTCACTTGGCAACTCTTGGTCTTCTTCTTCTTCTCTTACTACATTCTTGCCTCCCCGGGACTTTAGTCAGCAAAAATTCGAAACACCCGAATATATTGTCTAACATGCCGTCTAAGGGTTCGAAACCAGAATTTATTTAGTATGGCTGCAACCGTTCTTTCTAGATACCAATGACCTCGTTGATCATGATATTTTATAACCATTGCCTTGCGCATATTGTCTGGGATGACATATAACCATCTCTTCGTTGTTGATCGTAACTTTCTTGTTGTCCCTTTTCTACTTTGTAGAATATATCAATTAACTTACTGATTCTTTCATCTCTCCTTTGTAGCATTAAAATTCTTTCTTCTTCAGGTATTATAATAAACATATTTATCCGTTTTTCATAAACATCTATCATTCCCTCTGGACTTGCTTCTTCTACAGCTGCTCAGCTCAAGCAATCCACATGCCCCATCTTATGTCCAGCTCTGAATTTTATCTCAAGATCATATTCTGCTAGAGTAGTATTCCAACGTGCAATTTGAGGTATGAGAGTTCGTTTCACATTTAAATTGACCAAATTTTGGCAGTCACTGATTACTGTAAATTTTATACCCAATAGCATTGATCAAAGCCTTTCTACACACTAGCACAAAATCTCATATAATAAATCATCTGTATCATGGTGTGCCGTTTGTCCGATACTAAGTCACAGAACTTATCACTCATCAAGCCAACCAGTATTTACTCTTTTGTATCTTTAAAATTACAGTCTACATCCGCACATAGTTTTACTTTCTCATGGAAATAGGACTGAATTGATTCACCTTTCTTTTGCACACGTTCTGTCCTCCATTTACCAGTAAACTTTCCACACCCATGAAGGTTTTTCTGAACGATGCTTGAAACTTTTGCCACATATCTACTTCTCGCACCTCATTGTCAAACTAGTGCCTCGCTCCTCCTCTAAAATGAGATTTAGCAGCTTCCATAGTAAAGTTATATGGCCAATGGTATAATCACTGCATAGCTTCTATACTATTTATACACTCATGGGCAACTATATATCCTTTTTCACCATCAAATAAATCTATATTTCTCGACAGATCGGACATTACAAGGTAGGAATCTGTACTTACAGGTGTTGGTGGTCGTATTTGTGGCTGAGGTATGGTAAGTCCTCATGAACATTCGTTCAAACATATCATCTCTTCAACGATTTTCTTGTAACATCATTTCTACTACCTCGGTGATATCCTGCTGTTGATCAACCACTTCTCCCTGTTTGACCTCACTGCCAACAGTGTCAGCTTCATTTGAACCCTGATTGTTCATATTTCGATCACTTAAATTAGTCTTTGTCACCATATTACTTGCTAAATCTCTTTGGAAAATTTCAAATTTGTCCATAACGAAAAGAAACGTTTAATGTGTCCTCACCTTCTCATGAAATCTATGATTTTACATTATTTTTCATCTTATCTTCATAATCCCCTTCTGAATTTATTAACTATTTATAATTAACTGGTCTGGAAGTAATTGGGGCCAGGCGTGATTGAGACACAATGGTAACTTAACCAACAAAAATAAATATATATTCCAGCTAAATCCACAATATATGCAGGCTCTTTGTAAAATAATAATAAAACACTTGTTGAATACACAGTTAACGTCTCTGAACCCCTCAAAATGTCTCCCGAAAAGTCATAATAACATCCTGCTGTCGGTTTCGTCACTGCCGTTCATGGTTCCTGCCTCCCCCCTACATTCATGTGTTCTTTAACAAATAATATTAATATTATGATAGCTAGTTAACATTTTATTAAATAATTTAAAGTATAATCATTTTAGGGTTTACAGTTAGGACCTACAGATGCATCACGTTATTGGATATATTGGGTTCCTGCACAGTACATAGATGCTATTAAAGATGCCGTATTGGGCAAGTGGCAGTATTTTTGACTTCTTTGGCCATTTGCTGGAACTGCAAATACCGTTGAACAAAGTGGGTTCAATTATGGTTGCATGTTGAGAGATAATCAACCTTTTCATGCATATTACTCAAGGGAATCAAACATACGTTTTATTTTCAAATTAAAAATTGTAGTAGATTTTATAATTTTATACATTTATTAGTTTTGCTTTTGTGATAAGAGCCTTTAAGATTTGTTACACATTTTCTAAATAAGTTGTGATTACTTCTAATTATTGTGTGTTGTAAGATATAAATTACTTAGGAATTTTTTTAATATTTTAACCACCAAAAAATATATATGCATCCTATATTTAATAATTCTCAGGAACTGTTCACTTTATGAGAATATATACCATATGCCTTTATCAATGAAAATTTTCCTATAAAATTTAGGTATATAAAACGGTTTCAGGAGAGGAATAACATTAAGAGGTGATCTTTGGCCAGAAATTAGTTATATTAGTCGAATTTACCATAGTGAAAAAAATCACCACTGATGTATGAAAAGAGAAATCCAAAAACAGGTGGAAATTATAAATTTTAAAATGCATTTTTTTTACACCATATCAAAATTAAAAAAAAAAAAAAAAATAGTTTACACAACCAGCTTTAATAAATATGTATATGTGGGAAGTGTCTTGGAAATAATTAATATGAGTAAATAATGGAGATATACTAATTTTCTACTTTATACTTTGGTATTTTAATTTTTTATTAGAATAAAAATTTTCGTAAATTACGCATTAAAGTTAAAGAAAAATTTCATGTTCCACGTTTTGAGGTTTGTGTCTCCTCATGGATACATTTTTTCATGAAGGTAAATTGAGATATCAAAATATCTTGGACTGAGAAAATACCAGTTTATTGGTGCGTGCGTGCGGTCGCATGTGTGTATATAAAACTTTGTGGTGCATATATATATTGCTAGGATTTTAAAGTGGTAAAAATAGTAAAAGCTCCATATTTTGATATAGTCTATTAGTCTAATTTTTTTAAAAAATTACGTACCTACATTTAATTTTTATTTATATAATTTTGATTTTTTTTTTCAAAATATAAACGTTTTTTTCTAGACAGAACTGTTATTTGATTCTTTTTTTACACTGCCACCAATAAACGTTAAACATATTTATTTGCTATTTTAATACATTATTTTTGGTAAACTAGTGCTGTGATTTTCATGTTTGTTGCTAGTAAATTTTTTTATGCCAAGTATTGTTTATTATCCATAAGTCCTTTAAAAAATACTTGTGCACACATCATAATTAGTTACAAAATTTTGTTTCATATACAGCTGAATCAAGTCGAACACGGTCACAAAAAAATCCGTGTTCGAATTTGGGGGGGCTCCTAAAAGTTGCTAATTGGTTAAGAAATGAGATTGGAAAAGTTTCAGCTCAATTGGATAACATTAACCCGTGCCTCATCAAGGTTGAGGTTTTGGCTTTTTATGAAAATGCCTAAAAACCTTGCAAGATTCAATTACATCTGCTCTCCAGATTTTACTTTATTTTTTCAATTTGTACAAAAAAGGGTTTAGTTAAAACTGTTTTCTTTTGAAAACAGTTTTAACTACATTTACTTTTGTAAATGTAGCAAAATCCAAATTGAAAATGAAGGATTTAGGGTAAAAAGCAAAAAAGGTATAAAAATGACAAGAAATAATGTTCAAATGCATTTTATTATTTAAAGTTGTCATAAAAAAAGGAGGCATTATAAAGGAAAGAAATTATTATTATTTATATTTACAATTTATAATCAGATTAAGATGGTAATGGCTTAGATAAGGTGACCTTTGAGGAGTCAGAACAAATTTTCCTACATTAAATACAACTTGTAACAGAAACTGCCATTGCTCTTCGTCTTTCGTCAAAAAGGAATTGAAGTCTTGGATTAAGTTTACCCTTCTTATAGCTGTGTCATTGACAATCTTAAAACTCTTACTATTTTCTTAACTTTTAAATAATGTGTATTTTCACACCATACATCGGGATCAGTATTTAAAAATTCTGTATCAATATCAAATCTCTTGAAAAATTGTAGTTTGAAGAGTATAAAATCAATTTCTTTGTCCAATAAATCATCTATTTGTTCGAGACTGAGCTTTGCTTTCACATCCCTATCATCATAATCTTTTTCTTCAAAGGAAATTAATTTTAGATTTTTTACAGTCATGCTTGTTTTGACACTTTTTTCTAGTTTCATCAAAAAAAAAAAACGAAAATGCCACTTGCTCCGAATTGAGATACCACAGATGATTTATCATTTTAGACGGTGCCGTGTTTGCAAGTTCTTTATCAATTTGTAATTCACAAAAGATTTTAACAATTGTAGGTCTTGGTTGGGGGCTAAAGTGGGTTTGGGGGCATTGAACCACACTTTTACATAAATATTGATTATAAATAAACAAATGCCCGTGATACCTTTCTTTTCTAAATCTGTTTGAAAATTGATCCCTGAAAAGATACATTTTGAGAATAAATGGCCTTTGCCATCCATCTGGCGTGATTAATAGCACCAGGTACTCTGAAAAAAATGTCATCCTAGACAAAGAACAGAAAAGAAAAGGAGAGTAGTTTATGACACTCCAAGTGGGGATTCTCTGAAAAAACAATAGCTCTTTTGTAACAAAAACAGACCTTATAAGGGATAGAACTATATACCAGATAGGTACACACTAACTTGCAATTTATAGAAATATTTATAAAGTTAAAACAAATGTTTATTTTATCTTATTTTGTATTGTATAATAATGTATTATTTGTATTGTATATAATACAAAGGAAACAAAAAAATGATCAAAAGTAATTAAATTAGTCTTGCCATTTTTCACTTATTTTCCAAAAAGGGCGACTATGGGTTCGGATCATGTCCGGTCTTGGAAAATTATGGAATCTTCAAATATAAAAGTTTTAACAAAAAAAGTGGCACGAGTAAAACTTCAAGACAATATTTCCTATGAAATGAAAGAAGAATCAGGTTTCTAGAATAAATGGTTTTCATTTTATGAGGGAAAAACGACTTACTTTCCTTAAAAAATGATTACTCAAACAGTTAAATGATACAAAATTTGAATCTTTTTATTAAGAAAATAAAAAATGAAATTATTGGACATACGGAATTTGGATATTGTGACGTAAATAACGAGAGCACACTGAAAAACAGGAATGACAGTAAACAGTATTTAACTTGTAAACTTCTTTACATAACAGCTCCTTCCTGTTTCACCGCCTTTATTTGTCTCCGCCAATCAACGTTTGGTGTTTTTTCGAAGACACGTTTAGTCAACAGATTTACTAATGATCAGATTGGATTTATGTATGACAGTCTAGCTTCCCACACTTTCCATAACACATCCACATCGCTAGCTGCTTTTAAGGACGCGGACTGCCTCGCCATTTTTTTACATCCACTAATGCACTACACTAAACAGAAAGTATCGAATAAACAAAAAACATCTTTATTCTCGCCGTACACACAACAGATCGCTAGATAGTGTTCGAACTGAACAAATTACAAATTGCATAGAGCAAGGATGTAAATTAAATAGGTCATACAGCAGCTGGTTGCCTATAGACGCAAACAATATTCGTCCCTCGACACTACATACGTAAATAATATAATTTTCGGCCGTTTATCGGTGCCAATATAATTCTCGGCGGTTGACAACCGCTCATCGGTGCCAGTTTTACATGCAAAAGATTAATTAATTAATCTGTAAGTATACTGTCAAGAATTACAATTTAATAATTTGCTATTATATCGTGTTTTTCGGAAAATACAGAGTGTCGCAAAATAAACTGAGCAGTTTGACCTGATACTTTTAAACGAAAAATGATCAAAAAGGCAAATGAAAGCTTAATTCTTAGATTTATTTCTCATCATATGTGAAAAATCATACCGTCCAAATGATTCATCACTTCTTGCTCGCAAACATGTGCTCTTCTCACAGCATTTTCCAAGACATCTCAAAGTTTTAGGAGATATTGTGTTTATCTCGTACCTGATGTTCTCTTTTAGGTCCTCTATAGTTTGAGAGTTATTGGCATACACTTTATCCTTGAGATATCCCAAAGTTCAAGAAAATTTTTTGGTGCCACAGCTACCGGAAGATCACAATATGTGGTTCCAGCAGGATGGCACACAGCTTATACGGTTCGAGCCATAATGGACCTCCTAAGAAAACGTATTCCCAATAGCATCATATAAAAAAAATGGTGATGTAAGAAGGCCACCACGCTCGCCGATTTGACCGCCCCAATTTTTTTTTTATTTTTGGAGATATCGCAAGTATAAAGTGTATGCCAATACCCCTCAATCCATAGAGGCCCTAAAAGAGAACACCAGGCATGAGATAACCACATTATCTCCTAAAACTCTGCTTGTGAATGATATCTTGGAAAATGCCGTGAGAAGGGCACATATCGTTGTCAATATCACGAAGTGATGTAATTCAAAAATATTAAAATTTGGGATACTTTACTTTATGATCATAAAACTGCATGTTCTATAGTTTCACAGTGATGTATCTCAACTCCCTATAGATTTCATTTTAACAAATATATATTTGTCGACATATATACCTCAAATGTACAATTTCACGAACTGGCATAAATAGAGTTACAACATTTCGTGAAATTGTTTTACTGATAAATTCGAACATTCTAGGAGCCATATCGCGATTTAACTTGTAATATCTCACTATATATCTTTGATTTTAAGATGCTTTCCAAAGATTTTCGCATTTTGACCATTAAAGCTACTGAAACAACATGAGAGCCTATAACATGGAGTGAAGTTATGGAAGCAAAATTATTGAAGAGCCAACAAAGGTATTCTTCAAAACAAGTCATCTTGAAACACAATATAAAACACTGTCATTAAAATGTCAAAAAGTTCAATGAAAGGGTGTCTCCTTACAACCACTTAGTTCCACACCAAACAAAACAAGCAAGGAAAATTACCAAGATCTAAAATCTCTGTGAAGGAGATACACCAGTTATTAAATTAAATCAGTTTCAGAAGTTTGACCCGAATATTTCCCACGAGTAAAAAGTAAATGATTATTGAATTTTCATTTTCTAAATAGTTTAAACTAATAATGTAAACGTTTATTATATCGCAACTTTTGCTCTTATAATAATGTTTTTGATTTAACTTTTCATTTACTTTTGGATTTGTAATAAATATCTTCACTTAAACATTGTTTTAATGATTGTTTAACCCCGGTATTATTAACATTTTAAAGGGAGTTTTAGTAACAAAAAAAATGGATTACCAGCAAAACTTAAATCGAGATAGATAGATAGATAGATAGATAGATAGATAGATAGATAGATAGATAGATATATATATATATATACACACACACTATATATATATATATATATATATATATATATATATATATATATATATATATATATATATATATATATATATATATATATATATATATATATATATATATAATATATATAAATATATATGATAGTCTACCTTTAAGTGAAAGATCCCATTAAAGTTGACAATACCGGGGGTAGGCTTTCATTTCTTAAATTCCAGAATAAAATGGTGGCATAAGTCATTTGATTAGTACAGAAACAACAATTTACGTTCACGGAAGTACATATATTTATACTGTAATGAAATAAAAACTCGAAAAGCCAACTCAATCCTTTTTCCAGTAAACTTTCAAAAACTCTGTAAAACTTTAAAACACTATCTTGTAAAATTGATGAAAATGAGATACGTCACTTCGTGATATTGACAATATTTGCAAGCAAGAAGCAAGTGGTCATTTGGCAGAAATGAATCACATATTTAAAAAAATTCAAGAATAAATGTTTCATTTGACCTTCATTCATTTATCATATTTTATTTAAAAGTTACAAGTTAAACAAACTGTTCAGCTTATTTTGCGCCACTGTATTAGTATTAAGTTTAGAAAATCGTTTCTGGGATGACATCCAAACAATAAATTTATGAACATGGCGTGGATAAAATTATCAAACTGAATACTGTTTAAAGGTTCGTTTCTACATTAATCAACAGCCGCAATAAAAAAAAAAATTTGCAAATTAAAAGAATAAAAATCATTTCTCATAAGTCAATATTTCAAAAACTTTTTAAGAAGCTTTTAAACCACTCGAAAGTAAATCACGTAGGAGTTGATTAGAAAACTCTATAAACTGTACCTTATTGTGTATTTGCATATGCAATAAGTTACAGGTTACAGGGTGTACCATTTTACAAAGTCAATTGCTGCCCACTCAAAAAAGAATATGCTATAGGTATAACAAAATATATTTTGAAAAATGCCGTTTTGATTGCTGAGCAATTTTTGCATTTTTTTCCTATCAATAATAGCTAGAATTATTACAACAAATACATATTAGGTGTATAAAATAGCCCCCATGTGTACGCAGTACACAGTAATAGCTAAAAACTCCATTAGACCAACTTCACAGAACTCTTATTTTACTGATAGCCTAATTATAAGGCAGATGTACTAGCTTATTACTATACAAGGTGTGCCTAGGCGTCGATGTGTCATCAATAAAATTCCATTTTCTTCTGTGGATCCACTTATAAAAAGTTCTAGCAAAAATTGGTCCTAAATAAAAAAAAATATATTGTGGGAAGTTAATAACTTCATTTATTGGTTGTTTCATAATTATTCTAAATAAAAAGGTTATATGTAAACAGTGAATCAAATGAGTATAAACAAAAAATAACAATACAAATTGTACGGTAACAAAAATAACTACAACAAACATTCGATTTCCTTATTTAAATTGGAGTTTGTCCAATCTAAACTTATATTATCTAAGTGATTATCAAAGTCTACTATTTCATTATATGCAGAATTCTCCAATAATGTGATACAAGCATTTACAGAATCAGAACTGTAACAAATATTGGGTCTTTCAATTGGCCTATAACTTCCATCTATATGCTGAGCTATTTTTAAAGCAATATTTCCCATGTGAATGCTGGTGTTTGTGCTGTTTACCTAAAAGAAATTTTCAGGTTTAAATTTTTGAAAAAGAACTGGCAATAATGTACTAAAATCCAAAGATAATAATAATGTACAATAGCTCGAGAAGTTTAAACAGTTCAGTTTCAGTTGAAAAGATAAGGTAATAGTAAACCTGTACAAGCTGATTGACTAAGTACTTACACGTCTAGTAATAAAAGAAAGTATTACGATTTTAGTCAAGAAATTATGCACACTTAAGCTGAATATAGTAGGCATCTAATTAAGTTTGTAAATAATGTATTTAATGTGAAATAAATGTTTTCAAATTGGAATTGGAATTGGTTAGTTATAAATTCAAAAAAATATAAGACTGTAGACGGTGAACCAAATTCAATGGGATTTTCGGATCTAAGGAATAATTCTACAATAAAAAAGATATCACATCAATGGCCTACTTTTTTTTTACACATCCAATAACACAATTAGATTTTAGATATCTCTTTTTGTTTTCTGGACTAGAAATATATAATTTTTACCATTATACATTTGCATTGGTCATTTGACTTTTCAGTTTGGAGTATATAAAAAAAAAACTAATTTGCATGCAAATTGTCAAATTAACAGCAAGTTTTCAATAGTGTATGTATGTACAGGGTGTCCAACTGAGAATTCACCTACCATAACTCTTATTGGATATGGAAATTTTTTAAAATTTCGAAAACAGTGAAAATAGACCTCTTTTATATCCTCAGACGTTAGTCGAGGTCTTTTTGACATTTGTGACAAAAATAATATGGCGCGACTGATTTTTATTAAAGTAACACCCTGCACATATTGCAATATTCGGTTTATGCTAAACTTTCTGTTTTCAAAAATGTAGGGTTTCATAGATCCATTGCTTTATTTTCGTGTTATTGTCCGATAAGATTAAGATATAGATTCTTATGTTAAAATATTTCAAGACAAAACTTTTTTTTTTGTTGTCCAATCTTGAGGTTCGAGTAATAATTGTTAAACAATGTATTATAGCAAAGATTATTAGGCTTGATATCTTAAAAGTTTTAATCTTTCAAATGATACATTCGATGAATGGATTGGAAAAAACAGATAGATAAGATGGTCCCCAAGGCGCCCAGACTTTAGTGTATAAAAGAAGACCTACCACATTAAATGAAATAAGAGGAAGAATAGTAGATTAACTCTAGTGACTAATAGTGATATGTTCGACAACTTTAACGGACATTTTATTAAAAAACAATTCTTTTAGAAAAATTTTACACTTATTTCCTGTGTAAAATCAAAGATTTAATGCCGTTGCAGTTTTTTTTGGCAAAATAGCTGGCATTTTGGAAAAAAAATTATAGTTCTCCAGTTTTTGACGGCGAATCGATTGCTGTGTAAAAATTCAAACATGCACTCCGAACATGTTTTTTATTCGTTTTTTTGTATTTTTTTTCCAAAAAATCATAATATAGAATAAAAAATGCATTTTAGTGTTTAAACGCATGTTTGAAAAGATTTTTATAGGAAAAAAGTTGTCCAGTTTTTTAAAGGTGATCGATTGCTGTGGTGTAAAATTCCAAATATGCACTTAAAACATGTCTTTTATTCATTTTTTCGTGTTTTTTTTTGCAAAAAAATCATAATATAGAATGAAAATTGCATTTTAGGGGGTCTAAACGCATTTTTGAAAAAAATTTTACAGGACAAAAGTTGTTCAGTTTTTTACGGTGAATCGATTGCTGTGGTATAAAAATGAAAATAGTACAAAGATGCTGAAACATTTTTTTGTTCTTTTTTCTAAAATATTTCTGAACATAAAAAATGTCATTTTAGGGGCATAAGCGCACTCAAGGAAAAAAAATGTATACAGAAAAATTGTGTATTTTTTGACGACCAATCGATTGCTGAGGTGTAAATATAAAAAAAGATCACGAAAAACACAATTTCTCGCAACAATCAGAAATTTGTTTCCCTAGCACTCGACTTCAGGCCCGGTTGATGGCCACCCGTATCAATATGTGAATTCTTGCCAGAATGATTTTGAAAAAAGAGGTACATTTTTGTGCGGGGAAACATTTTTCCAGAGCCACACATTTTGCGCAGGACCGCAGTGGCCGATTTATCGGAGAATGCCCCATATATACAGGATGGGGCAATAGTGCGTCAGACCTCGATATGTCGAGTTCTATGATAGCTAGAAACTTGATTTAAAACCACAACTAAACTAGACAAAAAAGTTCATAACCGGAAATTATTTTCGAATATACAGGGTGAACCGAGACGATTATACAGGGTCAACTAATATTTTTTAAACGGAATGCCATGTGTATCAGATCATTTTTTGAAACCTGTTTGTGGTCTCCTTCCACTATTGTATTATTATTGACTCTCTCCCAACCACTTGGATGTAAATGAGTTTTTTTTTTGTTGACATTATACCATTTACACGTGTATATTAAAAAAAAACACTACAGTCACAATTATCGATTTTAAGAAAAACGTTAGTACCAGTTATGAGATATCTGTGTGATGACACTCAGCCATTTTCATTTCCTAAAAGTATACATTTCATTTAAAAAAATGTTACTTAACCCTGTAGAATCGTCTTGGCTCGCCCTGTATATTCGATAACAATTTCTAGTTATAGACTTTTTTGTCTAGTTTACTTATGTTTTTAAATCAAGTTTCTAGCTATCATAGAACTCGAGATATCGAAGTCGGACGCATATATATATATATATATATATATATATATATATATATATATATATATATATATATATATATATATATAACACACCACATAAATTAGACAACCTGCACAATAAAGCCGAAGTTGCACGGACAAGGGTTACACAGCAGCTGAAAAAACGCGGACAAACACAACCAAACCATTCGACTGTCAGAATTAAAATCAGGATGTGAACCCAGGAGTCGATGAGTCGATAGGCAGTAAACCAGCTGTTGATAAAAAGCACTTCATTAAAAAGTGTCTTGTGGTAATTACTTTCATGAATAAAATTATAGTTACATGAAATATGATTGTGAGCTAGCACAGTAGTGTCTGTCTTATTCCTATTTTTTTTTTACATGAATTAATATGTTCATTGGTTCTAGCTTTTAGGTGTTGTTTCGTTTGACCAATGTAGAATTTATTATAATCAAAACGATAAACGAAACAAACTAAGAACCTTGTAAAATTGCCAAGTATATGTAAACATTCTGAGTAATTCTCTCATACTTTTCAGTTTACTATTAAAAATTCATTTGAACTCATGGAGACCATTAAGGATTTAATATTACCTCCTGGGCCCATCTTGATTAGTCTAGATGTGGTTAGTTTATTCACTAATATACCAAAAAATTTAGTTATAAAAATTATTGAAGACGAAGATACCTTTAGATTTATTCTTGAAAATGATAATATTTTGTTTTGATACCAGTTTTTTTTCTATTTTAATGTAAATTTTACAAACAAAATAAAAGTACAGCTATGGGGAATCTGGCTAGCCCAATTTTAGCCAACTTTGCAATGGAAACATTACATACTATTTTGATGAACCTACACCAGTATACCTTTATGTAAAATTTATGTAGATGACACTATTATGGCCATTCCTCAAGCAGAGGTTGATAATATTTCAGGTTATTTTAATAGTTACCATAACATAACAGCATCCAATTTACTCTCGAAATTGAACAAAATAAAATGATTTCTTTGTTAGATCTTACTCTCATAAGAACTGATGATCTGCATATTATGAGTGATAGGTTTGAAAAAGAAATTAACTCCGAGAGAATTCTTAACTATTTTTCTGTATATCTATTAAAACGAAAATTAGCCATTGTTAAATCTATGAAAAATAGAATTTTAAAATTAAGTAATAATGAATTCCATGAACATAACTTGGTTTCCTTTAAAAACAAATTAATAAGTAATGACTACCCTAAAAAATTATGTAATATCATTATTAACACTAACAATGACTCTTCTACATCCCCTTGTGATGATAATAATAATTCAAATAAAATCTATAATAGAATTCCCTATGTAAAAGGTTTGTCTGAACATCTAAAAAACATATTATATAATGAAAACATTAATTCAGTTTTCTATCACATTAAAAAAGTGGGTAATATGTTTTCTTCATTGAAAGATAAACTTATGGGATTCCAGTCTGATGTGTATAAAATCCTTTGTCTCGATTGTAATAAATTTTACATTGGTCAAACCAAACATCACCTAAAAGCTATAACTAATGAACATATTAATTCATGTAAAGAAAAATATAGGAATAAGACAGACACTATTACATATGCTAGCTCACCATAATTTTTCAAATGATAATAATTTTAATTTCAACAATGTCAGCATTTTTGATCATGAAATTAATTACCACAAGAGATTTTTTCAGTGAAATGATTTTTATCAACCTACATCAAAATGTAAATAAAAAAATTGACACTAAAAATGTAAGTGTTGTTTATAACAATTTAATTTAAAAAAATATTTAGAAGTGTCATCTTCCTAAAACTGAAATATACATATAATTCAGCCGTCATTTACTTCATTATTATTAATCGTTTATGCATTTTTTATGTCTTAATATTAGTATTTTTTTGTTTTTTGTTTTACATTTTAATCAATAGGTAATAAATGTGTGTATATATTTTGCTACATTATGTAAAATCTTATATTCATTATATCTAGTAATTTGGTAACCATACAGTATTGTAAGTTGAAATTTTTATTTTTAGTCCTGTAGATTAAAAAATTAATCAAAATGTCAACAAGTAATAACCGTCTTTTATTTATTATCCGATCATACCGAATATTTATGGACTATTATTTACATACATATACTATTATTCTATCTGTTTATAATTATTATGCCCTTCTTTAGTCCATGTTCAGTACGTTCTGGACTGGGCTACTAAACAGACCTTATACTTTATTCTCCAAACTGAATGTGGCATCAGACACAGAAGCTTTATTTTAAAAAACAGATGAATTACGCAAAGAAAAACTTTATAAACCACTTATTTTTTTAATGGGAACCATAGTTGGCTATGCCTAAATTAAAATTGCCTTTACAAGTTAAATTCGTTTTTTCTCCATTATTTGGTAAATTTTATTTTAACTAATTTGCATTTAAAAAAAATCAAATTTAGGTAGAAAATGTTCCAATAGGCTCAGTGAAATCCTCGTAAAAACTGCATAGGACACAAAAAAATATTTTGAAAAATAACTTTAATTGGTAACCCACATCAGTTGCCATTCGAGATAAAAGAGTGTCATCTATCTGCAGAATATGAACTGCAACTGCAATGATTTCCGACTATTTAAATTGACAGGCTGCACAGTGGGGCCAAATGCAGATAAAGTTGGCAAAAAATCAAAAATCAGAAATGGCGATAAGTGTTATATTTCATTTCAAAACTATAGTTTAAAGTTCTCTGCATTATATTCCGGGTAAGAAACAGGCAGGGGAAACACTCATATCATCACCGCACCAGTCGAAACTTGTGCGTCTTACTGGCTATTTGTTCCAATGTATTTCGAATTAGTATAATTTATTCTGTGGTACATCTGTGAATTGTTTTCGTCATGGAGCTTTTCCTACAGGTTAGTATATTATTTCTTGAATATTTCTATGGATTTAAATTAATGAAACACCTTAAAATCGAAACAATCACACCATGTGTTAAAATAGAGTAAACATTTTGATTATCTTTATACATATTTATGATTATAGTTAGGTTCCGAGAATTTCTGGGTTAATATTTTTTCTTATTTTGGTAAAAACACTATTGGTTTTTCAAAATCTTTAATAAAAGTTTGTGCATGTTTGTGCCAATTTAAAATATAAGTTTATATTTACCATGTGGGTAATTTTACCTTTTTCATTTAGTTGATTATTTTTCTTAACTTCGCCTTCCAGGGTCTGGTTCTACTAATATTTTTTTAACAAGACGGACTATGTACGATGCAATGAAAGAATGTAACAAGAAAAATATAGAAGATCGAATTAGTTTCTTGAAAATATACGTAGAAAATCGTACTGAATGTCCGAAAAATCGACCTTCAGATTTAAAAAGGAAACTTACATAGAATTCACAAAATATTGTTCTGAAAATAAGGAAAGAGGCGACCTGAGAAAACATTCGAAAATATCAGTGAAAGATCAAAACGTCAGAAAACTAAGAAGTTGCGAGCTCAATATTCTCCTAGAGAACTATCATATGCTGCCCAAATGAGTTTACGTTCTTCTGGCCAGATAGATGCTTCTAGTCATCAAAGACATTACGATGACTTCACCGAGGCGTATTTTAAAATACAGAACTGCATACAAGCAATTGGACATCCCACAAACAAGAGAACTTCAAAGAACTGAGGCTTTATCTATGTTTATCGATGCAGCACTTACCAGAGAACAATACAATAAAATTAGGAGAAAATATTTATCTCGATTTCCATCATATAAAAAAATTCAGTTAGCCAAAAAGGAATGTTATCCCAAAAGGGAAGCAATTAATGTCATGAAAACTTCTACCGAAGTAAAGGTACAAGAACTTCTGGATCATACAGTTTTACGTATTTCAAAAGTCCTGGAAGATGTTTTAAAGAGTCGGGGACTAAACAGATTGGGAAAACTATGCAAATATATTCATTGCATCATTAGTGCACTTGCAACTTACTATGGAAAAACCCGGAAGAAATAAATGTTATTATATGGCAAAATAAAAGGTGTTCGTCGACGAGATTTTGCAGGCCCATCAGATTTCAGTTTGCTCACGAGACTGCTGACCTTTCCAAGTCTGAGAAAACTTATATAGATAATCAGATTATGCACCTGCAACCAACAAAATGCACTATGACACATGCTTTAAAATAAGCCACAAAATGCTCTTCACGATAGTGGATGGGAAAGTTTGTAATGCTTTGACAGAAACCAATTCTACACAGCGTTGTTATATTTGCGGTCTTACTTGTAAAGATCTTAATAACATAAATAAAGTATTAAATGCACAAATTAACAAAAAACATTTGGAATTTGGTTTATCTGTACTACATGCGTGGATAAGGTTCTTAGAATGCATTTTACATCTCTCTTACAAATTACCTTTGAAAACATGGCAGGCTCGTGGAGAATAAGAAAAGGATACAAACAACATTTAAAAACGAGATGGGCTTGATCATAGATAAGTCTAAACAAAGATTTGGAAATAGTAACGAGGAAAAGACCGCCAGACATTTTTTTCACAATACTATCAGTATCAGCCGAAATTACAGGAATTAGCGTCGAACTAATAAAAAGGTTTAAAATGATATTACAACCAATTGCCAGTGGACACGTTATAGATATTGAAAAATTCAGAACATATGCAGTGAATACTGCAAAAATATTTGTGGACAAATACCTGTGGTGTCCAATGCCATCAACTATTCACAAAATTCTAATTCATGGACCGGATGTAATCGCTAGTGCTTTACTACCCATTGGGCAACTAAGCGAAGAAGCTCAAGAGGCTAGTAATAAGGTTTTCAAAAGATATCGAGAAAAATTTTCAAGAAAAATTTCATGAGAAAAAACAAATGAAGATGTGTTGAACAGGTTACTGATTGCATCCGACCCGTATATTTATGGAGTGGCACACATGAACAAAAAGGCACTGAATAAACAGATGTTAGATATGCCTCCAGAAATTAATGATTCTTCGAGACACGCGATGGGTGATTCCATATCAGATTCTTCTGGATACGAATTCAGCAATTCCAGTTCTGATTCCGACTAAACAATAATGTTTAATTATTTATTAAGAAAACTGACAACTTCTTTCATAATTAAACTATCATTATATACCATCTACAAAATATTTATTTTTATCAATTTAGATTTTAATATTTTTTTTCTTAAAAAATAATATAAAAATAAATCATAGATTTTCAGGATTTTTCAATAATTTTTTTCTATCCTTACAAACGACCTTTATAAGTTTAAAATATTTTTCCCATTATTAGCTTTACAGAATTAACCATATTAATTCTGTAAAAGGGTTCTAATTTTCTGTTGATATAATTTTTTCACCCCTTACAAACTACCCCTTTTTAATATTTCATTTTTTTAATAATTTTTCCATAAACCTGAGCCTATTTGTGGGTCATTTGCCAAATTTCAGAATTTTTGCCACTTTTACCTGCATTTGGCCCCACTGTGGGCTGGTTTGTTATTCCTCATAATGCTACAGGTGCAGCAACTGCTGGGACATAGACATTCAATCTAAAACTAAATGACTCTGTGCTAGAAAGATTAGATAACTGTAAGTTTTTAGGTCTTAGATACTAAAAATCTTCTGAATGTCTATTAAGCCTTGGCATATTCTCAATTAAACTATATGGTAATTTACTAGTCCACTATAATCATGTAGACCTATTTTTAAAATGCATCATATTCTACCACTTCCCTGTATAATTATTTACCAAGCACTTCTTTTTGTTAAATTGAATCAAGGAAAATTTCCACAAAATAACTCAGTGCACGCTCATAACACTCGATCCAATACTAATATTTATATTTCAAATTTTAATATGTCATTATATAGGAAAAGTCCTTATTGTTTTTGTAGTGGTATTTACAATCACTTACCTACCTCCTTCAGGGATATTAATTCTATAGCCAAATTTAAAAAAGACATAAAGCTCTACCTTCTAGACAACTGTTTTTACTCTCTTCAAGAATATTACAAGTAATCTTCACATATTTTAATAGTAAATAATTACATGTTATTTTTTATTAGGATATAAAACTCTCTGTTTTAAATAATTATTTTAATTGTATTCTCGTTTAGTCAGTGTGATTTTATTTTTCTTATGTATTTTAATTATTGTACTGTAATTTACTTTTCAAAATGACGTTTTCAATATCTTTTATAGATCATACGACAAAAAGTATTATTATTATAAATTGAACCGACAGATCTGCTTTTTCGCAAAAGAAACAGTGCGATTGTTATACTATTAAACATATACTAAAAATATTTTATATTACTTGTTGGATGCACATAAAAAGCATTTAAATTTATTCATGAGGAATTATTTACTTTATGATACTAATTTATAGATACCAAATTTAATTAATTTTGTCACAATCAAAACAACGACCACATTCTGACCACTTGCCAAACTTGGATAAATCAGGGTTTCCATTAAAAGCAAATACAGACATTCTACGACTCCATCCTTGACAAATTTGACATAAAATGCCAATGACTTTAAATAGAGGAAAAAAAATTCTAGTTTTTTTCTTGGATACACAAATTTGAGTGATTTAACCTGTCAACACTAAAGTGATTAACACTGACGTAATTTTCTACAAAACACTAAAATACTATATACTGCACTCGACGCGCGCTTCGCCAACCAAGTTGACATCATCTGGAGATGATTAAAATTCGAGTGGTTTTAAACTTAAAATAGCATAATTAGATTGACCAAAATCTTTTAAATTCATATCTTTATTCACTTTATTTTTATCAACATAACAATGGCGACGACAGTAATTACGTTCGTCTTTGAGCTGGTTTTAAAAAATGGCGGAGTTGTGTAAAGCAACCTCGGCCGTTCTGGGGAGAATTCTAAAATAGATAGGCATAAGAACTATTTATGGAATGTATATAAATTCTCATGACGTAATTTTCCTATGTCAGATAACTAAATATAGAGTTTACAAAAAAACATTTACTGTGAGGTTTATGAAATGAATATAACCTGATATCTCGTTCATCGAGTAATAAAAACAATTTATAGATATTTTTTTGCATTAATTGTACAATTTTTTGTGATACTTATAAATATTTAATTTTTTAGAAACAATAAAACATCTTTTGCAACTTTTGTCAGTGTTCAATGAAACTTTTCATTACTGTCATTTATACAAGTTATTTTAGTTTTATAAACCTCTATTTAACGTACTTTATAAACTATATCTTTAGCTTTTTTTGGGCCATCTGACATTGAAAAATGTCTTGCAGAGAATTTATATATATTTATATAAATAGATCTTATGATTAGAGTTGGCATTTCGATCCACAAATCATGGGCGGGGCCAGGTAGAAAAATACCAAGTACGTAAGCGAGACTATTGTGTACTATTTTAGTATACTGTTATGCGTCGAGGTGTCAATAACGTAATTTATTTCTCTTCATTGTTGTATTGTTGATAATTTTATTTTTTGTATTTTATTCTTGATATTAATTTAATAATAAAGTATGTCAGACTTGCCCAAGGGTAAAAAACGGCTATACACTGACACTGAATAAATTTATCAGTGAATTCCCCGATTTATTCTACAATGGTGCAATAATAATTTGTAAGGTGTGCGAGACTGACCTGATGTGCTGGGACAAACATGATTGTAAAGGTCACGTAAATTCTGTGCAACATAAAACTAAAAAATGGCGTGCCTTCGACAACACAGTTTATGTTCGATTTAATCTTAATGCTGATTGCCTGTGATGTTCCGCTGCACATACTCGATAAATAATCATTTCAGGAGTTCTGGAATAAATACAATCCCAAGGTAACGTTATCAAGTCGCGTAACGTTGCGTAACTATGTACCAACTGTAAGCGAAGACACTGTAAATAAGATCAAATGAGTACTAAAAAATACACGGCTGTGGTTATGTGATGACGAGACGACAGATTGTAAAAAAATTCTATTTTAAATGTTATAGTACGTGTACTGGACCCTCTTAAACCAACATTTCCACTGTTAATAATTAGCAAAAGATTAACTGAGTGTACTGGCCAAACAATTACACGGATGGTGCTGGAGACGTTACAAAAAATTTGACATGTCAAAAAGTCAAGTATTGATATTTGTGACCGATGGTGCCGCAACAATGCGTTTAGTAGGCCGTTCTCTTCAAGAACACGGTTGTAGGTTAGTACATGTTATGTGTAAAATGCATGCTTTACACCTTGTGGTAGAAACTATTTGACAAGGTTTTCCAGAGGTAGATGTATTAATAGCATGTACTAAAAGTGTATTTCTTAAATTTCCTAAACGTCTTCGCGCATTTCATAGCAAGTGTCCCGGTATTCCCGAACCACTACAGCCGATTGTTACACGTTGGGGAACATGGTTGAAGGCAGCATTTTATTATGCTGAATATTTACAACAAATAAAACTGTAATACTACAATTCAATCCAGACGAGGCTGAAGCTATTAAGGAAAGCCAGACAAAATTCGAAGATGTTTCAGTTGAAACAGCTTTAAAAACCATTCACAAGAACTATAAAGGATTACATGATGCCATACAAAACTTACAAAACAGTGCGTTATCGTTAGCGGAGTCACGGCAAATAGTGGACGAAGTAAATCGACTGCTACACTCTATAGGTGATGCAAAAAATGAGCCCGTTGGTGAAAAGTTTGCACGTGTATTAAAGCAAGACACAAATTTTACCAGATTAAGACAAATTTGTGATGGAGCACCTCCAGACCCGGTGAGTTCAAAGACTATTTTAAGTATACTTGTATTATATCAATAGATGTCGAACGGTCGTTCTCAAAATATAAACATATTTTTTCACCACGTCGATTATTACTCTTGGAGACAACCATAGAAACATACACGATGCTGCAAAGTTTTTACACATCTTTTCCAGTTTGTGATAACCAAGCTAGTTAAGAGAGTAAGTTGTACATACATTGTTATAAATTTTAACAATTTAATGCTTTTATTACTAGTTAATTTCTTTTCCTACACTTATTATGGTGCATACGCCTATGTCTTGTGGCGCATTTTTGCCAACTCTACTTATGATGCCGATCTATTTTAGAATTCTCCAGAACATTTATAACCTTGCATGCTTAGTATTAATATGCTTATTCAAAGATATAGGGTGCGCTGCATAACAAATAATAATACTTGGACAACTATAAAATACAAATAAAATTCCGACTTGTCCAGTTTGGTGGGAACCCTGTCGTTCTGTTTTATTTAACAACAGTTTGACCGTCCCTTTTTAAATCAACTTACAATAATCAAATATGAAGAATTGCAATTGGAAGCAATTTTATCAGCTATTCGATGGTAAGCTTTCTCAAATGTGTTATCTCTTAAATAATTATCTGGTGCAACATAATATCCTGCTATTGTTAACCCTTTCTTCGAGGCAAGTTCATCTATCTAGAACAAAATATAAATAAGTTTCTATAATATAGTAAAACTACCTAATAAAAAAAATACCTGCATCAATGCGATTTCTGCCATGGGTGTAAGATTAAGAGTTATATGGAATAATGGCACAGCGTCAACAAATTCAATTTCTTTATTACTTATAGATGTTTTCGCTAAAAGTACTCCATTTACGGAACAATGTGGATATTTTGCAGCATGTAATATCATTTTACAGTAAGCTTTGCCGCTAAACTTCACGTTCGACATTTTTAATTTACTGAATTTTCAGACCAAAAGTAAAAAGTAAAAATACTTGATCAAAAAAATAAACTCAAATTTCTGGCGATTCTAAAAAATAACCCGAGACGTGCAAGTGGATAGAAAATTTTGTCCGATTTTAACATTTATTCGCTATCTCTATTTAATATAAGAATAGTCAGATATAGCTGTCCTAGTCCGATAAAATGGAAGGTGAAAGCAGAGGGTAGCACTTGCACTGCTGTCATTTCTGTTCTATCCCGCGCTTTTTCTGTGGTATTTATTTGTCAACTTGAACTGACGAAAGAAGTGTTTGTTATTTTGTCGTTATTTTGATTATTTCTCGTTGTATTTTGTGATATTTGTGTGTTAAAGACTATTTATCTTCTTAAAGACTACCAATTTCATATAACTGGTAAGTTATAAAATTATAAATAATTTTATCCCCTATATCTAACATATATTAATCAGAAAGGATAAACAGTATTAGAAAATGTGCTAACTGTATCCTTTACTTCTTTCATTCCTCATAATAAACTTTGAAATTGGTTGTAGGTTATTTTTTGTTTGAGATGGCCACAGAGTCACGAATTAGATTGTGTTATGTGTGTGGTTCTTCGGAGGACGATGTGGCAAAACTCCTTCAAGGTTGGAAAGGTAAATTAAGGCCTGCACTAAATTAACAACACTTCTAACGGCACAATTTTTTATGTTTTACAGGTTAAAAATTTGGCAAGAGAATATAGGTATACATTACACTGAAGAAACTCTTCAAAATTATAGGATATGCTCCCGTCATTTTACTGTTGAGAGTTATGTCGACCTAAGTAGTCATAGGTTGACCCGCAATGCAGTCCCCACACTTTTTCCATGTCGTCAGTTGGCAACATACCAAGTGGAAGCAGGTAATATGTGTTTTACAAAATGTTGGTAGTGAGGGGTCCTTAGATATCAATACATAGTTGTTACTAATTAGCATGGTAGAATTATCGCAGACTTTTTACTATTATTTAATTTATTCAAAATAAAGAAATACCTATAGATTTGAACCAATAAACATGGTCGCTAATATCTATCTCATTTTACTTCAGATCTAGCCTCAAGCGAGGCCTCAACTTCAAAGAATATACCTTATGAGTTGGCGGAGGAATTTCCTAGCATAGTGAAGGCAGCTAGTGAATTTTTGGAGGAGATTCCCAGCACTTCTGTATCAGATCAGAATGTCACCGTTCGAAAACGACCGGGGAATTATTAGAATTGGGATTCCTTGGTGGTGTAAGAGGCACAATGAGGCACAGAAGCAAAATAAAAAAGATGCTCGTGAGGCAAAATGAATAAAAGAATCATAAAAAAATGGTGCTCGTGAGACAAAGAGAAAACTGAAGATTCTTTCGCATAATTAAAACCTTAATTTTTATAGAGCCACGTTGCGTGCCACATAATAAAAAACTATAAAAATGGCTGACCAAGCAGACACAATTGCTTTAAGTGTCTGCAAATATTGTGAAAAAAAGTGATAAATAAGGTGCAATGTGTGAACTGCGGAGCAGAATTCCACAAGAGTTGTGCCTCAAGAAAAAAATGTTGCTCCAAGCAAGAGTTATCCAATGAAATACAAACAACTTTAACCAATGATGAATGTGAGGTTGGATGTACAAATGAAATCTCAACTGGATCATTAAAGGGTGAAAATAAGTTATTAAAAGAGCTTAACTCAGAGCTAAGACTTACAAACAACCTTCTAAAGGAAAAAATACTTACCCTGGAAAAAGAATTAAAATACTTGAAAAGTAATACGAAAATAACACCACAAAAACAACACACTATAGAAGAAGAAAAAACCAGTGAAAACAGTGAATTTATAAAAACCTGTATACAAAAAGAAGTGCAATCCTATTTCAGAAATTTAAATAATAATAGCGATATAAATAACGATAAAATCCATTATATCTCTGGACACAATAACAAGGAGATACAAAAAACACCTTCCACTATCAATAGAAATATAAACAAACAAGAACAAGAAACACCTAGTCAACCAAACAAAAAATCACACAAAAAAAGAGGAAGCAAAAACATCAGATATGGAAAAAAGGCAACTAGAGATTATGCATAATATTATAAACCTTGACGAAAAAAAGGACCAAAACCTAATAAATAAAAATAAACCAACATATAGTGATATCTTAAAAAACAAAAAAAACCAAATCTACCATACAAATTGGGGATGGAAATGCAGGTGAAGAGGGAGACTTTGAGGGAGTACAAAAAAGGATATGGATTTTTCTATCTAGAGTTAAATTGCAAGTCACAGCCGACAAAATAAAAAAATATCTGAATTCCAAGCCAGTTATGAAAGACAGAACAGTGGTTGTGGAAGATCTCCAACTAAAGAGAACAAGAACAAAAGCATTCAAAGTAGGATTAGAATATGCATTAAAAGATGAGGCATATAATCCTACGTTCTGGCCCAAAAGGGGTTGGTTTCTGCAGATACACCTTCCCAAAAAACAGACAAGATGACGACCATGAACAGAATTGGGAACATGAAAGTAATACAAAAAAATTTTTCTTAAATAAGCAGGGAAGCAGGCTCAAAAGTGAACCTAATCAAACTAGAAAAGCATGCAACAGTGAAATTGTGTCCGGGCCCACTACTCATAAATCCCCGGTGCGTAAAAGTGATAAGGAAACAGGCAGCAAGAAAAATAAACTTATCCAGAATAAATCATCTCAAAACGAATCAAATGACAATAAATTATATCATGCTAAATACGTATCGTTAAACATTTTTCATTTAAACATACGCTCACTCCGAAACAAAATCGGAGAATGTGAGGCATTAATGCAAACGAGAAACCGTGATTATGATGTCCTGTGTTTTAGTGAACACTTCTTAGACAAAGATGAGATTGATTCTTTATCCCTAAATGGTTACTCTACTGCAAATGTTTATGCAAGAAGCACACATGTACATGGTGGCACAATCATACTCTGTAAAAACAATATTAAATATAAACCCAAAAATGATATAGGGACACTTTCTGTAGAAATGAACTGTGAACTCTCAGCTGTTGAACTTACGGAATTGAATTTTATCATCATCACTGTATATAGACCTCCGGAAGGAGACTTCAATGTATTTTTAGAAGTTATGACCTCATTGCTTGACAGAGTTTTTAACATGAACAAATATACCATTATTAACGGTGATTTTAACATACATTTCAACCAAAACTGTACAAAAAAACATACATTTATGAACCTAGTCAATTCATATGGTTTTGTACAAATGATTTATGAAAGTACAAGACTAGAAGCATGTATCGACAATATTTTCATCAACTTCTGTGATATTTTAGACTGTGTAACAAATGTATATGATCCTTTACTGTCAGATCACTCTGCCATAGATATAAGTGTAGATATAAACCTTTTAAAAAATAGGAGTAGTAACAAATCTCCAATCATTATTTACAGACCAATCACATCTCAAGGTAAACTAAAAATGTATCGTTTACTTGAAACAGAATCCTGGGAATTTATAAATTCAAATTTGAATGCAGATAATAAAGTAAATTGTTTTCTTCAAAAGATTTTACACTTTAGAAATACTGCATTCCCAGAGGTAAAAAGACAAATAAATTCAAGCCAGAAAACCCAAATACAATGGTTTAACAATGACATTAGGGACATGAGGGAAAACTTAAAGTTTTTAACAGATCTACAAAAAAATTTTAGGACGCCAGAGCTGACTGAAGCGGTGAAAAATTATAGATATAAATAACGTCTTGTTATAAATAAAGCAAAACAAAGAGCGAATACTGAATTTATCGAAAAAGCAGATAACAAAGCAAAGGCTGCATGGCAGGTCATTAATAGAAATAGAAAAATAAATACGAATGAGGAAGTGAGTATTCATGCAAATGATTTAAATTCTTTTTTTATAAACGTAGGAAACAACACAGTAAATAATTTGCGGGAACCAATTTTAACTTATGAAGAGTATCTTGTAAGAGCTAACATAAATAAACCAAATCCAAGTTTCTCCTTTAGAGAGGTTACTTACATTGAGGTCAGAGATGCTATAAATGAATTAAAAAATAAACATAGTAAAGACTTTTATAATTTAGATATAATGCTAATTAAATCCTTAAAAGATATATTAATAATACCTTTGACAAAATTGTTTAATCAATGCATAAAGGAAGGTGTCTAGCCTTCATGCTTTAAAATTTCTAAAGTAATTCCTATATTTAAGAAAGGCGATCAATTTGATCCAAGCAACTACAGACCTATAGCGCTGATACCAGTGATATCGAAGATATTAGAACTTTTATTAAAAAAACAGTTATATAGCTACCTAGAATATAACAAACTCATGATAGAACATCAGTACGGTTTTAGAAAAGACAAAAGCACCATTGGTGCCATAAACAAACTATGTGACACCATAATCAGAGGTTTTGAAGAAGGAGACTTTGTAGGGTCAACCTTTTGCGACCTTTCCAAGGCCTTTGATTGTGTGTCACACGAAATCTTATTAAAAAAACTGGAATATTATGGAGTCGGAGCTATGAGTCTGAAATTGCTATCTGGGTATCTAACAAATCGATCCCAAGTAACCTATTATGGGGGCAGCCTCTCTGAGGAGAGACAAATAACCCATGGAGTCCCTCAGGGATCAATCCTGGGCCCTCTGCTCTTCCTCATATACATTAATGATATTCCTACATCCCTCACAGACAGTGTTTTACTTCTATATGCAGACAACACAAATTTTACGCATTGCAATGTCGATTTCGATCAACTAAAATCTTGCATGGATGCTTCTATCTCCAAGGTAGAGGATTGGTTTTCAGCAAGCCAATTAAGACTAAATGTAAATAAGACTGAAAAAATGATCTTTTCCTTACGTAAAATTGATAAAATAAACAACCCAGAATCAATAAAGTTTTTAGGAGTTTTTCTAGACCCTACTTTAAAATTTGATTGTCATGTTAACTACTTAGCTAGCAAAATATCTAAGAGCATATTTTTATTAAAAAACCTAATAAAAACTGTGAGTCAGCAGGTTTGTATTATGACCTTTCACGCAGTCATACAATCTGTTTTAAGTTATACTATCATAGCATGGGGACACTCTTCCCACACAAATAGGATATTTAAACTGCAAAGACGGGCAGTTCGTATTATAGCAAAAATAGAATATCGGGCAGATGCTAGGAATGCATATAGAGATCTAAACATTATGACCCTTCCCAGCAGATACATTTTTGAGTGTATAACATATATAAAAAATAACGTAGACCATTATAATACATCACAAAGTATACACAATCATGACACACGCCACAAAGACAATCTTAGAATTGATTTTTTACGATTAAATAAATCATGGAATGCAACACTCCATCTGGCTCCAACTTTTTATAACAAATTACCTATAGGTGTGAAATCTCTTGAAGGAAACGAGTTTAAAAATGTAATAAAAAAATTCTTAATAAGGAAAGCGTACTACTCCCACAACGAATTTTTAAACAGTGATATCACAATTCATGATTTTTAGTATATATATATATATTTTTTTTTTTTTCGTTTTATCCTAATTTAGTATATAAGTTTTAAATTTAAATGTAAAACATAATGTTAAAACCCAATATGCCACTCTTAATGGCATTTTCTAGGTATGTAATATATATATTGCTGTATTTTGACTTGTGTAAGAATTTGTATTTTCCTGTGCATCAATAAAGATCTATCTATCTATCTATCTATAATACATGATTTTTTTATCTGGCACTTAATAACATTTTAAGGTAGTCTCTGCAAGTCAAGCCTAATAAATATTTTAAATTTAATTATAATCATTAAATAATATTCTTTTTCTGCAACCTTCTAGAAATTTAACTGTGATCAGTTTTTTGAGTGGAAAATACATATTTACAGGTCTAGCCCGGCAAAGCGACATAAGGATTTGCAAAGTCTTTACCCGATTCCTTATGTCATTTTCTGTTAACAAAAAGTTTCCGATAACAATTAAAAATGATTATTCCAGTCTTCCTTGAAAGTAAGTGTCTGATGTCTGTCAGTTGATTTTATATGTTATTAAAGTTAAAAAGTTTTTTGAGACTAGCAGGAACCATTGCAGAAAAAACATTGTACACAACACACCCAGAAAGTGACTTTACTGGACTCGCCAGGGCTTTTGCAATGGAAATTGCCAGCTCGCCCTGTTAAGAATCACTTTCCGGTCTTGTTGCATAAATAACTATCATGCTTTCTTGATATTTTCTGTAATATATTGACAAAATGTCCTAAATTTGCTGTTTTGTATTTTTCTGATTTTAATAAATTTTGTACAAAATATTATTACCTACCTACTTGTGTTTTGAGTGTTATGTTAATTATCCAATACAAAAACATATTTCTTTTAAATCTTATGTTAAGCGGTTCAACAAGGTTACAATTAACCTTTTGATTAGTTTAACAAAAATTAATTGACCTCTAGTTTTGTATTCTAACTTTAAAATAGCTTTGTTTCTGCAGCAGTTGGTGATCGTTTGTGGATCATCAGAGATAGTCACTCGGTTAGTTTTTAACTTCCAGCGAATAGAAGTATTTAAAAACAACTAATCGACTACTTCTGGTCCACAAACGATCACCAACTGCTACAGAAATAAAGCTTATAAATAATATCAATAAAATAATAAAAAGGGGGGTTTTGAATTTTCGCGGGCGTTTGTTTCTTGCGCCATCTACTTTCACCTTCCATTACAATCGACCAATTTAATACTGCGGATTAAATTTTATCACGTACTTGCGCGTCTCGTTGTCTCTGACCCAAGTATATTTCTGCGACATACCCGGTGATTAGCGGTATGCATTATTTTAGGGGTTTTCGGGTGCTAAAATAGTAATAACAGGTACACATTATATTCTGATTATTGGATGAAATCAAAATCAATATTATTTTTATCCAATGAAAACCGATTGGTCAAAACCACTGGTTATAACTTCATTACACCCAAAAAAGTCCTTTTATTACCGTATTATTTTCACGAGAACGATAACAGGGGAGTATGTAGTGACGTCACCAATTTTAGTTCAAATGTGGTACCGCAACATACGTGCAAATACCCAGCTCTTGAGGTAGGTTAGCATGTATCTATATCCTTGTTTAGCTTGATATTAGAACATAACCTAGAGAGCTTCAACAAAATCGTAAAATAACGTAAATCGATGACGTGTTGCTGACCATCGATTTGGAAACGGCAAATGTATTGTAAAATGGCTCTGAAAATGGTAAATATATTAATCTTTCTTTGGTTATTTATCTTAAGTTGTCGAACGATTTCACTTGAATTAATAACAGAGCCTTTAAGTATTATTTGCCTCTTGTAACTCTAGCAAAACAATCAAAACCAACTGATTAGGTTAAATTTTTAAATGTCTAACCACGATTTAATATAACCATTACGTTTTCGCGTTTACCGTTTTATCGGTATATCGTAGGGTTCATACCGTTACTTACCGCTCCTATGTATTTTAGCGACATACACCCGGTATGTCGCTAAAATTATAAATATCTAGAGGCAGAAGTTGTTCTGTTGGCAGAAGAGAACCACAGAACAAAGCTATTTTTTTAGCGATGAACCGTGTTCATATACTGTTTCAAACCGTTTTCAATGGTGACGTCAACGTTTTACCGTATCGCTAAAATGAGTAGTTTTTAAAAACCGGTTCGTCTAAACATTACTACTGTCAAGTCTTAAATAAATGGTAAATAAATATATAAAAAAAGAGGAAGTAAATATTGTGTTTAGCATATCACTGATTATATGAACAATAAACATGCGTCAAAATACCGACAGTTCTTCCCCACCATCCTAACCATTTTCAAACCGCTCTCTAGAGAACGGTTGAAAACAGTACGAAACTGTTTGAAAAATGTTCGTTCGTGACATCACTCTTTCGGCGCTGAAAAATGAATGGTTTAAAACATTTCAGACTGTGGGCTCGCTAAAAAAATACCTCAACAGATCATGAATATTTGAATAAGAACTCCCACGTTCTGTATAGTCAAGGACAAGGAATATCGCTAGTCACAAAATTAAGTGGACTCCGAATACTCTGGCAATATTTCCATCTTATTTTAATAAGTTTTAAAAAAGAAAACAGAAATAATTCGCAATCGAGCATCTACAACAGTGACCCCTTCATTTTGGAATGTAAATAGTATACATAACCTAAATAAAGACGATTTTAGACTACTCTAAATATGGTACAAGTAAATAATACAATAAATTGAACAACAATACGTGTGAAAATATGTTTTACAAATTATTTTCTATAATATTTTGGATAAAATAAATTAAGCGAAATTCGGCACAGTGTCTTTGTATTAGGGCTTGAATCTGACAGTTATTTCTAGTATTTTATTTGCTTCGATGGTCAGTTCACTTGATCACATTTGATCTGGTTAGAAGTGACTTGCACAAGTCGCAAATAAAACGTGCAGCAGCCCCGGATGTAGGGCGCGCATGCGTATTTGGGAGGTACTCGTTAATTTTATGATGTTTATATGGAGTGTAGAGAAGGAGGAACGTCTCTTATGGACGGTACGTTCAAAATGTGGTCTGAATTCTGTAAGGTATGAGATGTGGCGCTGATCGTATTATGGGATTGAGTCTGAAGTTAAACACTTACTATATCTCTGAAACTAGCTTCAGATTCTATAAACTAACGAAAACATAATATTATGTAGGTGTTGAAAAGAATTATACAGCGTAAAAAAATAATAAAAATAGTAAAAACAAAATCACGTAGAATACCTCCTCTAAATCAGCGCCACCTATTCTTCCATCGAAAATCCGATCACATTTTTTAACACGGAGACGTTTCTCCTTCTCTACACTCCATAGATATTTATGTTTTATCGGATTTACCAGAGACGTGTAAGTGTAATATGCGTCTCTGGTTTTACATAGGTTCTTATAAAAAAATCCTAAAAAAAAAATGAGAACAGATGATCCAGAAACCAACTTGACATTTTTCCTTTCCTAAAACCTTGATTATTTTTATGTTATGAAATAAAGTAATTGCAAAAACAATATTTTTTTATGAAAAATATGCAAATTTATTGTTGCGACATGCAAAACATGTTTATACGGTCAACCCTTTTGCAGCTATTCTTACCCCACTACATTACTGATCTAAAGATCACATGTGATTCTTTCATCCGGTGTGGAGCAGCATCGGCAAAGGGGGAACTGACTTGGTCACTTTTGACTTCAGATCAGTTGTATATAAAACATGTAAACAGCTGACTTAATTGATCTAGATCAGAAGTGAACTAATCCACACTGCAAGTAAAATACTACTCATGTTAGGTATTCGAAAAATCACACAAATGAACAACTCGGGGATTTACCTTCGATGTCAACTAATTCACGTGTGGCGAAAATTTCAATTGTAAATTGACACTTTTGATCATATTTTCTTCTATTATCCTCATCAGTCATCACATCACTTTTACATGTTTGTGAATTTTGTAGCTTCTCCAGGTTATTTTGATTTTCGCTAATAGACAATTAAGATTTAGGAATAATCAGAGACTATACAAGATCTCTGGGAACAATTTATATAACACTACACAATATTTCTTGTTTACAAAATTGTTTCAAATATTGTGCATTATTTAATGTAATTTAAAACTAATTTTAGTCTTCCACATTACAGAACAATATATTTTATTATAAAATTTGTTCAGTATTTCTCTTATAAACTGTTGAAAACTCACTGAGAACTGCTCATTATAGGTTATATTTTGTTTATTGTTTATATTCCAAATTGAATGTGTTACGTCAGACATAGATATTCTATGTTCTGTAGTTCTAGGTTATCCAAGAAACTTTTCATAAATACATATTAGATATTAGTTTTGTGTGACTAGTGTTGTGGTCACAGAAATGTGGATATGGCTGAGAGTATAAAGATTTTATACTCTCAGGGTTATGGTGTTCATTTTTGGTGTTCTGCCAGAGACAATGTCTCTGGTTCTGCTAAGAAATTCATGGTGTTCTGTCATCACAATAGGCAGAGGTATATTTTACTCGAGTCACAGCCGACTTAAGGTGCGTTCTCACAACGACTTTTTGCCTCCTACGTCTCGCGTCGCCTGTTTTTGATTGGTGACAATAAACTCACTCCAAGAAGTTGCAGGAGGCAAAAGTAGTTGTGAGAACGAAGCTTAAATCTGGGTTCTCACAACGACTTTTTGTTTCCTGCGTCGCGCGTCGTCTGCCTCTGATTGGTGACTCGCTCCAAGAAGTTATATATTTTCAACTTTTTTGCGTCAAATGTCCAATCAGAAACAGACGACGCGCGACTTACGAAGAAAAAAGTCGTGGTGAGCAAGGATGGTTAACTAGAAAGGATAGCTTATCAACGCCGATTTATTCCCCCAAGGTCACACGGGCCAGGCCGGTTGTGACGTCGACAACGGTCCCGGTCTGCTAGCGGCTTGCACCAGTGGTCCTTTTTACAATAGATACTACATATTGGTGGTGCCGTTTCATTTTTTAAGCTAAATAGATCTAGATATTTTATGGACGGTAAAATAAAAATTCCTAGATTTTTATTTTCCAGTTATCATATACATTAGGTAGGTACTTTTATATATTATGTATAATGAATAACAATTATTTATTGGTTTTAAAAACTTAATTTTGAAATTAATACAAATAGTTATGTATAAGTTACCTATGGCATAAGAATAAAATACATTCTTTAAAATAAATAAGAAAGTTTTAATACTAAGTATTTAAAAAAAAAACTTAATGAAATTTTAAATTGTAGAAAGTGCAGAGACTGACGTACACGTTATATTTTAATTTATTATTTTATTTAATTTACGGATTTTCCCTCTTTTCGAATTTGAGGAATCACTATTCTTCCTTTTCAATTTTTGTTTCTGGTTGGCCTGAAAATTATTGAAATTTATTTTTATTATTGTTCTTAATTTACAAAATTCTAATATAATTTCAAATGGTAACTGTACTCCTTTTTGAAATTTTTGTTGCCAGCAGTTTCACAACCCCTGGGCCTTTTCTAAAACCATTAGAATGGTGTTTTTTAAAATATTTTTCCCAAGTTTTTATTTTTGTAAGCCATTCATCTGTAGGCTTAATTAGACCCCCAAAAGAAAGTTGTTGGACCCAAGAGGGGGAGATTATAATTATGGTCCTCTGACTTAATTTTGTAGGTGTAATTACCCAGACTTGGACATTCTTTCTTATATTTTTTGGCTAACCATCCTGAGATGTATTCTAGTGCATCTTCTGTCATCTCTGTCACATTTTCACCAATATTACTAGAAGATTCATTGCCAAGAGTCAAAGAATCACTAGATAAAAAAGAACTGCTCGATTTCGAACCAAATGTCATATCGTGAATTTTTTCTTGGCCTGGTTCAATCCTAACTTTTTCAAATATTTGTGGCGTCATGTATTCTTCAGTTGTTGGTTCTTTGGTATTTACTTTGGCATCCAAAATTCCTGAATTTTTTCTGGATGGTACTGGACATCAAATCCCGTGCAACAGGGAAACAATGGAAAATGATATCCGTAATACCCGCTTTTTTTAAAGCCAATTTGTTATTTTTACAAGATGCTACATCACATTGACGCCCAGGCATCTTCGTTATACTTCAAATTAAATAATTGAAATTAAAAGTGCTTTAAAACCCGTAAAAAACATATTTAAAAATTGTGTTAGAAATAGAATTCACGAAAAAGTTCAAAATCCACAAAGAGTTCAAATAAGCAAACACAAATGAAACTGAACGTCCCAAAAATATACTGTTAATAAGTTAAATAATAAGCAAATTGTAAAACAAAAACACCCTCAAAAACACACTTTTCATAGTCGAAAGAAACCAAAACACGTAGACGACACCGACGCGACGTATCGTATTGTACTGTAACCCGTGGCGAAATCAACTATCGTCGCACCGACAATTCAACCGTTTAATACGTCACAAACGGTACCAACGGCGTGGGGGGTGGGCAACGTTGCGCTTATGGAGATGAGCGATCCTTTCTAGTTAACCATCCTTGGTTGTGAGAACCTAGCTTTAGAGTCAGCTGTGATCAAGCGCACTCCTGACGTAAATTTTTTGAAAATGTCAGTCTTCTAGTCTACAATCGCAGAGTACGTACTTAACTAGAAGGTACTCTGTGATTTAATTAGTAGTTCTGTGTTTTAATTTGTCAAAAAATGACAACGCCAAAATTTCTACCTAATTAAATTAAAACAAAAAAATGTTTGCTCAGTCATGTATGTTAGTAAAACTAGTAAAAAAAATATTGAATATCAAAGAGTCATTTATAAAAGTGAATTTGAATTATATAAATTTAGGTTTTAGGGCAGAAGAATTGGAAAAGGAGTACCTTTGGACAAAATTACCATATAATTCCCTAAATTTATGTTTATTTATTTCTTGTATAATTTTAATACTAATTTCTATTTTATATGAGTTAGATGGGTTCCGAGTGTTTTTGAATTATTTTTTGGGAATAAGATGTATTGTTCGTAATAATTACTTTGTGTGGGAAGCAACTCGCCCATTGTCAAATTGTAATTTTTGTTTGAATGTCTCCAGACCAATAATATTATCAAATGTAACTGAAGTCGAATTTGCCTCCTTTGCCTTTAGTTCAAAGCCAATGGTAATAAAGCAAGCATTTTTACATTGGCCAGCAAGACAAGTATTTTCTTTACAATATTTTCAAGACTTGTATAATAGTATTGAAGATTCATTTAAAAGTGTAGATGAAGAATGTCAATTTTTACATTTTAAATCTGATTTTATTTCAATTGCGTGATGTTTTCTCTATGAGTAAAGGAAGAATTGAGAATGATCCATCAGAAAAATCATGGTATGTTGGTTGGTAAGTAATTTTATTAGAGATATATTAAATATTCTATTTTGTAAGAAATTCTTAAATCAGTAAAATCAGGCTTACAATTCAAAATCGTTCGTTATTATATAGTGTAACTCAACTAAGCGTACGTATGTCTCAACTAAGAAACTCGATGATATTATTGTTGATACCTCGCTAGAGTGATACAGTTTGTTTCTCTTATAATAAAATTCTCACTTTATTTGACTGGCCAGCTCTATATTTATTTTTAAATGTAGTTACATGTAAGAAAAGTTCAGCTCATTTGTGAAATAATTGTTCTCTTTATTGTGCTAATTTATTGGTAATTAAGAGTTCCACACAATATATCAAATCAGAGACAATTATTAGCCTATGGAGAATTGAGAATTTTTATTAATATAATTACATGCCATACATGTGAAACTATAGTTTCTATAATTAAAGAAGCAGGACCTCACTCTTAATAAAACATTTCGTATTATGTAGGTATATGTCAGTTCTGTGTTTCCCTCAGAATTATTATTTCTCACATAGCATTTTCATATACCATACATAGACTATTCATATTCATTAGGTACAGCCGGATATTTGATGTATGTCAAAATTTATTAAAGTATGTTGTATGAACATAAAATACGACATACACCTGTCTGGCATATACCTCCATATCGGGTACCAAGTATGTACACGTGAACCTAAATTTCACATCATATGGACTAAATCTAAATATAGTTATCCCTATATACCTACAGTACTTCCTATACAGAATGTCCAAAAACCATAAAAATAATGAACCATTTCTTAGAAAAGGCTTCCCAGCAAACAAAGAAGCACGGCGGGTTTGAAACATTCTTGATATTGTTACAATGTGAAGTTGTATTCAAAGGGACATGGAAGCTTCTGTTGGTCAGGTCACGCCATCTATCGGTTTAGTTTTAAGCTATAGAGACTAGTACTTGTATTATTACATTATATTCATAGACCTAGGATTGTATTAAATTAGAAACTCGCCTTGCCTGCCTGTCGAACCTGTGACCTCTGGATTAGTAGCCTGACGCCTTAACTGTCTGAGCCGTTTGAAGCGTTATTAAAAGAGCATAAAATTTGTTACAAAAGTAATAAATTTGTATCAAACACTGCAGTATTAAAACAAATGAATAAAAAAGCAATTAAATAATTAAAAGCAAATTTCCACACCACTCATTAAGTAGAGCTTATGGTGCGTTACCTTTTTTTTTGTGGGTGGAAAATAGCTCTATTTCCCACATAAAATAAAGAATACTTTTGCAAATGAAACTTTAATCAAATAACGAAAATAAATAAAACCTTTGTAAAAGTAGTAACAAATTGATAAACATAAAAACTGATAACATAAAAAATCAATAATAAATATATAATAATAACAGTGCTTATGGCACGTTACCATTTTTTTCGTGGCTGATTCGCCAATAGCTATAACATGAAATAAAAATACTTTTGCAAGTGAAACGATTCAAATACGAAAATAAATAAAATCTTTGTAAAAGCAGTGAGTATATTATTTTATACTTACCTTATGTCCATTTCTGATTCGATTTCATCCTCAGTACCATCACTATCACTACACTAACGTTAATAATAATAGAATCAACGATTTGGTTGGTCCCTTCTGATGTCAGCATCCCACATTTTCCATTCTTTTTGAACATGATTAATACATTTTTTTCCAGTCTTCTGCAGTTACCTTCTCAATTGCTTTTCGAGATGGTGTTCTACATTGGCTAATTTAAAAGTTTTTTTTTGTCTTGCTACATTTCCTTTCACTTGCGCCGAGATTAAATCAATCAGGTTTAGCTCACAGTGATATGAAGGTAATCTTAATACTGTCAATCCGTGATTTGATGCTAATTCATCCACAGCAAGTCTTGTACCTATCAGCCTGTAACTTTCCAAGCCGAAGTTATTCGGCCTTTAGATTACTTTCATCATATGGGATGCCTCTCTCCCTCAACCATTCTTGAATTTTTGTTTTTCTTCAGATTGTAACGTTTTTTATGGAAAAAACTAGACAGTTTGTCATATAGCATATTCAACATCTTCATCAATATCTATTTTTTTTCAACCACTTTTTGTTTTTGCCACTTGTTTTTCTCCATACATTTTTTCGTCTCTCAAAAGCTTCTGCGTATATGCTGATATACAAGCCGCTAGAAGACAGGACGAGGTCGCCGAGTTTCAGCTGGGTTACTATCCAAATTACTGACTGCGACTACCGTTGCTTGACATACGAGTACCTATGTTATGTCAGATCTTCGCTCGTCCCTTTCGTGTAGTTGGTTATAATTTTATTTTTAAAATCTTCACATTCTTTCATCATACATTTCATATTGTTTGGGAATGTTTCATTAGGTGTTTTTAATATATTCAATATATTATATCTACATATGTAAGTCATTTCTGAAATTATTCGCTACCTCCGATTTCTAGTTATAATACAAGCATAAGAGAGAGCTGTATTATAAATATAATGGTTTTCTTCATCCGAACCACTGACATTTCCCTAAGAATCCTATTATTTCCCAAAAAATAAGGTCACATTTGTGCTGGATTCGTGTATAGTTAAGGATTATCGCAAAATCGTGCTCTTTTTTCAAAACAAAATATGTTGCAACATATTTTGTTTCCCAAGCAAATGAATTTAATTTTCGATAATCGTTAATACACATAAATTACTTGAAAAAATGTCATTCCCCCTGTCAAACTTAGATAATTGATTAATCACATTTTGGACTCGAATTTATTTCAAACATTCAAAATTGAATTACGCGATAATTTTTGTTCTGAAAAAAAATTACACATTATATTAATACCAAAAATTTGTTAATTAATGTACTGTAAAACCAAATTAATCAAAAAAACAAAAAAATTCAGCTATCACTTGCTACTCATTGAGTATGACTTACCATATTTAATTTCAATTAAATCGAAAAGGGTGTATATTAGCAACTTTAAACAAGAGTACATTTTTTTATGTAAAATTAAAGGATACATCATATTTTTAAAGAGTGATGCCAGGAAACCTAACCCCACAAAAGTTAGGAGCAAAATTTCTCAAGTTTCCTTAGCGGTTTAATACTCGGGATATGCTTGTGTTGGCCCCTAAATGTGAGGATATGCCCAAAATTATTTTTTTGTGTAGCGAATAAAATATTCTTTCCTGTATAGCTTTTTGCGTGGGAAGATAAAAAATGAGTTTAAATAATACAAAATATACAAAAAGCATGTCACAGATAATTGTAACACATTTTGATTATTAAATTATAAAAAAAGATAATTTGCACATGATATTTAGTACAACTAGCACAATAATGTTATTTTTAATTAAAACTTCTGTTCAGTAAAACCAGGATAAAATAAAAATACTCACTAATATAACAGAAAACTTTAATTTTTTTTATAATTCAGTATTCCAAAGATGCTCATTTAGAAAATATTAATAATTGGACGTAAATATATGTAGAACCAAGTAGATTGAGTTGAGGTACGACGCAAAATGGTGTTTTTTATTAAAAAAAATTCATTAAAAAGTAGTTTTACTGATAGAATTTTAGATTCGGGTCTTTTTGCTAAAATAACAGTGAAAATCGGAAACAAATAAATTGGCGGTTAGCCTTTATTGCATATTTCTATCCATTTAGCAATTTTTGTCATTATTACTCATTATATACGTTGTACACCAGCAGTGATAGAGTGAACATATATTTATTTCTAGCTTATAGTACAGTATAATTTAGTGACATTAGTTGAACGAAAATGACTTCTGAAAGTGATGGAGACTATAGTGAAATGGAAATTGGTGACAATGGACAATGGAAAAAAGTCAAACATAAAAAGAAAGGCCAGAAGCAGATTAGGTAGCATCTCAAAAAAAAAAAAACAAACCTTTATCTACGGCAGAAATAAATAAAATTATTATGGATTCAGGCTCCAGTTCTACAAACATTACCTCACATCTAAACACGCAAATACAACAAAATTATGAAGACGAAGAATTAAGAGAGTTTAATTATAGTGGGAATATAGAGGAAAGGGACTTTTTAATTACCCAACTAAAACAGCTACAACAAAAAGTTAAATTACTAGACCAGCAAAAACAAGACATATCCACTGATAATACACAGATAAATATTCACCAACAAAAACAGCAAAAAGTCATTTCAACACATAAAAACAAAGTAAACAATATAAACTACTCACCAAAAATGAGTGACATCATAAATAGAAAATATAAATACATTTTTTATATAACAACACCACAGGATATGACAAGAATAAAACTAGCCCAATTATGGGAAACATATAACCCAAACAATAAAGACATAATTTTAAAAACCACAAAAGGATTTATTTTAAAATCAGATACAAATAAAAGCCTGAATAGAGAGACATTAAAAGAAATGATAAAAAGCCATCATATCACACAGTATGAAGAAAACCAACACATCCCGATAGCAAATACAAAAAGACCACAAGAAGAAACGTATTCGTGCGTTATATCATCTGTAGAAACGGAAATCTCGGATAAAGACATTATTGCACCCGTGAGTAAAGACAACATAAAACATCGTTTTTGCAAAAGAATAAAATCAAGAGCAACACAGGAAAACACCTATCTTATAAGAATAATTACTGGATGTATACAATCGTTTCAAAGACTATTAAATGGTTTTTTCTATTACAACAGACACTATCCAGTATATCCAAGCTTAGCACCACAACCTATCCCTATACCGTGTGGAAAATGCTCGCTTTTTACTCACATCACAGAAAACTGCAATACTCCTATAACATGTCAAAAGTGCCAGGGGCCACATCATTCAAATAAATGTGTCACCAACCTACCATATAAGTGTGTAGTTTGCCATACGGATGACCATCCAGCATGGTCCACTAAATGTCCTAAAAGACCGTTAAAACCAATCAAAGGCATACCAAATACCAAAGTCAAATCTCACAACAAAAGGACAGTAGAAATCGACGTGGTAAAAACAAGAAACAATCGAATACATACACCTATCACAGTCACGACTCAATTATAACAATATACCTAGAAGAAATTAACGACCCCAAAAACACAAACAGACAAGAATTAATTAACAAGCTGAAGAAAAAATTCATAAACTTATATAATATAGATACAGCGGCAGTCTTCTCAGGAAGCCGAGTTTATATTCTAATGTTCGATATTACGATAAAGGATGAATCACCCACAGAACCCATAGACGGCATTCAAGTTAGCACTAATATCGATGGCACAAATTAAATTACTTTATTCCAAAATAAACAGCTACATGCACAAAAAACCTATAATAAACTTCTATATAGAAACAAACGACATAGATTTCACATTATTCGTAGAAACAAAAACAAAGGAGGATGCAAATGTAAACTATAGGGACTGGCAATACATACACAGAAAAGGAAATAAAATAAGCAACAATGTACGCAGTGGAACATTAGTCCAAGCTAAGAAAACAATAAACCTAGGAAAAGCAAACCCTCCAAGTATCAACAACCCTTTAAATGACATACTCCACTTCACCATTCCTTTCCATAATTCAAAACTTCATGTCTTTCTTACTTATATACACCCAACTTCTCCTATAGAGGACAATTTATTTACCAAAGCATCTCTGTGCGAATATGCTATTATCATCGGGGGATCTAAATACTAATGTACAAAAAGGAAGACAAATACAAAACTTCATACAAAACTCAAACTTTGAAAAAATTCACACACCACCTACATTTATAATGGCCAATAACCCCAGTAGTACTCTAGACATCATGCTAATATCAAGTAATATTAAAAATAATATAAAAAAAGTGCAACTCATACCTGATTTATGTTCTGACCACCTGACAATGGAAATCACAGTAGATCTAAACATTATACCAAATACAAGTGCGAGCGAAACTAAATACAATTTTGAAAAATGTGATATAGGAAAACTGAATGCAGAGCTAATTGAATTTATCCACGAGAACAATGAGATAGATCAAGAGAACATATCAGCGTTTCAAAATGCGCTCTCTACATCAATAAAAAATAACTCACCACAACATAAAATAACTTACTACTGCCAAAAGCTCCCACCATTTATAATAAGATTAATAAAACAAAAAAAGAAGCCTACTTAGAGAAATAAAACAATTTGAAGACCCAGAAATAAAAAGAAAGTTTAACGAATTAAACAAACACGTACATAAGCTAATACAACAATTTAGAGCAAATAAGTGGTTAGAAGTATGTCAAGGATAAAGGTAGAAATTATTGGCAAGAAATAAAAAAACTGTCAAGATATAAAAAACAAAACATAATGCCACAGATAAATGAAAACAACAAAACTTACACTACAGATCAAGAAAAAGTGGAAATTTTTGCAGAACATTTTAAGGAAATATACAAGGAAACAGAAAATGATGAATTCGATGAAGAAAATTATAATACTGTCAAAAGCTGGTACGAGGATTACCTTATTAACCGACAACATCAAGATGACATATTACTAATGGAAGAAGAGGAATGTTACAACGTACTAAACAGTGGAAAAAATACAGCTCCAGGCTACGACAACATTCCAAGAAAACTGATAAAGAAACTAACACCAGAAGTACATGCCCACATAATAAAGATACTCAATTTCTGCTTAATACACTCCTATTACCCGGAGGAATGGAAAACTGGGATCATAATTACCATACCAAAGCCTAACCAAGACAACTCCAAAACAAACAGCTACCGCCCAATCACCCTTCTCCCGGCAATTGGAAAAATATTTAAAAAAATATTGAAAGGCCGGCTAGAGTCGGTACTTGGAGACCACATTCCTAACTACCAATTCTGATTCAAATGCAAAACATCAACTGTTCACCCCCTTACAATTCTAATCTCTAATATCCAGACCAATAGCATAGAAGACAAGAAAACCACAGCTCTATTCTTAGACATAAAAAAGGCCTTCGATAGCACATGGCATGAAGGTATATTGTACAAACTACATAAAATAAACTGCCCATTATATTTACTGACCTTAATTAAAAAAATTCTTAACAACAGAACCTTATATGTCAAAATAAACAACACATATTCTGAAAAATTCACTGCTTCCCAAGGAGTACCACAAGGATCGCCTCTATCTCCCTTCCTGTATAATATATATTGCCACGATATTTACAACCACAATAGTCAAAACCCCCAGTACTTTAATCCTAATTCCTAAATTCTACAATTTGCCGATGACACTGCAATCGTCGAACATAACAAATCATTAAACCAATGATTTGTTATGTTCGATAATCATAATCTCCAAAGAAGGACAGATAAAACAACAGCATGGATGATGAAATGGAGAATAATACCTAACCCTACAAAATCCAAACTAATAATATTTAACCACCATGTAAAAAATACCTCCCCTGCAATCACAATGCAAAACAATACCATCGAACCATCTGTCCATACAAAATATCTATGAGTTGAGATTGACAACAAATTAAACTTTAATTTACACACACAAGCAATAAAATCTAAAGCAATAACAAGAGCCAAACATTTTAGAGGGTTAACGTACAAAAACGAAGGAATCGAGACAGCAAATGCAACAAAAATATACAAAATGATATGCAGACCACTAATAGAATATGCTAATGTACTATTCCTAAACTGCAAGACGTCAGCAAAGAACAACATTGAAGTTACCGAAAGAAGTTGCCTTAGAATAATTACTAAAATATGACACCCCAACAATCCAATCCACAATCCGTCCAATACATTGCTGTACGAGAAAACAAAAGTACTACCAATATTAGAAAGACTAGAAGTATTAGCAACCAAATTTGCAACCAACCCAGTTAACATCAACACCATCAACCCACTTATCACCAAGAGAAATGAAACAATTACGAGAAAGAGAAGGTATCCAGTCCAAACCCTTGAAGAAATCCTGACAGAAAAACACGAAAATGCTTCGTAACTCAAAATAAATTAAAGGACATACTATATGAATATCTCAATGTATATATTTTTTTTTGTTTTTTTATTTGGTTAACTGTTTTTTTTTTTTTTTTAGTAATGTGTCAGTCATTACAAAGTGTTCTTTTTTTTTGTAATAAAATATGGAATATCTTAATCAACACACAATGTGCCAAAATAAAATGTACAGTAATTAGGCAGAAAGACTACGGTCGATAGCCTATTGAACTTTGTTTTCAATAAATATATTTATTACTACTTACTACTACTACTCATTATATTTGCATTTTGTTCCTTATTTGAGTACAACTTTTACGTACATACCTACATGGTTTGTATTAAAATATTCACCTTTGTCCAATTTACTCTACAATTTAAATTAATTCTATACCTAGTTTTTTTTTTTTTTTAGGGGGAATTGCCACCCACTCATATTGGAAGATATGCGAAAATATTATCCCAAACCTCACTTTTTTTGCAAAAGATGTTGAAATTCCCTCAAAGGAATATGTTTTTATGGGCTATGATGATGGGGCAACCATGCATGTAAGTCATTATGAGCAGTGATAACACATAGACTTTGAATTTTACATTGCTACAATAAACCAGATTTAGCTTTAGCTTATTTCAATTATGAAAATCTATCTATAAATATATAAAGCTAATAAGTATTTTGATTTCAGTTAGATTTTATTAATCGTTTAATGTGGCAAGCCCAACTTTCTGGATCGAAAAGCTGGTATTTACTTCCACCTCCAGAATGTCAAAATATATGTAAACCACTATCATTCTTGGCAGAACCAGGGGATGCAGGTTGGTAATACATTTTATTTATAATAATTTACTATATGTGTCTCTTTTAAACTGTTCACTCAAAATTTCCCCGTTCATATTAGTGGCTGAGAACAATTTCTTTAAAAAAATGAAACCTGCTCACAGACTCATCTTTCTGCAAAAACAAAATTTTATTGCATGTCCTAATGCTAAATCTATGAGAAAGAATACAAAAAATTGATAATTTTCTATCACCTGTAGTTCTTTTGTTTTAAGAGATGGAAAAGAAACCTCGCAATGAAAGTTAATGGCGGTGTTCTACTGAACAACATGCATTGCTTAATTGCATTTAAATTTCATTGTTTTCGATGTGCCCTCTTAAGCGTCAAAAAATCATTTCATAGGTTTTTTTCTGTTCTTACTGAGCAGAATCTAAAATAACGATTTGCGACAAAAAGTTATTTTAATTAATTAAAATTAAGTTTTATTAAAAATATTGATGATCAAATAGTATATTATGCAATATAAATAATAAAAAAGAATTAATAAAATAGAAATATGTACAATTAAGATGTTTTCTGAAAAGCTGCTAACCTTATCTTTGTCCCTCCAATCCATAAACTGAGTAAAATTTTTCATATGTTTTTGCAGATTTTATGGGTAATAAATTATTTACGATTCTTGTGACCTGTTCCATAATTTCTGGTGGAGATAAATTCTCAATTTCACTCTCACTATCGCACATTTTTACCAATTTTATTTGCAAAAGCACAAATTTTAGGAATTTACAATGTGAGCAGTAAATATGAACTCTCAAAATTGATATATTTTAGATCTATCATGCTCATGGCAATATTTGATATTGACCGGATATTGCTGTGATATTGCATTTCTATTGGTTATAAACTTGTATCTTATTAAACTGGAAATCGTTCGCAAACAAAACTCATAAAATTCAACTGACAGATATCAGATACTTACTCTCAAAGAAGACTGGGTTAATCATTTTCAATTATTATGAGTTACTGTTTTCAGCTAAAAGTGACATAAGTGATCGGTAAAGACTTCACCGATTTCTTATGTCAATTTACTGGGCTAAACCAGTAAATATATATTTTCCACTCAGAAAATTTACCAAAAACAAATCGAAGCTATCTAGACGGTTGTGGAAAAAGTATTTATATAGATATTAATTTTTAGTTTTAGTGGACACCCGAGTTTGGTATCATGGTACAACGATTACACCAGGAGAATTTAGTCTCTCAATTCAATCGGAATATGGGTAGCATTGAGAGTGAGAATTAATTATCTCTAGCGATTTGTAATTCAATACCTTTATCACTTAATTTTACTACGGGTATTTCTCATAGATACCTATATCCAAAGAACACTTAGACAAATACATGAACATTGTATTAAATAGCATTAAATTTTTATTATGAATATAATCATATTATCAAATGATTCACATAATTTCTATGGTAGCTGAGCATTAACCAATTTTTTCGAAATTGTTATTAGACGTTTATAAAAATATCAGTAGTGTACAGATATATAATATTGCATAATTGCATATAATATTTGGTAAGACAATAATTCTGTTCTTTATTATAAGGTAAGAATAAAGCTGATGATAATGGAAATCTGTTTGTGCCAAAATATCAGATAAATACATATTCTAATGATAACACATTAAAACATATTTTATGGAGCCGCATTTATTTATGTTGCTTGGTAGAAAATATTTATTATACGGTTCTAAAATACAATTATTATAGTTAAACAGATAATTAATTTTACTGAACCGCATTCATATGTATGTTCACTGGGCATAGCATAAAGTTTTAAAATTCAGTTATAGTAAAACTAAACCTAAAATCATTAAATTTTATTGTATATAATATATTTGTTTTAAATATCAATTGTGAAAGAGATGATGAGTTTACAGCAGCACTAATTTGTATTAATTTATGAGAAAAAAATTAAATGAAATATCAAGGTGGTATTTTCTTATTAAATCTTTTTATTAGATCATCTCATAAATTTAAAGCGATCTAAGGAAGAAATTGTATGTATACAAATACATAAGATATAAAGAATTTTTTGAAAGGAAAAAAACACCTTTATTTCTGTTTAGATACCAAACATGGAATGTTTAAATAAATGTAAGTTGAAGTGATAAATATTTTGATTTAAACTCTAAACTTTAAACTCTATAAATTGGGTAACTGCAGTATAGTTATCTTTCTTTGACTAGTGGTTGACTAGCAACTTTGAACCTAGATCTAAACTGTAGTCTAGTTTTCTTTCTTTCTAGTAAAGTAATTTTGAAACTAATTATGAACAGTTCAGTTTTATAGTATACTCAGATTTTTAAGCATATTTTACAATTGACATATCTAAAACAAATATGATGTGGGTGTTATGTTTAACCTATGTTAAAAGGCTCAATAATATCAGATACTTTCTTCTTAACCAACATAAATTTTCCCCGGTGAAAATAAATCTTGTTATTCTAGTCCATTGAAAGATATTATTTTGTATGCTAAATGCATTTCACAACTGAAGAAAAACTTACTTTATTTGATTCATCAACTAAAAGATACTTTTTTCTTTGTTTGAATATGCTTTTTGCTACCCTAGCAACACAAACGTATTGGCCCTATTGGTTTGGTGATATTGGGCCAAGAAACATTTTTTCAGATTTTTTCTAGCATGTTCCATTATTGTATGCCAACATTGGGTGCATATAAACATCACATATAGGATAAAAGTTGTTTTACATTGTATCACCGATATCGCAAATCAAACGGGGGTCCATTATTGTAAACCAACGTCGAGCGCATTTTACATTACATATAGGTTCCTAGTTCGGTTACGTTATACCACCAACATTGCAAATCCACCTGAGTCCAATATTGTAACTTACTGTAGATTAAATGTTGTTGGGCTATACAGCACCAATGGGGCATAGTGTTTAGGACCTACATAAAATTCCTAATAGCGACTTAATTACTACGAGTACTTACCCACAACAGAGTGCCCTCAAAGATTTTTTAATGTTAGCAAATTTTGAGTTATGTTCGATATTTTTCTTATAAGTAGGTAAAAACCTACAATATTATTACATCACAAAAGAGAGAAAAGAAAATATAGGATTGCTATATGGATATGTGTAGGTGATGTCAAGTCTACAAATCTTTGGTGGTATCCTAATGTGGCTTAATATTAGTATCAATATACCCCTACAAATATTTTTACAAAGAGTCTCGATAAAGTTATAACGATTATACATTACAGTTGCCTAACCCTCTAGAGAAAAATAAATGCGCCGCATGTTGGCAAAAGATTGTGTAATTAAACTGAAATAAAACACTGAATTAACTTAAATCCCATTAATTTATTAAAATATCAATTTATTATCTAAATTCAACTTCAGGATTCTTTCCAAATCATTTGGCAGAATGCGGCGATGTTCTTGTATATGAGAAGCATTGAATCCATAATGCCGCAGGCTGGATGTGGATTGGTTCTGTTGGGGTGGCGTGATAATCAGCTGTACCTGGTCATCCATGATCTCGTCCGCAGCAAATGGCGATGTTTGTCCAATATTGGTTCAATATGTAACATTACTTACCACATAACACGTAACACATGTAGTGATAACATACCAATATAACTTGCCAACATAGTTCCAAGGCCGGTCCAACATTGAACGTCTTTTCTAAATTTACATTCTGAGTTTTGATTAATCTGAAAGATGGAGTTTACGATCTGTACTAAATCAAATTCTGTCCCTATTGGACACATAACAACCACCAATATTGCAGGGTGATAATAAATCTCGACACGAGCATGGGCCCAATGTTGAACAAATATATTGAGAATCTATGTCGGCCCAATATATGTGTAATATTGGGTAAAAAATATTCATACCGCAATGCACAGTAGCATCATTGATACAGATCATAAATTACAGCTTTCCGATTCATCAAAACTTAGAATGGAAATTTAGAAAAAATGTTCGATATTGGACTGGCCTTGGAACTATGTTGGTAAGTTATATTGACATTATTTTTACTACATATGCTACCCATATTGGCAAGAAATATTACATATTGGACTAATATAGAGCCAACATCGGCCAAATAAGTATATTGGCCGGGGATACAATATTGGGCCCAGAACTGGACAACATAGTACCAATATGTTGTGCTACTGGGGTAATTTTTAATCAGTACAAATCAGATTACTTGCTTTATATCATTTTACGTTACCATATTCTAGTTGTTTATTCTAGTGCAATTCTGTGCCATTTGAAATGAAATATGTATGTTTACTTTATTACCAAAAAAAAAAGACTAATAAATATTTTTTATTGTTATTATGGTTTTATTCACTATATTGAAAGTTTGGTAAAAACATATGTATATTATTTGATTAAACAACCCATACAACACAAGGACGTCCACTGGATGTACGTCATGGACCTGATGGACGTACGACAGATATCCATCTGGATACTAAAAGTAATCCACTGGACATCCAGTGGACAGCTGTTTGTCACAAAATTGTACATCCTGTAGATGTCCAATCAGGGATGTCTAGAGCGACAAAAATGGATTATTGTTTTTATCTACATTAACTCGCTTAGGGACATGAAAGCTTCTGGTGATCGGGTCATGCCATCTATCGGTTTAGTTTTAAGCTATAGTGACTAGTATTATTGCATTGTATTAAATTAAAAAACTCATCTTGCCTGCGTGTTGAACTGGGGACCTCTGGATTTGCAGCCTGACGCTTTACCACTGAGCCATTGAGATTCTTACAATAATTGGTTACATAAGCAATAAAGTCGTATCATAAATTGCAGTATTAAAACAATTCTAATATAGGTAATTTATTACCAATTAATGAATTATTCAATTACAAGTAGTTCTTTGATCTCTAAATATTTTTTTCCAGTAGATTGCGAAATTTAACAGCAAAAAATTTGATTTAGCAAATTTTGGAATTCACCAGCAAAAATTATAATTTATAATTTTCTGTTCAATTTTGCCAATCAGAAAAATATTGTGCAGATCAAATAATTAATTCCTGATACTTATTCACATTATATGGAAATTTGTATATTAAATTTAATTATAAATTGTTAATAATAAATAATATTACAGGAAATAAATAAATTAATAAAAATTAAAAAAAAACAACCCCGATCGGTCGCCTGTGAAGCACGGGCTATACAGTGGCGGATTTAGGATTTGTCCAAGGGGTGACAGTGGCATGTTTAGGGGTGATAATAGAAGTAACCCAAGCAGCAATTTTGCGACTTGCAATCACATGGAGCTCTTCATTCGGGATACGCTCTCCTAAAAAGCACGTTGAGTTGAAATTATCGAAGAAAAATTTTGGAAATACAATTTAACAATGTCTGCGCGTTCTTGATATAAAACTTCACTTTTGACAGTTGTCAAGGAAATAACAAAATTATAACAATATTCGATAGCTGGGTATATTTTGCCACACACCATAGCTATTTACTCGGTACCACCGAATATCGATGGTTCGAGTCCATCTCGGAGCAAGTTAGAAATTTTATTTGTAATTTGTTTCGGATTAAGATAGGAGAGAAGTCGATGCCCTAGATGTGGTTCGGACTTTTCAATAAACTGTAGGGCCTCGTCTCTCAATACAAAATCCTAGGATTTTCTGGGAGTTACTTTGGTGACTTGAGAGGCGGTTAAGAAAGCATTTTTTTAGCACTAGAAACACTTTAGTTACACTTTTATTGCACTACTATTACACTTTACCAGAGACAACCATGATGTTGTCGTTATGCACCAGAAAGGCACAGTAACAAAAAACTGGCACTTCCTATAAGTTATAAGATTAGTTGCCTAAAATGTTGTAAAGTAACAATAATATATAGGATGAAATATAATAATGCTAAAAATGTTTGCTAATTATTATTTTCTAATTTTTACAAAACTTATCACAGTAAATATAACGTATATCTTTTTAAATAATTATTTTCTCGGCTATTTGCCAAAACGCTGGAACTAGGATTATAAAAAAGATAATATGCACATTATGTTCAGTCTGACTGACTCAATAATGTTATTTTTAATTCTAACTATTCTGTTCAGTAAAACCAAAAATAAATAAAACAAAAGCATTCACTAGTTGAAGAATCACTCTAAAACTTTAAAACATCCGATCGAAATATGGTATGCATTTTTATTAGAGTTGTTAGTTAATTAGGGACACAGGACGCTTATAGAAATTCACAAAACACTGAACTGCACAATACAACAATTTTCTGAAAGTATTTTGTTGCAAGAATGTACCGATGTAAACACTAATATAAAAGTACAAACGTTATGTGAATGGCGGTCCCTATTCTAACAACCCTGGCCCTTTGCGCATCTTTATCTCACTGCCACGATATATGTTTGACAAGTAGTAATAGCCAAGGATGGTGTAAAATTTTGGTGACACAGAAACTACTACCTCAGTGATGCATATGAGAGTAACAAGTGAATCATGGATATTTGAGTTTCTGTTAGATCATATGCAGCACATTAGTGAAGATCATATTTATCTGTACCTGAGAGGGCTCCCACGACAGTACATGAAACGAGAAGGCAGAATAGCATAAGAAGGATGTATTGGAAGGTTGGACCCTGATGGAAATATTTCTCTAAAAAAAAGTCCGAAATCTCAGAGAATATTTGACTTTTTCAGAGATGTTCAGAGTTGCTCAGACTTATTAAAACTTTTTAGAGTTTTTCAGAGAAAATTTTCGGAAAGTCTTATTCTGTGGTATACAGACTTTTCAGTTTTTTTTAGAGAAATATTTCCACCAGGGGGAGATTATAAAAATGTAGAATTATACAGCAGATAAAATAAACACCAACATTTTGTATTTAATGCTTCTTTATTCTTGATAATACAGCTTATAGGCATCAAAATGTACAAAAAATAACAGTATTTTTTATTTGTTTCTTTTTGTTGATATATATTTTGAACAATTTATTATATGATTTCTTAAAATAGTCACTCTATCAATACTATTAGTGCAACACTTTAAATACCTACTATTAAACATTTTTTTCAATAGCAAACAAATTCAACAACTAACAACTTTGTGCTAACAAGTTAATCATAACTATAACATCATTTTAATAACTACAAATTTATTAAAAAGCTTATAAACATTATCCACTACTTAATCGGCTTGCTTTATTTCAAAAATACAATGTAGAAAATATGTTTATAGATATCTACCTCCTTAATGAGTATTGCCGTTCGTAAGGTATGTATTTATTGCTGGAGATAAATTCCGCACGTATTGTATTTTAACCCTTTATGGCCCTATGTGACACTCAAGTAACATAATAAATTTATTGGTATTACCGCTCAAATTTAAAACTTAGCATCATTAATGGTCCAAGGCAGCTTGAAAGTAACAATATGGTTTCTTAGTTTTGTGTATAGAACGCCACCTAATGGATGTTTTAAAAACTTAAACTCATTTTCACTTATGATTTACTATGAATGGCGGCTAGTGAATAGTGAAGTTTGTAAAATGTAAAAAAGTTTCTAAAATATTAAATAAACTTGTGAACAAAAAATATCTTGCGAATCATAAAGCTGCAGAAGTAATTTATATTCAATTGGACATTAAAGTTTTCATCATTTGACATAATGGCAAGCCAAAATAGGTATGTTACTTCAAAGTTACAGTGGGATACAGTGACCCACTTTACTTTCTTTATAGGTTGGATGATATAACTATGAATACATCAATGTTTTATGGCAAAAAGTTACAGACAAAACATACACCAATACTAACTAGGGTAATAGAAAATGCAGATGACTCGGAGGATTCTCTTTTAAGTAGTAGCGATTTAGAAGATGAGCTTGTACTACTCGAGTCACAATATGATGACATAGAAATCCCTAAAAGCAACCTGAATATTGATAAGGATAAGACAGATAGCACATCTGGTGAAGAAGACCAAAGTGATTGGGAGGCTGAAGATTATTTGCCTCTGTCAAATATAATAAACAGGCAGGAAAATGAAAAAAAGAATAAAAAAGAGACAAATAAAGTGGACAGCTAGTAGGACAAGACAAATTCGTCCTGTTCTTCCTTGGAAAGGTAGTTTACCAAATATACCAGGCAGCATTGATACTCCCTATGGCTATTTCCAAAGGCTTATTGATACAGACATACTACAGCATATAGTGGAACAAAGTAATTTGTTTGCCATTCAAATTGATTTGAATAAGCCCCTCGCATTGTCCGTTACAGAACTGGAAAAATTTATAGGCATCACCTTCCTGATGTCTATTTATGGTTTGCCAAGAACCAGAATGTTTTGGCACCGAGGAACTCGGGTATCAAAAGTAGCGGACATAATGTCACGAAACCGTTGGGAACAAATCAAATCGCGTATCCATTTCAACGGCAATACTTATTTACCAAATAATAATGATAAATTGTACAAAATTCGACCTTTTATCGAAAAAGTGGTAGCGAATTTTAAAAATATTCCCATGGATGAAAAAGTATGTGTCGACGAGCAATCACCACTCGATAAAACAGTACCTGAAATCGAAGCCAAAAAAAATGGGGGTACAACGCATTTGTATTATGCGGCTCGGATGGTATTGTTTACAACTGGGAGCTGTACAGTGGACGTATAGATCACGATCCCCAACTGCCTGATATTGGAGTGAGTGGCAATGTAGTGTTACGGCTTGCTAAAATAATTCCCAGAAATGATTATCATAAGATATACTTCGATAACTGGTTCAACAGCCTCCAGCTACAGATAGAATTATACAAGATGGGTATACATGGTTTGGGCACAGTGCGGTCCAATCGTTTAGAGGGCTGTGCTTTTCCAAATGACAAAGAAATGAAGAAAAAAGGAAGAGGTACCTTGGAAGAAATGAGTGTAGTAGTAGAAGATGTCGAACTCTTGGCTACAAAATGGTTTGACAACAAGCCAGTCTACTTACTAAGTTCCTTTGTTGGAGCTTATCCAACAAGCCAGGTCAAACGATGGGATTCTAAGACCAAATCTAAAATTGATGTGGAATGTCTCAAGAGTGTAACTGTTTACAACCAATTTATGGGGGGTGTAGATTTAGTTGATTCCCTTGTGGTATTTTATAGAACAACAATTCGCAGCAAGAAATGGTACCATAAGTTATATTTCCATCTTATGGATCTTTGTGTAGTAAACAGTTGGCTTTTATATAGGAGGGATTGTAATTTTTCTGGAGTCTACTTCAGTTCAAGACAGCAATTGCTGACACCCTATGTGCGAAGGGCGATCACTATAATCACCAAAAACGAAGAGGCCGGCCCAGCTCTTCAGGTGTCCAGCAGGAAATTGACCAGAAAGCAAAGAAAGGTAAACGTGCGGCAATGCCAACCTTTGACACAAGAAGGGATTCCACCGGGCATTGGCCAGAATTTCAAGAAAAAAGAGGAAGGTGCAAACACCCCAGTTGTATTGGTGTACCAAAAATTTTTTTGTACGAAATGTAAGGTACATTTATGTCTAACGCCTGCGCAAAACTGTTTTGTCAAATTTCATACTCAATAAATATTTTTTGATATAACCTAATATTGTTATTGCCTGATGTTACCTGCAAGTTACATACCCCTAATATTAAGGGTGCGATACAAATTCTTTTGTTATACATTGTACATTACAGTAAAAGGTTAAATCTCAATAAAAAACACTTGTATATATTTCTAAAAGGTACTCCCATAATTTGGGCTATAAAGGGTTAAATTAGGTAATAAAATATTAATTTATTTATTGTTGACATATTACTATGCTCCTATAAAGATATCTAATTAATATTAGAAGATAATTAGTGGTTTATATGAATAACTACCTTTTAAAAAAATGAACTTGTTTTTTGCTAAACTTGATTTGAAAAGTAAATTTTAAATGGAAAAGATAACCGATTTCTGCATGTCAAATGTAAAATTAAATCTACTTACAAATTGTTGAAATAAGATTACCGAATATATAAATATTATTGCTCTTAAATATGAAATAACTTAATTTAAACATTACATACCACATGCAATACAGTTCCTTGCGTTCTTAAAGTAATTTTGTGTGAAAGGAGCTACACATTTGAAGACAACGGACACACCCATTACCCTAGCATGAAAATCACGGGAACGGAGATTGGAACTTCGACTTAACAGCTTCAAGTTGTTACGCAACTAACACTAAATCTATGATTTTGTAGTAAGAATTACTTCCAATAATTGGTATTAACTATGTATTTTTACTGATGTAGGTTCTGGATAGATTTATAAGTTCTAACTAGTCATTAAAGTATATATTTAGACCAGCCCGTTTCGTAACAAGCGCACATTATTCGGATTGCACGATTTGTGTATATGTCGAATGCGCGTAATATCAGCGTTTCTAACTACCACGAACGCTCGATACAATCATGAAATAATCTGTCCATTGAAAATATAATTTTCATTGACCTAAAATGTCCTTTTTTTTGTAATCTTGAATGTTATGAAGGACATTTTAGGGCAAGGAAAATTAGGTACATCACAAAATGTATATATTTAATTTAACTAAGGAGGTTTAGTAGATTTTGCTTGCCACTCATTTGCAGAAAAGTAAAAATGAATATTAAATTTGATGATTGTATCGAGCGTCCGTGGTAGCTGTTGATATTGACATTACGCGCGCTCGATATATACCCGAATCGTGTATTTCGAAGTTGCTATAATGTGCGCTTGTTACGAATATGCAGCCCGGTTTACTAAAGAAAATGGCTTTAAAATTTGTTTTACTTTAGAATAAAGAAGATTTGACAACGGATAGCAGCAACAATGATTCTATATTACTTAGTACTACTTTAAAACGGCGTTATAAGTTTCTGCAATGTCTGCGGCACAGCTACTTTCTTGCTACTTAAAGCAGCTACTTAAAAGTGATATTCGCTATCCGTGTATAAGATCAAAATAACTGAATAGTTACCATGAAATCACTTACACCAAACAAACATCAGTTTATTAGTAAATGTTGTAGTATTGTATAAATGCATAGTTTCGACATTATATGAATATCTTTTAAACAGTATTCTGTAAAAAAAATATATGTATTTTGATGGCGCGTTGCTATTTTTCGAGCTAACACCATTAAATTCAACAGAAAACTTGGAATGATTGGTATTAATGTAGACAAGCAGAGCGACAACAAAAACGATTTTTCATTCATATATACCTTAAGTAGGTATTAGATCTACATTAGAATTATATTTCAAATGTTAGTCATTCAATGGCACCGATGGCGTAAACAATGGCAACATGATGAGATGGAAAGATTTTTCTGCAGTTCCGAGAGAGCGAGAAACAGTATAAAATAATAGAAGAGTTTTATACAAGTTGCAGTTACTATGACTCTACATTTGCATCACATAGCCATCACGTTGACGGCACGTAACGAGATAACGTCTCCACAACGTAACAGCTAACGAAAAATTGATCCCCATTTTGGTTCCACACACGTAATAGGACCGTTTCTATTACGTGCCAGCTACTAGTGGCATTACACTTTAGAGTTCCTGCGATAGTGTTTGGTACGTTCTAACGATTTAAAATGTTTGTTGGTTACCGGCTCGGTGGAGTAGGCGAAAGCACGCGATGGCAAGTGTGACTAGATAACCTCTCCATCGTCTGCAGGTTCGATTTCTGTTACCGACACTGGCAATGTTGGTAGGAATGGTTATGTGTCCGCGTTTTTTCATAAATGTGACCCTTGCCCGTATAGCTTCGGCTTTGGTTACGGGGGTTGTCTAAGTTTTTTATGTTTATATGTTATACTAGGATTAATTCTGGGGATCGAATTCAAGATTCCGGAGTGAGAGGCAAGTATCTTTACCGCCCGACCACTGAGTCGAAAATTAATATATTTGTTACCTTTATAGTTTTTTTGAGATGAGTGGTTAAATGAAAACAATGTCGTTGTTCACTTCATTGCTATTTTTTAAATCTTTTTTACATAACATGCAAGTACAATTTTCTTTCATATATAAACTTATATTTATTATTGTAGTTAATTGGTGTTACTAACATTTTAAAATAAAGCAACTCGATTTCTAAAATGATATGTTATTGCTTATTTGATGAAAGATTATAATTTTGTAAAGAAATCATAGTCTTCATTTATTATTGATGTATATATTATGTTTAAAAATTGTAAAAATAGAAAACATATTTGAATATAATTTTATCAGCGTGATTAGAAATTAATCACAGGTGACCTAAATCTTAAAGTAAAAAAGCTTAGAAAAATATATTTTTAACAAGTATTGGTCAGTTAAGGTTTTATAATGATTTAAGCATTTTACAACCAATTCAATATGTATTACTTGTATATACCTACTAAAATTAAATTTTACGTGTTACTACACGGAGTAACGTAGACCTCCAGAAAGGCAATCCTTTAAAGTTCAGTAATGCATACCATCCCAAGTAACAACTCTAAGATACTTTTGATTTATTTAGGTTTTAAAAGTGCTTTAACATGTTCAATAAAATGATAGTGGTTTTAAAATTACCTTAAGATAAACTAAAAGTTCTTAAAGACCACTGATTCTTATGCAAAGTATTTAATGCACTCTTTAAATTAAAATAAAAAACTGTTTGCTCCTAATGCCCTATTGATCTTATACTAGTTTTATAATACTCTTGACATTGGCTATTTTAAAACTAATTTGCCTTTTAAAGAATTAAATAGCAAGTTGGTTTTAAAACAATCCATTTTGGAACAAATGGTTTTAATGTAGTTTTATGGAGTATCCTTGATGTAGTCATTAAAACCCATTAAGAAAACTATTTTATCTTAAGCCTATATCCTCAATGAAATTCCACATTAAATCCTAAAACATAGTTTTTACTTTTTTAAAGAGTAAATTAAGAATATTTTAAAGTTCAAAGGTTTTAATTTAGTCAATTTGATTAAAAGAAATGCCTGTTGGATTTTTGCTGACTTTATTAAAACTAATTCTACCCCCTCCATAATCGGAGAAAACACGCCATCTGCTCAATAAACTGATTGCTGATTTAGTGAACCAGTGCAGTCCGTGTACCTACTTTATGCATAAATGAAAACTAGAAGACATATTTAAAATGGAAAATATTAGTGACAAGTATTTTAAATTAAAACGAAGTCACTAAATCCAGCAATCACAAAACCGGCACAATTTTAAGGTTAGGATTTCATACGCGCGCCAGATCCCTTTAAATCAATAAGGCCACGAGTTTGAACATATTTAAGCAACTCAGTTTTAAAAGGAAGAGTAAATAAATGTCTGGGAGAGTAATTGTACTTAAAGTGGCAAATAAAACGCTATTTTAAGTCTTGTAAGATTTAAAATGTTCTATTATCAGTTTTTTATCTAGACCACGCCATTTTTTATATAAGATACAGACCCGCCATGATGAATATTTTCAATAGCCAAAGAAAAAAATATTATTGAAATATATGCGCTTTACATCCTCTTAAATAACTGAAGGACGGTGTGTCCAAACATGCAATTTAATAAAAAAAATGCATTTCGATGTTTAGATGCAAAATAAAAATTGACGATATTTTTAAAAAATATTTTAGATAATAAAAAAAACATTATATTGGTGGCGCTCGAGTTATGTAGAAGTATTTTATTATTTTGTCAGAAAAGTGCCATCCGTTGGTAATTTTTACCAGAATAGTTTGCATTTGAATATTATTTTTGATCAGCTTTATATGCGTTACGTTTAAAATATTACCACTCTGCCCCATTAGAGACTTGCCGTTGTTTTAACTATTTCACGCATAAAGTTGTCCGACTTTAAAACAAAATAAAACCCTTTTAGGATTAATTATAATGATTCTCAAGGCAATTTAGTCTGCTGCAATTTTATTTTAAATGCAAAACGTTGTAATATTTACATAAATTTAAGGTTGCCTTGAAGAACTCTTTAAGAATATGAAATTAAAACTAAATGGTTTTTAATATAGTTTTAAAATTTAGTCTTCAATACCCTTTTAGGATGGGCCCTTTTTGGCTAGAAGCTGCTTTATGGTGGTCCTAAGCTTGTCTTGAAGATCATTTGGTTTTATTCGAAGTTTTATTGTATAATTTTAAAGCGACCTTGGAGATCTTAATAAGAGCATTAGTGTTACCTGGGATATTATATGTTACTGATTGCCGCAGTATCTAAGGAAATTAAAATTATTTTGACTGATGTAAAAAACGTGTATTTCTTCCGTCTTAGAAAGTTCTTATGAAATATTTCATTCACAATGTTCATTGTGTGCATTTATCGCAGTTCAGCAGTTAAAACCTTGTAATGGGTTTTTGCAATGCTTTATATAATTTATTAAAGAAGGATCAAAATTTCAATGCACCCATTGTATCATACTTATATAAATTTCAATAATAGATAAACGTGAACAAACGTTTTACATCAAAAATCCTGAATCATTTTTGAATTAAATCTGTTAGAATAAATCAATGACAACAAACACCGGAAAGTTATTAGTACTGTCGCCGCAAGAGGTAAATTTCGTTCCCATCAGGTTAAGTTGGAAAATGTAATCATTTTATACTGTATGTAAATGTACTAGTTTTGAAATATTTTGAAATAATACAAAAATTTGTATACTAACTCGCGAAGTAGTTCGAAATCACAAATCAGCTAAATCATACTGGTTGACTCAACAATGCCTCTACATACAATCACAGGTATACAGATCGAGATTAGATACACGACTAGGAGTATGCGCAGTTTACAATTGCTCATCTGAATGCGAAGTCCGAGTGAAAGTTAACGACTTCGTCAGGGCGCTTGCTGGGAGGAGCATACGAGACAACAGATTTCAGATTCACTAAAGCTGCTGTGGACAGTGTTGCTCGTTCATCTAAAGAAATCTTTGCATATTAACGTATTGTTTGTGAATCATATTTTTTGAACTGTAGTGGATTTTAAGGAACTTGTATTGTGTAATATGAATTGAAACTGAAAAATTTTGTAAATACAATAGATTTGTATGAATAATGTATAATGTATCGTCACCGTGATAATACTTTCAAAGTCTCACACGGTTCTTCAGTCCTTAACTCGTCCGCGATCTCCCTTCTTAAGTCAAATGACGATCAGAGGCGGCACAGTTTATAATCACTGGACCATAATAACAAAATGTACAAAAATATTAATCACAAACACGTATTTACTAAAATTATCTGAATGTTTCACAACTTCTGTATTTCTTCTGAGACGCCACAGAGAGTAAAACACTAAAATTATGAAAAATATCAGAACAGCAACAATCAAATGTTGATTTTTTTTCGAAACAAAAAGTAATTCTGAAAACATAAATTAATATTCTTATAAATAATAAAGAAAAATAATACCAACTCTAAAAAAAAATAATACTACATAAATAAATAAATAAATAAATACATAATTCAAATTAGCTGTTAAAAAACCTGTTTTTTAAGCAAGGCAATATCCTAACCTACTATAAAAGCCCCTTCTGATATTAGACAGCATGTTTTAGGTGTAATACTTTGAAAAACCTACGAGATTTTTACACGTAGGTCTTCTAAAGTATTAGGCCTATTTTCGTGTCCATAAATCGCCGATTTGCAGTAGGTACTCCCATAAAATGAAATTGTTGGGTGAAAGATCTGGTGATCTTGCTGGCCATAAAATGGTTCCCCTGCCTGCAATTAGGCGGTTTGGAAAAGTATTATTTAAATATTCTTGAACTATACGATAATTATGGGTGGGACAACCATTATGTTGAAACCAAATATCACCAAATTTTTCCCCCGCAAACCGACGAATTTCCGGGACAATTTGTTGCTGCAGTAAAGTCAAGTACTTAGGACCAAATAGATTTCCTTCAATGAAAAATGGATCTAGCATGTGTTCCCCTAATAGTCCTCCTCAAACATATAATTTTTGGGGATAATGGGTGAAACGTGTGAAAAACCAAAGTAAATTTTCCCTTGACCAATACAGAACCCTGGATGGACTGTGTCGGCCTAGCAATGGAAAAGTTGACTCGTCAGTGAAAACGACATTTCGAGTAAAATTTTTGTTCCTACTTATTTTTCCATTGCTGCCTCACAAAATTCCATGTGACGGATATTGTCTATGGGTAAAATTTCATGGGGTTTTCTCACTTTGTAGGAATATCTATTGTTCTTTAAAATTCGTCTAACTGTTGTGGCACTCGAATTTACTGCATCTGCAATTAGCCTGCTGGAAAGTGTCGTTTCCTCATGGGTTGCAGTACAAACCATTATTTCCAACATTTCCCTCCTGTCATTGTTGGGTACAGGAGGTCTTTGGTGGTTTCTAGGACATAGACAACCATGCAGCCCAAAGTTCTGAATAATTCTTTGCATCGTTCTTAAAGGTGTCGTGTTTTGGAACACACCAGTTGTTTCTGTCGCCTGGTCAGACGCGGATTAATGGTATCATATCAACCGCGTCGACATTCGTGTTACGTTGCCCCATCGTGCTGGCAACAGACGGGCGACTGTAAACTGCGCAAACAGCTAGTCGTGTATCTAGTGGGTTGGCTCAATCTGTATGCTTTGACAAATGTTATGAAATATGGGATCAGTTAAAAAAAAGGTATACATATATCGTAGCTGTTTGAAGCAGTTAGCTAGGATATTCTACAATATTAGCTAAGATACACGCTGTATCACTGAAGTAATTATAAACATTGTGAGACGATGTAATTGATTATAACTTATTATTAATCTATGTTAGAATTACAACATTTTTTGAATTTCCAATTTCCGATTATATTGATGGTTTTGTTTTTATGCTTTATCATTTTATAGAAAAAGAATATCGATTGCCGTTAAATAGGTGTTACCATTATATTCTCATACTGGACTGGTATATCTGTTGTTATTTTTGCGACTAAATCACGCTGATATAATTTTTTTTGTATAATATAGATTTATGTTTAAAATCTTAAACACATTTTTTATGCTTACAACTTTTTGTGTGTATTAACTATAACTACTATATTACTACCTACAGTTTTTACATTAAGGATGGATTGCTTAAGCAGTGTCATAACGTAATTAACTGATATCACGGCAGATTCAACATATCACAACCAATAATGAGTTCACTGATAATAAGACCTCATTTGACTTTTTTAAATTGGTTTGTTTAAAAAATAGTTTACTGTAATAACATTATTTTTTAAATAGGTCCTATTCAGTGCAGTGAACTAAACCTCAATAAATATGCATATAATTGAGCTATTAAGATTTGATTACGTAGATCAATAAAATTTAAAATATATTGTTCATTATACTGTACGAAAATAAAATTAATTGTGGCGAGGGCTATAAGTCAAAGTCATCCTCTTTTAAAGCAAGAGGTATGGATATTCGACCAGACGTAGTTCCTCTTCGTATTGGAGATACTGGTGGGCTACCTTGTGGAGTAGTAGGCGCTGTTAAGGTTCCAGAAATTCCTAAGGATGACACATCTACCCGTGATCCTGAACGTGATGGTGGAGCTGAGCCTGAAATTATTTTTATTTACGTAAATTATATTGCTAATGGTAAGATTTTTCTCGACAAATTATTTTCCGAAAGCTAGCCTTTTTTCTGGGTACTTCTAAGTACAATATATATTTTTTGTTGAAACGCAATTTTAGAAATAACTAAATTATAAACTTATGTATCTGTTTAATCATAATGGGTGGTATATATATAGTCAAATAAATCATCAAAGATTTGTCATTGAATCATATTATTATATTGTCTAAGGATAAACTGTTCAAGCAAAACACCTCAACAACGTTTTTACAATAAATAACTAACAATATATCTAAACAATTCCTTATGATGGCAGTTTCTAGTAATAAAAGATTAATCTAAATTACAATATAGTCGACGTTTCAGTACTTTATTTCGAACCTTCTTTAAAACATTTATCAAAACTTTAGGCACATAATTTTTTAACACACTGTTCCTATGAATTGTGTAATAATATTCTGTAAATATCCACGCTAAATTCCGTTATATATTGTTGTATGAGGTAAATACAACCGATAAATTAGTACCATCTGCTAACTTTTGACATAGGATTAAATATCATATCAGATTAACCGATTTCAAATATATAAAAAGGTATTAAATAAAGCACTAAAACCTAAGTTTAACAATTTGATTCTAAAAACAATTACGGATTTGAAATTTTGTACAGATACTCAACGTGATAATCTTCCAGAAAAAAGCTTCTTCTTGATGTACAAAGAAGCCTTAGGCAGGTCACTGGAGCAAAAATCAGGGTTCTTGTTACAATGATCCTCCTAAAACTAATTATCCTTATCAAGTGGATGTTCTCTAGTAACTAGATGAGTAATTAAAGATTTTTCAGGTAACTAGCGTTTGTGACATTTGAGACAATGCATAACGAGACGTCACTCGGAATAAGTAAAAAATTTACAAAAATAATATTTTTGAGAAATACCTACCACGGGTAAAATATTAACGGTATATAGTGGTTTAACGTCTACCACATAATAACAAAAAATTCTGTCGCGAAATTTGTCTTTTTAAATTTTGTTTCGCTTAACATTATTAGTAGTATAATGAAATGATTTTATTTTTTCATTAAGCACCAGCAGACAATATACAGTCATCTGTAGTCTACTACATGATGGACATAAATTTGAAGTGGATGCAAGTATCTCATACTTATTTGAAAACATTTGATACGTGTAAGTTATAATTAAATTAATATAATAGTCACATTCGGCGACAATGCGGTGAAGTTAAATACACCTCACGTGCCAAAAGTATTGTTTTGTAAAAAAACACGTTTCTCTATATCATGTCTATTGTCTAATCTAGTAATTTTCTTTAAAAACATTATCAGTTACTTTACATTTTAAGTTTTTTTTTCAATTTTGTGCATATTTAATATACAGGGTATCCCATAATTACTTCGAGGGGGTGATAGAACTATAAAAAATAAGTTGAGTTTTGTATATAAACATTTGCCTTAAATCAGTTCATAAGGGAGCTACAACCCCTTAACGGGGTAAGTGCAACATAGTTATTTTCCAATAAATTCGAAACATCTTAAGTCGTAAACATTAAATTTGGATCATTTATTAATTTCATAATATTACATATTTTGTCAAATTTTTATCTAAATATCATGATTTGTTGGGGTAGGGTGAATTTTGGCTATAATTCTTTCGTCTTATTTTTTTCAGCATTTAAAACGGAAAAAGGCATTAGCGTTAAAAATTGGTGTTCTTAATAAATTTCGATAGGAACCATCGTTTTGGAGTTATTTGTATTTTATTATTGCAATACAGGATAGGTATACAGTATTGGAAGATAACTACATAGGTACCTCTACAAAAGTAATTCTACAATATTTTCAACTATTGTTTTGTAGAGGTATTTAAAATATCGCCTTATGCAATGAAGCATGTAATTTAAGGAAAATTTTTTTTTATTTACAATAATTTCCTAATTAATATTATTTAAAGCTTGTGTCTTAAATTCAGAAGATGATCAAGAATAAAAAAATAAATTGGTTATTTATAAACATTTGTTAAATTACATGCTTCATTGCGTAAAGCGATATTTTAAATTGCTCTACAAAATAATATTTGAAAATATTGTGGAATAATGGTATGTAGTTACCTCTCATTACGTCATATGTACCTATCCTGTATTGCAATATTAAAATACAAATAACTTCAAAACGATGGCTCCTATCGAAATTTGGTAAGAGCACCTTTTTAATGCAGTTTTTAACATTGGTGCATTTTTCCGTTTTAAATGCTAAAAAATAAGAAAAAAAAGCAAATTTCACCCTCAACTAACTACTCCAACAAATCATGATATTTAGATACAAATTTTACAAAATATGTAACTATGAAATTGAAAATGGTCCAAAATTTAATTTTTGCAACATGAAACGTTTCGAATTTATTAGCAAATAACTATGTTGTACTTACTTTACTTAATATAAGGGTTTGTAGCTCCCTTATAAACTTATTTAAGGCAAACGTATATATACAAAATTTAACTTTTTTTCTAGTTCTATCGCCCCCTTGAAGAAAGGTACCTATTTATGGGACTGTATACTAATGATCATAGAAAATTATTATTATAATCCAAAGGTTAATAATGATATCGGTGCATTATGCTTATTATAAAACAGAAACTGAATGGAAATGCGGCAAAAAATGTTCGTAGAATTCCCGATTGTTGGAGAGAAAAAATTGGTGGGGGTGGAATATGGGTACATCGAAATGTATCGATACCTGTTAAGAACTTATGGACTATAATTCCCTCTGAATCTGATATTAGTAGTTGTAATTACCTAAATAATGACTCCCATATGAGAACTGCTTTACTGATTGGAACGCCGCGTGTCGAAGACGACTCAACAGCCTCTTTACACTACAACTTTCTAGTATTGTATTTACTGTACGGTGAAATATATATGACATTAGGATGGATGGAGATGGATAAATAAGATAGGTATATCTTATTTATATGATATATGAGATAAATAAGATGGGTGTTATGAATGATATTAATGAGGTCAAAGATAAATGGAATAACTAAGACAAATGAGATACATGAGATAAATAAGATAAAAAGATAAACGAGATTAATAGGAAAATAATATAAACGACAAAAATGAAATAAACAATATAAACGAAACAAACGAAATTAAATAATTTATTTTTTACTCATTTCAAATTAAATATGATAGGGAAAGTACTGTCTTGACTGACTTTACTTTTTTAATTGATTGAAATTAATTTTAGACCGTTTTCCCCATTCTAAAAATTTTTATTTGAAACATTTTTTTTGTCAATTGTTTTTTGGATCCCCTTGAGACCCCTGTCGGCGAGGGCATCTCCGTGAAACTTGAGATTATGAAGGATAGTTTTTTAACCTATCGCAACACCTCATTATATTTAATTTTTTTTCACTAATTGGTCACCATCAGAGCCGCCGAGAGATAGAATAGGCCCTGGGAGACTCACTTTCATGGCAACCCTTATATTGTAATAAATTTAACATTTTGACGAATTTCATAAATATTATTTTTTGGGTATAATTTTACTTAGTTTTATAACAAAAAAAGTATTAAATCTGTAATAAACAGTTATGCTGGAAACTTATCGGATCGTTTTTCTCCTTGCTCATCATTATTTTTTTTGCTTTCATTATTTTTTACAGCGTTCACTTAACTGTGCCTTAGACCATAAGCAAGAAATATTTACCATCAGCTACAAATTAATAACTAAAATTAATGCCTCCCCCGTTTTTCTTGAGAAATACATCTACTGTTTTTTAATACTCCTTCCTTTGTTGTCCAAAGTGAATTAAATTGAGACACAAAAGTTTTGAAATTCATATTTATCCCGATAAAAAACAATGTCTGTCATCTTATTTGTAGATATTAAATATTTTTACTTTCTTATAGGTCCCTAATATAAGGAAGTATAGTAATCGTGATTTTTTTCGACCTCGAGATTTTGATTGATTTATACGTTTTGAATCCTTCTGAATCCATTCTGACTATTTTCCGAATGATGTCTGTCGGTGCGTGTGTGTGTGTATGTGTGTATCCGCGATAACTCAAAAAATACTAATGGGAGACCTCAAATTTGGCAGTTAAGATTTTCAACAACATTTTAGGTGACACATTAAATTTGGTGAATGTGGTACCACCAGAAGAGACATAATGTTTCATTCATTATATCTCTTCTGGTGGTACCTACCACAAGAAAAAAGGTACAATTTCGGAAAAAAAAATAAAAATTTTTGTTGCATTTTTGGACGAACCTCGACGAATTGTAATGAAATACATAACTTTATTGGAAAAAAATCTGTCTGCATGTCTGTAGTATAGCGATAGCAACCACAGTTTTTGAGATAAAGCTTTCAAATTTGGTACACTTGTTCTAAATGTCAAGACAATGAAAAATTCGGTGATAAGCAAAATTGGCCCACTGGACCCAAACTTTTTTGACTTTACAAAAAATATATTCTTGATGAAAGATTATAAATGAGGAGCAGACTTCCAAAATGCGTTTTGTCCAAATTACATAATTTCCAGTAAATAAGGAAATGTACTATGAAGAAATTGATACATTTCTGCTAAATTCAAAATATCAATAAATGGGAGAAAAAATAGAACTGCAATATAGACTTGGTCACAAAAATCTCTTTTCTCATTCATTTTCGTATTTTTAAAAAAAGGGCGGGCGTAAATGCTCTTTGATTGTCTAAAGTGGACAAAACTCATTTTGTTTGGACAAATCAGGCACTTAATGCTGTTTGATAGTAAAACACAAGCTCAATAATTATTTCTAAAAGTAAATCTTTATTTTTTTACAAAATGCATAATAAATTTTTTTCTTGAAAAAGGAATTATTAATTATTAACTTAGACTTAGACTTAGAACCTACAATTTCAACCCGCTGTCATCTTCTTCACATTTACACAACTCTTCCTGTTCGACATCATCTTCATTATTCTCGTCTTCTTCATCAGGAAGATTTTCAATATTTCCTGGAAGAATTGGGGCTAGCCATGCCAATTCTGCATCGCTTCTCCAATTTTCGGTAGCCAACTCAATTAGTAACTTAGTTAAGCTCTTTATTTTTTTCTTCTTTATTCCCCGAGTAAGTGGTACTTCTGATAGCTTGATACTTCCTATTTGTTTCCCCTTTTTCAACAAAGTTTCATATTTTTTTGATTCATCATCATTTCTATAATATTGCTCAGTTTTCATCACTACACCCCCATTCTTTGTTCTTTTAATTAAAATTCTCTTGGCTTCGCTGATTCCAACAACTTTTTTCAAAGAATTCAAAGCTTCTTTAAAATCGTAAACAGTTTTCCACTCCACTCCTAATATACGTACTTCTCCAATTTGAGAGTAAAGCTCCCAGTACTTTTCTGGCGATTTTATCATATTCTGTGCTCTTATCAATCTTTCTGCCCTGCCAAATGCGCGGTCGGCAGGTAGGTATGAATGTCCACGAACTGGGAAACAAACCCTTATGGATTGTAATGTTAGGGGAGCATGTCTTTGAAGCCAAATCATTAACATGTGGATAATATGGCTATTTTTATTTTGGCCACCGCATCCGTCCGAGTATAATCGTAGTTCCGTCACGTGGTCCGAGATCTCCATTTTTGAGAGAAAATCAAAAACAGCAGAGCCTACTTCATTGAATCCACGACCGGCTTGAGTCTCTAGCCAGGAATAAAATATGGGTCTCCTACTCGAAATGTCAGTTACGCAAATGAATAGAAAGAAACTCTTCTTTCATCATTTTGTAAAATTGTTTGCTCCTTAATCTATGCACTCTTAAATTGGTCATTAACTTAATTTTTTCCCGCGGATCTTGGCACAAGTGAATTTGTCTTTGATGACGCACACAAAAACCACAAATATCGGAGGCTGGAGAGCCAAATCCAATGTTAAATTGAGTATTAAATATACGACTGAAAAATTTATAATTCACTTGATAACTTGGTTCTACAGAATTGTTATAAATTTTTGTTAGTTTGGAAATATTGAATTCTGATGGTAAATAAATTCTTCGGGATTTGGCTCGTCCATAGTGGCTCTCTGTGCCCTTAATATTTCGGAGAAATTCCATGACTTTCAATTTCTTAGAGGTAGTTTTATTTGAGCGGTGGTCGCCACCTCGGTTTTCCAAAAATGCCTACACCAGATTTTATTTTCTTGGCAGTATTTTGAACCCGCCGGTGGCTTATTCCGAAAACAGATAAAAACATTTTCTGGCAAACATCTTTCTTTCCATGGCTAGTCCATATTTTATATTTAACACTCATACTGTGATGCTTTTCATTGTGAAGTTTCCTGCTTCTTTGTCTTTTGGGTGTATATACTTCCAGAAGATGGGATATTTTGGTGTCTTGTTTTATTTTATTTGGATCTTTGTAAAATTTCGCCCGACAAGCGCGTAATTCTTCTAGCGAAATATTATTGCAGGATTCATGCTTGCAGGGGTAAGTGAAATTATCTAAATTTGAGTCATGATCGGAATACCTGAAGAAGTAAAAAAAATTCAAAACATAACCTCGAAATATTTTTCAAATATTACCTACCTTATTTGTTTTTTTCGTTCTTTGCTGGTCATATTTTTTCTTCTTTTGCGAGTTCCGCGATCAGTGTCACCTATGACATGTTCACATTCCATTTTTTCAACAAAAACACTGCAATAACTATTTAAAAACAGAGTCAAAACTTGAACGAAACACCTAAATACATTCAAAACGCATTTAGTCTTTAAAACGCGTTTTGAAAGTCTATGCGTAGTAGACAAAACTCACTTTGAATGTCCAAGCAACTTTTACTGATGATTTAACATATGATTACATGCTTTATGAAAATCCAGAGTAATGGTGACAGATGCGCCTTAGTTTGAGGAAGAAAACGCCATCTTTAGCTCAAATGTTGAAATTTTGGACAAAACGCATTTTGGAAGTCTGCTCCTCAAATCATGTCTATCAAGCGAATAAAATATATTTTTCAAGTACTTAAATAAAGCTGATGAAACTGAAATGTTGTACGCATTTGACCTCATAAAATGGGATTAGGATAAATCTGGCAGTTTGGCATTTGAAATATCTGTTAACTAATTATTTAAAAAATTTACTGAAACATTTCAAGGTACGTTTTTAAAATTTAATTAAGGTAAGTGAAGAATTAAGAAAATGATTTTTTTAGATCAAAATGATATATGCTAGTATAAGAAAGTTATGTACTGGCCACATCAGATATTTTAAAATGCAATCGGGATTTTTGTAATATACAATATTGTGCAATATTGCATTAGCGGCCGATGTGAAAGCCACTTTGCTTTTTAGACTAGTTTTATTGGCTTGAAAATACGTCTTAACATGTAGACTTGATCAATGTTTTAGTGTTTGAATAACTAGCAACTCGAATAAATTTAAAACACCAACGGAAATGATTTTTAACGAGTTTTTACGTTAAGGTGGAATAACCGGTACCTACGTAGAGACAATGAACTTCCTTCCTCCAGGAAGACATGACACTCTTATTCCTCACCCTGAGATTTCCAGCAGTTTAGAAACATTTAAATATTTTATTTTTTTGGAAAACCAAATGGTATTATGAACCATAATTTAGAAAAACATGTTATATTCGTTTAAATAAGATGTTAGGCATCAGTGGTTACAATATATTTAGACATTTCTAACACTAGTATTTACTTTAGAACTACTTCGTAATTAGTAGTAATTTAAAAGCAAGTTTCGATTAAAAAAACAGTGGCTATGCATCTAAATTTTAATATACCTGTATAGCTGCGAAGACCTGCAGGTCCTGAGCGAGGTCTTACATTACAAGCACTATTTTCACTACTTGTACTGGAACAGCTTGGACTTCTTCTTATTTCTGATTTCGACCTACTACTACTTCGTGTTCTGGTACGTTTTTGTGTACTGGACGATCTACATAATCCTGTTGGACATTGTTCACCTAAGGCACATCTTCCTTCGCATATAGTTCGAGATTGTAGTAATTCTTCATAATTATTGAGCATAAGAGCACACTGTTCTTGATCCTTATATATCAATGCAAGACTTGGATAACGTTCTTTGAGACGCCGTCTTTCCTAAATAAAATATACACGATAATACCTAATAATATGAATTGTCAACATATTTACACAGTCTTATTAATTAATGACTATATTTACAGCACCAATGAATATATAACTACACATAAATAATTAATTTTCTAAATATTTTAACATTTGCTTTTGCTCTAGTTGGGAAAATACTCTTAGGCAATAAAATTATAATTTGCATAAATGAAATCGAACAAAAAAACTAAGATTACTTATATAAGTACGTTTTTCAATATATTAGTAAATTTGCTTTCTGATTTAGGAGTTCGGATTTTATGGAGGTTTAAATGACAAGAAATACTTCTACTGGTAGTCATAAACTAAGGGATGTCTCTGTCAATTCATCTAATGTCAAACTTATTAATCAGCTAGTAGTTAGTAACAATAACGCTAGAAAATATCTAATTTTCTTCTGAAGCTTTGAAGAAGAATATCTTTAAAACAAGATGCGCTCTTGAGGATTTTCTTGCAAATTTCAGCTGAAACAAACTGGTCTAACGATGACATTGAATTACGATAGAAGGCGTTGTATACAGGGTGCAAAATGAAACCCTTACAATTTTTCAATATTCCATTGGTTCCGAAAATGTAAAAAAACAGTAGGTTTTTATTTGTCATATTAGGATGATCCCAGAAACGGGTTTGGGTGTTTTTTAGTATCTCTAATATTTCTAGATACATTTTTTTTTCTGAAAATGAGTCACATTTTTACGTACACGACCTTCAGTGAGCAGTCGAATTGAAACGGATATAAATTTAACAATTTTCAAGTATGTTTCGGAAATGCTGTGGAAAATTGCCAAAACGGTATTTTAAACTTTAGGTTTACGTTAGCTCCATTATTATTGAAAATATGATTTCTGTGCAGAGTTGTGCTAATCAGATTAAAAATAATTAGTGATTACTAATTTCTGATTATTTGGTTAATCAGATATCATAATCGGTCAGGCTAATTCTTAATAAAAAAAACACACCACATGAATTAGGCAACCACCAAACCAAACAGAATCGATACCGGGAGCCTATAGTCGCTTAAAGCTCTGGCCCACTGCGCTACCGAGCTCATTGATTACTTTTTATTAAATCAGTGATTGATTTTCGATCAGTGATTGCTTTTCAATCAGTGATTGCTTCTTTTAATCAATGATTAAAATCAGCTCATATCTAATACTAATACTATTCGATTGGCCCGACACCAAGCAGGTCTCTGCTCAGCTGACTCTACTATCTAGTCTAGTAGACTTTTTGTTCACCATACGGATGTGAATATGATCTAATAAAGGCATCCTCTGCTCCCATTGAAACACTATTTTCTTGTAGTGAGCTGATATATTTTCCCAGAAGATGAGCAATGGGAGACACCACGATGGAACGATTTAAAAACTGATTTTAAATTGAGGCAATAATTTTATATTTTATGTTACGTTTTCATTTGTTTCTTGTTTTGTTATTTATAACTATAATTTATAGTTTAACTTATAGTTTAAACACTTAATTAGTGTTAGAACACATTTATGTTTATGTTTATTTATATATTTATGTTTTATTATTGATTTCTTTTTTTATTCATAATGAATATTTATGCAAATCAAATATTATTAAATAAAATAAAAAATTAAGAATTTCCCTCTTTTTTTAAATTTAGTTATTGATTAATAAATCATTAATCAATGAATTTTCCCAATTTATGGATTAATCAATAGTTAATTAATTTTTCCAAGTTACGGGTTAATCATTAATCGATGAATATTTCCAGTGTATGGATTAGTCATTAATATTAATCTGCGAATAAACACGTTCACTAATCATCATTAATCTTTAATCAAACCCTGTTTATCGTTAATCAGCACTACTTTATTTTTTGTGTATAACCGTAAATTGAAGAAAAAAAATAACTGTTTTAAAGTTTTGGAAATTTTGAAATTCTAATTTCCGTCCTACAGGGTGCTTATGGTTGAAATTTTTACAGGACGACTGGAAATATTAATGAAAACTTAATTTTTATTAACATGATTTCTGTTATATTTCTTGCCTCTACAATTAATAATACGTATAACGATTTTTAAAAGTAAATAGGTTTTTAAAGGGTGATCCAAACAAATGTTGTCATTATAACAATTTCCACAAATAATATGTATAAAAAAATCATTGCCAATAACGATAGCTAACATTTCGTTTCGCTGAAACAAATTTGCAAGGTGCAAATCTTACCTTGGCTGACAGCATAAATATGGCCTGTTGAATCATTTCATTATTTAAAAAGACGAATACAATTTTGCATTTCATTTTTGCTTAGTCTAGGCATTATAAGTTGATTATCTGATAACAGTATAAGTCAAGAAAATACTGCCAAGCTTCAGTTTTTCGAAATGTCAAATGGTTTATTCGTTTTCAGCGCCGAGTCTATTAGATACGTGCTTTATCATTGGTATGCCTTTTAGCATTGCTTTAAGAAACAACTCAAAAACAGGTAAAATATCAATTGTCGCCGTGCTGGAATTTGAAAAATCAGGAATCCAAAAATTTTGTCTGGTATTAGAGTACAGGTGTAGAGAAAACCAAATACCAATTATGTGAAGGAGGACATGACACGTCAGAAAACTTTTGGAGGTAGAGGTGCCACCGTGTGAACAAGAGTGAATATAACGGAAAAACAGATATATCCTTATCTGATTTATTACATTTTTGGGTGACCCTCTATATTACCATAAGAAATACAACCATTTACTTTTACAAATAGTTATACGTATTATTAATTGCAAAAGCAAGAAAAATAACAAAAATCATGTTAATAAAATTTAAACTTTCATTAATATTTTGAGTCACCCTGTATAAATATTCATAAAATTTCAACCATAAGCACCCTGTAGGAGTAAAATTAAGATTTCAAAATTTCCGGAATTTTAAAGCAGTTGTTTTTTTTCAATTTACGGTTATACACAAAAATCGTGTCTTCAATAATAATGGAGCTAACGTAAAACTTAAAAAACCATTTCGGCAATTTTCCCCAACATTTCCGAAACACTCAAAAATTGTTCAATTCATATTCGTTCTCATTCGGCAGAGCACTGAACAGGTAACTCTATAAAATCCTGAGTAGGTCGTTAATCCTCCACTCTTGAATAATGTTGAATACCACATTTAAATTGCGAGTAGTTTAGGGTGGTTAAAGGCATATCGGCTGAATCGAATTCGAGTAAAAAGCCTTTGTTTTAACTGCTCACTGAATAATAATAGGTCAATTTGTAAAAGTGTGACTCATTTTCAGAAAAAAATTGTATCTTTAGAAATATCAGAGATTTCAAAAAAACACCCAAAACCGTTTCCTACCATTTGTCCATAGATCATCTAATATGACAAATAAAAACCTACAACTGTCATTTTTTTTCCATTTTCGGAAACAACAAAATTATGAGAAAATTGCAATTGTCTACCCTGTATTGTAATGGTCCATTTTTTAAATTAATAATTTGTACCATTATACACTTAACTCCAGACTCGTTTAAAATAATTTTATTATAAATTACTGTATTAACCCGACGTAGTGACGCTACTGTGCGAATGGCACGGGGCCTAGAATAATTTTAACAAGCGCGCGCCGATCGGATGTTTTTCGCAGAGTGTGGGGAACTGTGCTTTGGCGCGAAAGACAAGGAGCTGCTCGATAGCCACGGCCGAGTGTAGACCTATGTTTCTGATTGTGTTGAATAGGTTACCTTACCTTAGTTGGTATGTTGGAGATCATGCAGAGCGACTGTCTAGGAAGATGCTGTGTATAAGTTGTTGCTACATTTTGGTGTGTAAAAAGTAAAACGAGCTTGAGCCGCTGGAGATAGTCCCTTGTGACCGTGCCCCGGTGGGAACGCTTTACCTTGCCTTGTTGAGAGTCTGAGTGGAAATGTAGTTTTGGAGTTTGCATTTTAGTAACTAAGAAAGCAAAATATATGATGAGCCAACCTTTGGTAAGGCCTTCTTATTTTTAAGTCATACCTAGGTACCTAGGAAAAGAATCAGTGCTCCTGTGTATGCTGGCGATGCTGCCCAGAGGCGACTAAGAATCCGATTTAAATGATTTGCAAATTAGTTTATGTTTTTTCTGCACTGAGATTAAAGCTATGTAACTTTCCTATTGTCGACATTAAAATTAATCACCAGGAAATATTGATTGACGCAGTTAACCCGTTTTTTCCTTTTTTTTAAACGGTAACCGGTGTTTAATTAGCTAGAACTTTGTGGAAACGAGAACGCTTAAAAAAAGGTGGCGCCTAACAAGACTTGTTCAGTAAGTGGAACATTTTTTTTAGTTCTTAAGTTACAGACTGCTAATGAATCTTTCATTGTTTAACATTAAGTATTTTGACAAGTTCTCTAGTAATCACGAGCTTCCCATGCCCATTGAACAGAGTCTCATTTTGGTTATTGCTTTTATAAATAAATGTAAATTTAAACTAAAATCTTTGTTTCATTAATATCCTGATTTAATTATATAAAACAAGATAGTGAGAAAAAGCCTCGTTACAGTATACAACGTCTTCTATCGTAGTTTAATGTCATCGTTAAGCGTTAAGTTTATTTCTGATGAAATCTGCAAGATACCTCCTATTATTTTGAAGATATTCTTCTAAATTACACAAGAAAATTACATTATTAGTTTCATTTCGCCCGTAGTTTATTATCACTAAAATGCACAAGGGTTCTGCTGACATATCAATTAATATTAAGTGCGTTTGAAAATAATAACAATAACATTTCAGTATTGTCTTAGTACCTATACAGTAATTTTAATATTAATGTGGCTATTTGTTTAACATAATCTCCTACTGCCAAAGCATAATCAACAATAAGCTTATCAAATCTGATTTTGTTGTCATTTAAAACTCTCGATATTGGGATTCCTCGGGGAAATTCTTAAGACGGCGTTTTCATCAGGTCGCTAACACAGGTATGGCAGAAAAGTAATGAGACTGCTGGCGTTGTGCACAAACGGCAACACTGTTAGAAAATACGCACTGAACAACTCGTACTGGAGGTATGTGAGATGTTTACCAACCTACCACACGGAGGGACAGATTGTAATCTTACCCTCCGTGTGGTAGGTTGGTAAACATCTCACATACCTCCAGTACGGATTGTTCAGTGCGTATTTTCTAAACGTGTTTTGTTATGGTGTGTCACGAAAATGAAGCAATGGAATTTCAAACAACATTTTTTTGTGAAGCTCGGGGTAATTACAACTAAATCTTTAGAAAAAATGAAACGGGTGTATAGAGAGTGTGTTCTATCGAGGACACACATTTTCAAGTGGCACAAGGCCTTTTCAGAGAGCCGTGAAACTGTGGAAGATGAAATCAGCTCTGGCAGACCTTCCACATCCAAAACGAACGAAAATGAGGAAACAGTGAGAAATTTCGTGAGAGCAGTGTCAGTCGGCAGTCTGCCCTCATGAGATTTCTCACTGTTTCTACATGTTCGTACATTTTTGGATGTGGAAAGTCTTCCAATACGGGTCTCATATTTCACAGTTTCATGGCTTTCTGAAAAGGCTTTGCGCCACCTGAAAATTTGTGCCTTCGATAGAGCACATTCTCCATGCTCTCGTTTCACTTTCTTGAAAGTTTCAGTTGATTTTCTCACAAGCTTCATACAAAACTTAATCACACAACGTTGTTCGAAATTTCAGTGCTCCATTTCCGTTACACACCATAACGATACACGTTTAGGAAACCATCACTAAACAGGCACCTAGTGACAGCAGGAAGCTGCAACTTGTACTGGAGGTCTGTGAGTTGTTTACTGATCTACCACACGGAGGGGAAGGCTGCACTGTTGCCAGTTCGTGCACAACACCAGTCTCATTACTTTTCTGCCATATTAAATCAGGAAATTAAAAAATATTATTTACGAGATGAAATTACAAGCAAAACTGAACAAATAAAAGATATATATATATAGATTAGTTTTGTATGTAATTTCACCTAAATCTGCATATGATTTATAATGTTTTTGTTTTTAGTTATGAATAAAAATAGTTGTTTAAGAGCAATTTACAAATTTATAATGACTACCTTATGATTGTACAACGTAATTCGAGCAAATCAACAAAATTAACCACATGAGGGGGATACAAAATTCACTGATGGTGAAAGCAATGACAGGAAAAACATTAACACTCATGTAGTTTTCCACGAAACACCAAAACACTATATACTGCACTCGACGCGCGTTTCGCCAACCAAGTTGGCATTATTTGGAGTTAATTAAATTGGTTTTAATCATCGTGTTTTGGTGTTTCGTGAAAAACTACGTCAGTGTTATCTACATATCAAAGGTTCCAATCCACTCTAGGACTGGGAAAATATTATGAACAATGATTTACCCATAAATTGGAGAAATTTAGTGACTAATGATTATTAATCGGTAACTAAATTTAAAAGAGACGGAAATTCTTTATTTTTTATTTTACTTAATATTGAATTTAACAATAAAATAAATATTTATTGTGAATAAAAAAATAAATCAAAAACAAAACAAAAAAAGTCTCATGTAAAAAATGTATTCGAAATACTTATTAATTTTTTTTTGTACAGACTGTAAATAAACAAAAATATGAAGTGTTTTGAACTATAAACTACCTATAGTTATGCCGCATAACTTATGTATAAACAATAAACAAGTAAACAAGAAACAAATGAAAACAACCTAAAAATATAAAGTTGCAACAATTTGGAATTTGTTTTTAAGTCGTTCCATCGAATATACTAGCTCACTATAAGAAGATAGTCTCTCAACGGGAGCAGAGGATGCCATTGATAGATCATAATCAGATCTGTATGATTAACAAAAAGTCTACTAGAGAAGTTAGTAGAGTCAGCTGAGCAAACACCTGCTTGATGCCACGCCAATCGAATAGTATTAGTATTAGGTATTCGCTAATTTTAATCACTGATTGAAAAGCAGTCACTGGTTGAAAAGCAATCACTGATTCAATAAAAGGTAATCAATAATTAAGGATTGAAAGTACTAGCCTGACTGATTAAGATTAATGATTAATTATTTGCAGTGCTGACCAATTATAATTACTGATTAATCAGATAATCAGAGATTAATAATCACTAATTATTTTTATCTGATTAGCACAACTCTGCACCTGGGAGCAATTGATGAAGTTTTCACCATGGCTGTCCAAGATAAATCCTCAGGTTTGATTTTCTCGAATTAGATCCGATTTCAGTTCTACTGGATATCGGAAGCGATAGCTCTAGTTTAAGTTTGTTCATTAGTGTTGCTAGAATCTGTTAGAACATTTTTTTTTAATATAAAAATCATATACATATGAGCAGGTTGTGTTGGTAGTATTGGTAGGACTTACAGGTAAGTTTAGAATGATCGAACCCAAGTGGCACGATTAAATTCTCAAGATATCTCAGGGATAAATAATTGGAAATGTTCGATATACTTCAGAGATCTAAGTCCCTTTGATAGTCAAATGTCCTCAATATCAGTATCTTAAAGACGTCATATGAAAACTAAAAAAGAATATCAATTTCTGTGCTCTTTGAGAATTTTCTTCCAGACTTTCCTATAACAAGCCGATGTGAACAGTCTCCAGGATATTTTACCTAATTGATATTAATATAGTGAACGGGTTTTCAAATTATTAAAGAAAATTGTTACTATTATTTTTAGTTCTAAATAGAATGAGAATTACTATTTTTCTAACGCGGATTGCTTCGCTATTTTTTACGTCCACTAACACACTATACTAAACAGAACATATCGAATAAATAAAAAATATCTATACTCGCCGTAAACACAACAGATCAGTAACTACAGTGCTTTCAAACTGAACAAATTACAAACTGCACATAGCAAGGATGTAAACTAAATGGAAAGTCAATAGCAAGTAGTCGCATATGGACGCAAAAGATATTCGCCCCTTCGACACTACACACACAAATAATGTAATTCTTGGCCGCTTATCGGTGGCAATATATTTCTCGGCGGTTAGCGACCGCTCATCGGGGCAGGTTTTACATGCAAAAGACTAATTATTTATGTGTAAATGCACTGTCAAAAATTACAATTTAATTCATTGCCTACCATTATATCACGCGTTTTTTGTAATATAGTAGGTATTAGGTTTAAAAATCCGTCTCTGGAATGGCATCCAAACTCCCCATGTCTAAACGTTATATTAAAAATAAATAAAAAACTAACCCAATTAATTAAATACATATACCGTATTAAAATTAAGGGACGTTAAATTTTCCTTAATAACGAAAATCCGTGTCGTATAACGAACGTCTGTAGGGATTATAGAGAATATGGCCCATTATCCGATATATGCTGACAGTTAAATGCTAAAAATAGATTGAAAAACACACTGCTTTGTCATCTTGAGAGGGTTAGCGGAGATCGAAGGGTCGAAAAATTCGAAGACGTATCGAAATGGGAGGAGGCCATTTTGAACATTTTGTATAAAAAAAAATACCAAATTTCATTAAACTTCAGAAATTAGTCTCTAACGGATTCAAAAAGACATTTTGTTGATTTTCTCAAAAACGATTCATCTTGCATGTACTACAAGAGTACCTTTTTATTAATTTTCTTCCAAAGTTGTCCAAAAATGCCACACCAATTTTTTTCAAATAAAAAAAAACCTAAACACCCTTATCTCTCCACATGAAAGATATTCAATAAATGGTATGCCAAATCATTAAATCATTACCTCTAAAGAATTATATCATGTATCGTGTGACATCCTGTCCCTCGGAAACGAAGCGTTATAAGTTATAACTTTTGGTCTTATTTTGACTTTAGGAATATGCTCCTGAATTTATGACGCGGATTTTTGGAACACCCTGTATGTGTTCTATTAGATATAAAACAGAATTTCCTTTCTAATACCTCATCTGACCACTCTAATAATAGAAAATTAAGTTGTTTGGGTATTTCCTATTACCTTTAATTTTTACTACGAGATGTCTACAAGATATTGGATGTTTAATGCTCAAATTATACTTCCCTACAATTCTCCTCATAGAAGAGACTTCAGATATGTATCTAATTTTAATATCTGTGGTATATTAATATTGTAAATCCTTGCGACCAATAAATGGGACTTCCTAAATAATTCTAAGCTACTTGGAAATGCACCTATTTAAATAATTACAGATAAATTTGTGGAGTAGCTCCATACTGCATACTAAAATGGTAATTAATTTTGGCAAACTTGTTATTGTTCTTAAATACAAAATAATATTTACTAATGAATGAATTCAGAAGGTTCGTCGTAGAAAATTTTTAACCAAAATGTGCTTAGTGTGATAATATTGCGTCCTCTTAAGATTATGTAACTTTTATTAAATTTTTCTATAGTTGAATAACACGTAAAGAGAATAAATCTAGTGAACTGCATACGTGGGAAGTATTTTAGTTATTAATATCTTCGATGCCGTTTGAACAAGTTATTGTAAAATAAAATGTATGTGAGACATTACCTCTAGTAAACGTGTGCATTCAAACTCTTCTAATTGTTTCTGGAAACCCAAATTTGGATTGGCAATCGCTCGACCAGCTCGCACCACTTTTAGTGCCTCTTTCCAGCTAAGGTGTGTGACGGACATTATGTAGGCTACAACAACTGTCACGCTGCGAGACATCCCTGCCAAACTAAAAAAAGTTTATTGTAAAATCATTTGTAATAATAACACATATTTTAAATACAATTTTAACATATTATTTATATAATAATATACGAGTATAATTATTTTCCAGGCAGTGGAAACAATTGTCATTTCTTTTATTGATATTACTAATATGTAAGTATGCGTTAATTTATATATCTGTAGTATACGAAACCAGTATTAAGTGCAGGAAGCCGGGATAAACGTATCCTACGTAACTATGCTCTTATTTTGCAGGACATACATATGATGTCTCTTGCATGACATTAATTCGACATTGTCCACTGTGGACATTATATGGATGCCCACCTCCGGCCTTTGGCCTCATCATGACAACTTTGGACGTCCATTGGATGTCTGTTACCAGACATTATTTATCTGAATCATACGTCGACTGATTTGCGCGTTTCTTCAGGTAGGTACTGTTACATTCCAAAATCGCAGTAGGCATTTATTCAGTATAAAACTCCTTAACTATATGCAACTAACAGTACCTACTGTACTCGTAGCAAAGTAGTACCGCTACTTAGTCCCAGTTGGCACTCACGGTGAATATTTCTGTGCGAAATTCTGCTGACGTATTTTCCGTCCTCCGGAAGTTCGCCATTGTTAATTGCTTGACAGTGAAACGCACAAGTCGTACGGAGTGACTCTCAACAGACTAATCTGAAGTCATCCGCAAGGGATTTATGAGAAGTCATTCCAATTTTCGGTCTATTGTTTTGGGTCGCAGTGAGGACTGTGCAAATGGTTAGAAGAGACCGATTTCTGGCAACAGGAGCTAAGTACGATTTGTGCTAACTGGTGGCAGAGAGAGTGAGGTTACGCTGATTGGAACGTGGTAGCTAGTTTGGAGAATTCCTGCACCCTCTTGGCTAGAGGTAAATAATTAAAATTTATAGTTTCGTTAAGCTCACGTTCTCAGCATGCCACTGGTTTTCCAGTAAGTAGCCGGTACAAAAGTGACATGAAATATATATTTCTTTAGGGTCCACGGAAGGGTCCACGGTAGATGGTCCATTGTCTAAGTTCGGGGCAAGACCAAATACGCAGAGTCTGGAGTCCTGTACATCCGAGAGCGAAGCCTGCCTAGCAGCTAAATTAAGTGCCGACCAACACAAGTTAGTAGAGAGTACCTAATTAAAAGGTTAGGAAAAACCAACAGTCTGTGCTTATCAACCCCCTAGTTTTTATAATTTACATTTTTATTTATCTTTATCTTTTTTTGGGTGTATTAACAGAGATAACCTAGGCCATTATAACGTGTAAGTACATGTAAACCCAGAGGGTGTGGCCACAGTTTGGGTACTAAAGTGTTAGTATCCCTTGTCAACATGAGCAACAGGTTATCAAATGTGAAGTAACAGCATATGATAAGTCAAGTTAATTTTGTAATAATTGTTTATAGGATGTTCTTGTAGCTGACGTCCCCAAGCTGCACAGTATTTTCTTTTGTCGTATGTTGTAAATATAATCTATATATATTGTAAATATAATCTATAAATATAGGCAGTGAATTCGATATTTATTTTCCCAGCACCACCCAATAACGAGAACCAATAAGTAAAGTAAGTTAGTTAAAGATTATAATTATTATTCAGATATACTGGGTGTAACGCCCTGAGGTCTGAGCTAGTTTTATTTTGTCGGAGCACTCGTTGACTTATCCGGGCTAAGTAGTGCTTCGGCTTGCTACATCCCCACGCCCAGTAAGTTTTGTGATCATATACCCTACCTTTTGGGTAGGGGTAGAAAGAAGGGTAGCAGTACGCTGGTTTCTTGCGCAAGCGCAGACCATCAACCGACATGTTATCAACGAACGCCACTAACACCAGTTAGTTGTCGTCAACCATTTATGTTTTGTCTTTTGTCGAGTATTTGTACGTAGTTGTAACAACGCAACGTCTTGATTTTTAAATTATTTTGAGTAGATAATTTCAGTGTATTTTGGTGTCTAAATTCTCTTTATTAGAATACGTTATATTTCAAGGTAATACAGTGTAAATTGAAATAGGACTAGCAAAATTCAAAGTTGGCTTATTCTAAACCTTCAGACAAAACTACTGAAGTAAAGTCGGTCATGGTTGGTTGGTGTCTTAGAGAATTAAAGGAGCAGATCAGGAATTAGTGAGGAGAAATCAGTTTAAGGTATGTAAACTTTTAGTTTTTACATTTTAATAAGAGAAAGGTAATAAAGGTTTCAAGGTAGTCAAAATAGCAGTGTAAATATAGTATCTATAATTTTTATACTTATAGGCGCTTCGCAAAAAAATCATTCTACTTGCCGTGGGTCAATAAAAGCGATAAAGGAGATACGCGACAAGGAGAGGTCATCTGTGGATCAGAAGAAATTGCAGAACATCACATAATATTTTACTCAGCGAGCAGAATGTCTAGTTTCCTATTTTTTCTGTTAGGAATAGTATATTTTTTTAAAATGTCAGTATGTATGTAAAATATCAGGTATGTATAAATATGTAAGTGAAAGAAAATTTTGTCTATACCCGAGTAAATGATTGATTAAGAATCATTTTTTCATAATGTAACTATATCGAAAAAGAATAAATTCTTGTAATGTATAGGTACTTATTTGTACCATATGAATTTAATATATAAAATTACAGGCAACATTGATGCATATTTTTTTTACTAATAAGAAATTGGTATATTTCGGTGCCATTTTATGATACTAAATAATCGTATTTCTTATTAATAAAAAAATACGCATCAGTATTGCCTGTAATTTTATATTAGATCTATATGGTATTTAGGATGAATATTTGTTTTCATTTTTTAATCTGACCTTATATTTATAGATTTAAGTTGGATACTTGAAAACACTCTTAACTTGATCTAAATAAAAATGCTCCTCTTTTTATTTTCTGTATCTGCTTATTTTTAAATTGATGTTATTTTGTGATTTACTGTAAAGATCGGGAGGTAGCGACGACTTTTACGTAGATATAATATTATTGTGTTAACGGTCTTTATAGTAACCCCATCTAGCGGACATAACGTCAGCTAATGTATGATGTGAAGGTGGCGACAGAGTGTATGAAGGAAATTATGATTCTGTGAAAAAAGTTGGGTGTATCTGTTGGCGGTATTTCTTACTTTGCATTTTCCTTTATTTTAATAAGTAAGTACTGAAATATATTACTTTTGTCTTGACCGGCGTTTCATTTAGCTATAAGCTAACAAATCAGAAGTGTGGGATACGGTGCCTTATAATTGCTTTGGCTTGCTGAATGCGTTTTAACATTGGCCGAGAAAACCGGTTGAAAAGCACGTCGACTTTTAAGAAAGATATTGTCGGTAATTTTGTTAGAATAAGGAAGGGAAGCGCGAAGCATTTGCATAAAGTTGTGCTGCATATGTTAAGTGAGCTTAGGTTGATATTTTTTGTGAATTATTTAACCTGTAAAATGTTCAATGATCAGGGAGGTAACGTCGCGGGTGGAGCCGGTGAGGGTGCGTTCGGTAACGACTCTAAGGTGGCGGAAATTCGGACGAGTACAGATGCGTTCGGAAACAATACGGTTAGTAATTCGGAACAAGGGTTCAGCAACAGTGCGGAATTCATGCAACAAATGATGTGCAAAATGACCGATTTAATGACTGCTCAACTAAACCTCCTTAATTCTACTTCGTCTCGAGTTGTACCACAGTTACCACAGACGTTATGGTACTTTGAAGGAGATAAAGACAGGTGCAGGGCACAAGAATGGCTAGATTGTGTGAATTTAAGTGGGTCGTTACAAAATTGGAATGACACTATCAAATTGTCGGTTGCACGTTCGTATTTAAGGGGACCCGCATGTAATTGGTTTTTAAGGGTGAGTCCGGAGATTGAACATTGGACAGATTTTGAAAGAAAATTTAAAAATACGTTCACACAGTATATATCTACGGGAGATAAATGGGAGATTATGAGACATCGTAAACAGAAACCCGGGGAGTCGATTTCGTCATATTTCCATGATAAGGTGAAACTTTGTTTAGAACTAAAATTGTCATTTAGGGATATCAAAGATGAACTATTAAAAGGTCTTTTAGACAAGAAAATATCCGGAAATCTAGCAGTAAATAAAAATCACCAAACGATAGACGATTTATGGGAGGATATTTTAACTCTTGAGAAAATTTACACGCCAGATTATCATGGTATACGTGATAAAAATTCAGGGGGCAAAGAATGCGAAAATAGAGAAAAAGGATGATAAAAATCCTAGATGTTTTAACTGCGGAGAACAAGGTCATGTGAAAGGCGTTTGCAGCAAACCAAAAGCGCAGTTATGTTATAAGTGTTTTAAACCCGGTCACTTCAAAAATAATTGTACAGAAATAGATTCAGTCTCGTCCGTGAACATAGTTTCAACAATAACCACAGACACGCTCAAAACATTCATACGCGATATCAAAGTCGATAACATTGAGTATAAAGCATTGGTAGATACTGGTAGTGCAGTTTGTACAATATCCGAAGGTGCTGTTGCTCGTGGTCAACACATGATAAAGAATAATATTCAACATCTAATTGGTTTCGGAGGCACATCCATTACAAGTTTGGGTACTGTATATGGAAAGGTGGAGATTGATGAAGTCTTTCTGGAGGAGGTGCCAATTTGCATTGTTCCGGACTATGCACAAAAAGTTGACATTTTATTGGGAAGAACCTTTACTGAAAATGAAGGCTTAGCATATCTCAAAGTAGGCGGCTGTCTAAAGTTTGTTTGGAGTGAGGAGCTACCATTCACAGGCATAATCGAGGAGAACATTATAAACTCAACAATTTTGACATCCAATAAAGAAATTGAAATTCCACCACATAGTGTCATGTTAGTAGATGTTACATTAGGAGGTGAAGAAGCGCCCATACAACTGGCAGTTGAAAATCCAAGTCGGAGACCCAGCCGAATAGCAGCAAATCAGAAAATTGGAAGGGCAAAACAAGAGGTATCAAAGATGGAGGTCAGTACTCTGCAAGAAATTAGGGCTGAGGTGATAAACGTGGAGGTAGGTGTTGATAAAAACATTATAGACAGGTTAGTGGAACTTTTTAATCAGTACCGAGTGTGTTTTGCATTCAATCTTAATGAGTTAGGCTGTACAACACTAATCGATATGAACATTATAGACAATGAACACCCAGTTGTGAGTAAACCGTATCGTGCAAGTTTACCAGAAAGGGACACAATAGCAGGAATAATTAAGGAGTGGCGTGAGCATGGTATTGTGTCAGATACTACTAGTCCATATGCGAGTCCAGTTCTTCTTGTAAAAAAGAAAACAGGGGAAGCACGTTTGGTGGTTGATTACCGACGGTTAAATCAACAAACACTAAGGCAAACTTATCCAATACCCACTCTGGAAGAGCAGTTCGAAAACTTGGGAGGTTGTAAGATATTTAGTACTTTGGATCTCGCACACGGTTATTTGCAAGTACCCTTAACAGAGCAGGCAAAAGCAAAAACAGCATTCATTACACCTGATGAGAAGGGACAATTTGAAAGAATGGTTTTTGGATTGACTAATGCGCCATTTGAGTTTTGCCGACTAATGAACATTGTTTTAGGTCCTCTCAGGAATAAAGTTGCCATGTGTTACCTGGATGACATTCTTGTACCAGCTAGGGATTGGGACGATATGTTTTATAGATTGAAAGCAGTCTTAGAAGCTTTGCAAAAGGCAAATTTAACATTGAAGCTGAGAAAATGTTTCTTTGGTATGACCCAGGTGGAGTACCTAGGATTCACTGTGTCTGAAAAAGGTATACAACCAGGAAACGATAAGGTAGAATCAATTCGTAAATTTCCAATGCCAAGAAATGTTCATGATGTGAGGAGATTTATTGGGTTAACCAGCTATTTTCGTCGTTTTATACCAAGATTTGCAATTGTTACCAAACCTTTGACAGATTTAACTCGTAAAGAAAACCTATTCAGATGGGATCAGGAGCAGGACGAAGCATTTAACAAACTAATTTATTTATTGACGAATAAACCCGTTTTGAAGTTATATAATCCAAAAGCAAGTATTACTGAACTCCATACAGATGCGAGCTCTATGGGAATAGCCGGTATTTTGCTGCAGTCAGAGGAGAACGGTGAGTTACATCCAGTATATTACATTTCAAAGAAAACCAGTCAGGTCGAAGAAAAGTATCACTCGTCAAAATTGGAACTGATGGCCATTGTTTGGTGCGTCAACAAGCTTAGGAATTATTTAGTGGGACTTAAATTTATAATATACACTGACTGTCAGGCACTGGTGTACATGAACACACAAAAAAGTCAAAATTCTCAGGTAGCTCGATGGTTTTATCTCCTGCAGGAGTTTGACTTCTCTGTGAAATATAGAAAAGGATCAAAGATGGAACATGTAGATGCTCTGTCTCGAGCACCAGTAAACGGAGCAGATGATATACAGAGAGAGTTAGATGAAAACATAGAAATATTTGCAATACAGATAGAAGATGAGGTTCTTACCTTTCAAAGAGCAGACCCGGAAATTAGTCGACTTGTAAAAATATTAGAGCAAGCACCTGACGACAGATCAAGACAAGAATGTACTGAAGTTATTGATTACAGCTTAGAAAATGGACGATTGATGAGACGTGTAACTGAGGAGGGAGAAGAAAAATGGTTGTTCGTGGTTCCAAAGAATATGCGCAAGAGCATTGTGGTGCAATGTCATGACTTAGGCGGTCACTTTGGAGTAGACAGGACTGTGAGAAAGATTCGTCAAAGCTATTGGTTTGCTCGAATGATTAACTATGTGAAAACTCATATAAGATGTTGTTTCAGATGCATTGCTAATAAGGTTCCTGCAGGGAAGCAGCCTGGAGAGTTGCACCCAATACCGCCACCGCACCGACCATTCGAACGAGTGCATATGGATCATGTTGGCCCATTTGTGACTACTAAGAAAAATAATGCGTATGTCTTAGCCATAGTATGTGCTTTAACTAAGTTCGTCAAGTTATATGCTGTCAAAGATACAAAATCCAGGACGAACCTTAAAAAGTTAGATCAGTTCATGGAAGTATATGGAATTCCAAACAGAATAGTCTCTGATAGAGGTACGTGTTTTACGTCATTTGAGTTTGAAAAGTATTGTCAAAACAAAGGTATACGTCATACACTTAATTCGAGCAGATGGCCTCAGGCAAACGGGCAAATTGAGAGAATAAATCGAACATTAATCCCTGCGATGGCTAGTACTACTGGTGAAGATCAATGGGACCATATTCTGCCACAAGTTGAACAAGCTCTGAATACATCCTTTAATAAAACCACAGGTAAGACGCCTTTTGAAAGTCTGCATGGTTATTTGCCTGTGTTTAACGATGATAGATTGGCTCAAATTGTAACAAATGTTGTTTGGACACCCCCTGAAGAAATTCAAAAGGAAATAAGGGAAAGAGTTATAGAAGAACAAAAGAAATATAAAAGTAGATATGATAAAAGACGATTTCAAGGAGTAACTTATGACGTAGGTGAAATAGTGTTCGCGAAATGTGCAAAACCATCTACCGGTGAGTCCAATAAACTCAAAGCTCGATATAATGGACCTTACGTAATTATGGAACAATTACCCTCAGAAATATATCGCGTGCGTTACCTAAATCGAGATTACAGCACTACCTACCATGTGTCACAACTTAAGCCCTATAATCGAAACATAGAAGAAGAAGACGAGTCCGAGGAAGATCTAGAACGAGAAACCATAGAGGAACCGGAATTGGTTAATGTGCCAGAAGATCAGTTAGTAAGTGATAGTGTTGAAAGTGAAAAAGCAGAGAATAGTGAAGTCGATATAAGACTAAAAAGAAAGAAACGACTACCTGTTAAACTGAAAGATTATGTAGTAGAGAAATGAGTTTGTAGTTAGCTTTAAGTGAAAATGTAATGTCCGTGGTGACAAACAAGAATTTGTATTTAGTTTAAGTATAGGAATTTTGTGTTTGTTATGTTAAATTCAAATGTTTCATGTGTGAGGGCACCCATATGTCAGGAAGGGCCGAATGTTAACGGTCTTTATAGTAACCCCATCTAGCGGACATAACGTCAGCTAATGTATGATGTGAAGGTGGCGACAGAGTGTATGAAGGAAATTATGATTCTGTGAAAAAAGTTGGGTGTATCTGTTGGCGGTATTTCTTACTTTGCATTTTCCTTTATTTTAATAAGTAAGTACTGAAATATATTACTTTTGTCTTGACCGGCGTTTCATTTAGCTATAAGCTAACAATTGTATATACTTAATAAATTGTACATGTGCGAAATGTACCTAAAATTATTTCTTTTCATCTCATTTGTTTATTTTGTTGTACAAATTGTCTAAAAAATAACCTGAAGGGCACACAATTTTTGCAAATATCAACTGCATTCGGTCTTGGTTTTCAAGGAATTCATCCATAATTTGGAATATGACAAGAAAATTAATATTGACAATACTTACAAAGAAGTTTGCATTGTAACGAAGTGATTTTTCTGTTACTAACTTTCTATTGTAATCAGACCTACATGTTGTTTTCGTTCACTTTGATACACCATGTATACAATAACTTGTGTTAATTCTCTTTTAAAACCGTTTGGAAACAAAGTTAAATTTATTTTTGGAAGTTCAGTATTTGAAATAACCATTTTTTTCTCTAATTTAATTGTTTCAAATCGGTTTCTTTTCAGGGTAATCTTAGTTTGTTTAATATTCTAATGATAAAACATTTATTGTATTTGTACTCAATTAAGTAAGAGGAAAGTAGTTTAATTTAATTTAGTTTGATTTCCAAGCAAGTTGAAATCATGTATTCATTGTAAAGAAATGCGTTTCTATTTGTTTAATAATTTACCGAATAAGTTATTAATTGATTTATTTTAAATATTAGTACATCGCCGTTTTAAATTATTTCTTTTCGGAAATATAGTTTGAAAATTATGAGAAAGCGATTCCCAGCCTTGAAATATTTTATAAACATTTGTTTATATGAATTAACGCAGGGAATTTATTTAAATATGATGCGCCGTGATAAGCTGAAATAACGTTTGCCACGGACAGTGGTCGACCCTCCCGTGCGACGTAAAGATCCCTGCCATTCTATGACAGGCGTTTGTGTATAAATTGAATGCCACCGCGTGAAAGAACGACTTGTCTGCGACTTCCTCAATTCATCTCCAGTGCACTCCGCAATCCGATAGTGGTAAGAATTACTATGACCATTTTGCTGTTTTTATTTTTGTATTGCTATCATTTACCATTTGTATCCGAATGTACCGTTTGTACAATGTACTGTTATATTATTTTGTCCGAAGTGCCTGTTGTCCGAATAAACCAGAGATATTTAGGAAATTCACGGATTCATTGATATAAGTAGGGTTATCTTGTAAAGAAGACAGACTTGAAGTTTATGTGATAACCTATCGCCCTAAAGCATAAGTAATTACCTCGTTAACGTTCATACATCCACGCATATCTCTGGTCTAGTTAGGTTGAGGGACAGTTCATACTAAATACGAGTCCGTGAATTGAACCGTCATGCTATAGAGTTAGAAGCGCAATGGGAATATTCGGATTTCATTGCCTGTTTTAGCCGATGTAAAGATAGAACTCTAATGCCTCGTGTCTCAGTCATAGTTTCACTACCAGTAAGGTCCTAATAACTCGTGTGTGGATAAAATCTTACTAGGTAATGTAACGAAGGGGTTTTGCCCTCGCTATTTTAATCTACTTATTTTACTTTAGTTGGCTCAAATGAAACGACAGAATTAAAAAACAAATACATATTCTCAATTTGCCAGATAAGAGGCTCGTTTAGGGCGTGGTAAGCAAATAATAGAATAAACAATACACAATCCCAAAACTTAAAACTACAGAAATTCATCAAGCAATACAAGAATACATAAACTTAGCTAAATTCTTTAATTAAGCTCACTTAATTAGTTTGTTTAGGGCGCCACCCGCCTTTCTTTTTCGGTTAACGGGCTATACAAAGGTCTAAAAAGTTACACACACTAGTGCCGTTGAAAGGGGGAAAGAACGGTTACTTTTCATTGAATTGTCTCGCACAGCTCAATAGCTAAAGAAAAAGTCTAGGAGACTTTCTCCACCTCTAGTTCATTAGACAGGCAAATCAGCCCATTGATGCAAATTTATTTTTCAAATGTCCAGCTCGCCCTTAAAACGGAAGCTGGTTGTTTATTACGTAATAGATACCTATTGGAACAATAATTGGAAGGAAGATAACCTTACCAGCTCACATATTTTTCTTAGGTTATATACATGCTTCGTAGCTTATTAACTATAACTGCTCAGCCAAATAAAATCTCAAACGTAGTGTCCGTAAAAGCAACGTACACACAACTCACTGCTTGGAAGCACCAGCCTCGTCTTCAAAAAACCTAACCGTCCTAGTTCCAGCGTACCCCCTTGTCCCCACATACCGCGGTGTTCTCGCTGGTGTACTAGAGGTCCAGTCGTCGCTTAGATTATATCAAGGATTTACAATTTAATTAAATCGGTTGTAGAATTTTTAAGGTTGACCTCAAACCAATTTATGCAATTAGCATTAAATGTGACGCAAGTTAATTATATCTAAAAAATGGACCGTTACAGTAAACGCGACACACATAGTCAATAAATCCCAAATCAGGGATACGAGGCGCTACTCTTAAACTATAGCACGCTCGCGATTATACAGTCAAATATACCGCCTGTCCCTAAACTGACCTCCTGCATTTGTGTCTTGCTAGTACTCCGTAACCGCGTACCACTAACTATATTGCTGCACCGACCGCTTACCGTAATACCGCTTCATTAACCGCATGCTGTAGCTACCAGTAGTAGTAGTTGCCGTGCCTTTGCTTTATTTTGAATCATTGATTGCTTGTGTAGATGCTTGTAGTAAACAGTTGATAGTAATACTGTAGTAATAACTTCCATAACTTAGCTTTACTTGATATAACATAATCGATCACCGCTTTTTGCATTTTCATAACCTCTTGCTTGGTTCCTTGGCTGCTTACTTGTAATATAGGTTAATATTTACATTGTATTACAACATAACTGTTGTGTATATATTTGTTTATTTTTTTATGTGTGAAGCAATCTTAAATAAATAGAGTAAGTGAAGTTGAACTTCTGCCTTTTATTTAAAACAAAGACATAAATAATACATTTGTTGGTACACCGAGTATCATTTTCGGCAAGTAAGGTAAAGTTGTCCATTGCTATGCAAACGACAACCACACAGACAGACCGCCTGGCATTCCGTTTCTTCACTAATTTACCCTAGCTTCTATCACACTGTTGATAGAATAAAGTGGTGTTCCTACACTTTAAAATAGGAACTGGCGCTCGAGACCGTTACCGTAATAAAAAGTTCAAAATACCGCTACTGTACTGAACGGTGCCAAAGTGACACGTCACACACACACAAATAAGTAGTGTGGTGTTTGCATACGTCACAGCATAAGCAGTGCAAAAAAATGGATGTCCTTTGTTCAATAAATTGACTAATAGGACGTTGTAAGTCCCATTACTTATGTCCATTTTATGCTAACAATGAGCTTTTATTGTTGAACATTAAATCAGGTTCCACGATGGACATTATTGTGACCAAAGTAATGTAGGCTTATTTGAATAAATCTAATTCAAAATACTGTAGAGGTATTTCAAAACCTTATGAGCCGTGAAATGTGCAAACGGCGGAGCTTATTCCGAGCTATAAGTATATTTTGGAAACATTTACTCAGCTATCTACCATCTGTATACAATGGAAGTTCGGGATGTTTTTAGGAAGTGGTGTAACTGAGCTGACAGCCGGAGTTATGCCTCTGTGCATATGAAGGTCGAAGGTCATAAGGTTTTGAAACACCTCTAACAATGACGGCGGGGATTTAAAAAAAAATCTAGGTTATGACACAGAACCTGCATAAAATTTGAAAGATAGCCATAGCTAGTATTTTGAATTAGATTTGTTCAAATAACGTGTACTACTTTGGTCCCAATAATGTCCATCGTGGGACCTCATTTAAAGTTCAACAATTAACCTCCATTGTTAACATAAATTGGACATCTACAGGACATCCACGATTAGATTTATAACGTCCTATAAATGTCCATTTCATGTCCTGCAATGTATTTCATTTGATGTCCTACAATGTAATCCACAGGGATGTCCGTATGTGCGAGATTTGGAAGTCCATAAAACATCCACTGGATGTCGACTGGACAAGAAATGCCCATCCAATGGACACACGAAATGTACATTGCGGATGTCCATTGTACGTCCTAGGAAAAATTTTGTGCTATTTCGATACCTTCGCGGAGCGGTGTTTGGCAATATTATCCGCTAACATTCTCGCATAAAACGCTTACCAATGTCGCAGTCACTACCGTTTATGCATAAACTACAAAAAATTATTAAAAACTATGATGATCTTACAACAGATGGGTCACGTATTCTGCATACTCCATGCAATCGACGTTTCTCATTTAGTACACTCCGTGATTGTGAAAGACATTAAAATTCGGCTATCTATCGACAGAATGTTGTCGATACTGTTACAAAAGAGGAATATTTCTACAAATGGGCTAATGAGCGGTTGTTCGTAAAAATATTATGTATTCAGTAAATGAATAGCCTTGGTTGAAATGTATTAAAAATACTAATAATATAGTACCCATAACACGGTTTGATATATTTGATAACTTATTAGCTATTGGGATAACATTATTGTGGCAGCCTTATTTTGGCTGCAATTCAGCTCTCATATTAATTGTTCTTTGTCTGAAAATTTAAGTCTAAAACGTTGTTATTGCAACTATAGTCGTTTGCTTGCAGAAGTATTAGGATTTGCCTAAGGGGGGACGGAGGGGAAACAGTAGCGTATTTAGCGGTGATAGTAGTAGTAACCCAAGCAGCAATTTTGCTACTTGCGACCGCATTTGCATTGAAATTAACGTTGTATTAGGTGTAGAAAATTGTTATCATGTCACCCACGACCCCTGGCCGACTAAACGTCGTCGCTTATCAGTTGTTGTGACCAATGTAAAATGGACACGTTTTAACATTTGACAGACTATAATATATGGATTGTGAACGTTGGTGTCTTAGGTTTGTTATTGACGTTACGGAAACGTCGTCATAAGACTGAATTATCAACGTGTAGATTAGAGTTATTCTTTAACGTTTTTTAGACGATGCATCATAGTGTGATGAGTAGACGATACAGACGTTAGAGGAAGAGAAAGAACTAAAACAAACAACATAACCAATATATTCTTGTTGTTTTATTCTATTATTCTCATTTTCTTTGTTGGGTTCCCTTCTCGGTATCAATGGAGAGAGACCAGTCATTCAAATATTCAACCACTTTTCACAACTAAGCAGTCATATATTTTAGAAGAATTCATTCAAAAACACGGTCGAGGTTGCTTTACATAACTTCGCCATTGTTTCAAGACCAGCTCGAGGACAAATGCACATACTGTTGTCCCCCATTGTGATGTTGACAAATAAAGTGAAAAAAGCGAATTTAGGAGATTTAGGATTTTGGTCAACTAATTATGCTACTCTAAGTTTAAAACCAATAAATAATCATTACATTGTGTGTTTACAATTAAATCCCTCAAAATTTTTTTCTAAAAACTCATCAGTGTGGGGGCACGCTTCATTTTTCGATCTATAATGTCCATATTTTACCATGAGCTGATCTGCGTTGAAAAATTCTGGTACCACAAAGTTCTTAAAATCCACTGAAAACATCACAATAATTCACAGACGGTGAAGCTTTACTTTCTATCTCCCTAAGTTTAAATGGGAACAGCTGTGGTGTTGATTCCAGTAAACAGAAGTAATCCAAACGTCCACCAGTAATGTTTTTAGTTAGAAAACATGCTTTAAAACTTTGCTAATTTTGGTGAAAAGTTGGTTTTCCGCGCAACGTTAAAACGATGTCGTTGGTCATCACTGTCAGTCGCATGCCGACGTTATAGCGACCCTGATTTTATCCATTGAATTGATGCAAAATCGAATTGGATAATCGCTGTTACGACTTTATCCAGCAAAGTCAGGACGCGACGAGCAAAATTCAAATTCAAATTCAAAACAACTTTATTAACAATTAAACAGAACAATGTATGTGGCTCTCGCCGGACACACTGTCCATTACCGACCTAGCATCCCCGCGTATGGGGACAATGGGGCAATTGTTAGGGAGGGCGGGGGTTATTTCGTGGATATAATAATATGCTGTGCTGTGTAATTTTCTGTTGGTTAGCTTACAATTTGAAATAAATTGATAAATTTTGATTACAAAAATAAACAAAAAGAAAAGAAAAGAAAAAATTGTTTGAATTTTGGTGCCCCTTTTATAATGTGGGAGTGTCCATTTTGTAGGAGGAGCATGGTCTAAAGATGTTGTCTGAAGATTGGTAATTTGTGTTTTATTCTAAATGACGCGTTATACGCGCGTTATTTATGTAATGTTGGCGGTTAGTGGACAATCAGAGTGTTTAAATCCGTAAAATTTTTTGCGAAGTATCTCTCATATAATCCACTATGGGCACAATGTCGTTGCAAAGTCGTCGTAATTTCATTATGGGGGTATATCTTGTTGAGTTACTTATGAGGCGAACGAATTTGTTTTCAGTACCTGCAAGTTGTGTATCATCGCGCTTGCAGAACACCAGGCCGGCGCAGCATATACTAGGGCTGGTCTCACTATCATCGTGTAAATTAATTTCTTATTATCTCCGTTTAGTCTGCTATTCCTCGCCTGGCATGGTGATTGTGACAGTATATAACGGTATCGTTGGCGTATATCGCAAGTTTAGTGTTTGGGGACTGCGAAAAGTCGGGTACGTATATATTACATAATTTTGGCGCAAGAACTGACCCCTGCGGAACGCCTGCTCTGTCCTTCTGTGTTAATAGAGTTTTATTCACTCACACTCGCAGCGTTGGGCCGTGCAAGTAAGAGTGTATCAATTGCGTTAAATGGCCCGAAAAATCAAACTTGTGCAGTTTATACATGATACCGGGCAACCAGACGGCATCGAATGGTTTCTCAATATCTAAGAGCACCATGGCGGTGCTCTTGTCGAGATTATACTGTCGCTTGACGTCATTGACGATCTGCTGAGTAGTGCTGCGTCCCTTTTTGAAACCGAACTGATAATCGTCGTTGATATCAAAATCATCCTGGGCGGTGTTCAGTCGCTTCAGGACGACCTTGTCAACCAGTTTAGATACCGCCGATAGTAAGGATATGGGACGGTAACTAGAAGCCGTTTTCGGATTTTTGTTCGGCTTCAAGATGGCACACCACCGCACTCTTCCACTGACTAGGCCAGAGTTGCAAACGCAGAATGCCATTAGTAATGTGCGATAATGTATTGGACAATACCCTTTCACATCAGATTCTTAGGTCCGATACCGGTGCTTTGTTGTTTGCGAATCCTGATAAGCTTTTTCAGCTCGGAGGATGTGGTAGTGGTTGCTAAAATTTACTGTCGTGTCATAGGAATTTGGACTCGATGACCGTATATTTGGCATATTGTATTTTCGATGCGGTCATGATCTTCGCTATTTGTGTAATTTTGATGGTGTATTAGTTCAAATTGGTCGGTTAAATAGTTAGCTTTTTGCCCGTCTCTTAAGTGCGTCGTTTGGCGGTCATTTTCTAACAGGGCAGGAAAGACCTGCCTCGTCCTTTTAAGACGCCTCGTCATTTTCAATAACGAACCGTCTTGCAAATTGAGCGAATGCAATTTTTCACTCCTTTTCAAATTATTTTCGATGTTTATGGAGTTATGAATTGACATTTGCAGCCTGTCCATCTCCACCTTAACAGCCATGTCTCTGTTTCTATGTCAAAGCCGTCTCAGCCTGTTTTTGTCGTGTATCAATTGTTTGACCGTGTCGTCAAGTTGTTCCTTGTACGAATCAATTGTTATAGTTTTAGCAACGCCATGTTTGGCCTGCTGAAGTATGCCCGTGAATACGTCCACGACATTTTCAAGGTCACCGGCATTGTTTATATTGCTATATATTTCAAGCCAGTTATTGAAGAACTGGCGAAAAGCCGGCTAGTTGGCATTTTTTGTAACCTCAATCGCGGCGTTCTTCCTCGACATACCAAGTAGATTAATTAAAATCGGATTGTGGTCAGACGTGAACTCCTCCAGCGCTATAGGCAGCGTAGAGGTAGTCACGCCCTTATTGAGGACTATGTCGAGGATTGACGGCGTAGTTCCGTTGTCGTGGAAGTGCGTTGGAGTAGGCAAAATAAATATGTAATCCGCTTCACCCCAATTTCTATTATTCTTCGAACTTTTTCTCTTTGTGTTTCCATTTCTCCATTTTTTCGATATCTATAATATTTGCTACCTTGGTGATATTCGCCTTCTTTGCCTCATCCTCCAACGACAAGGCCTAAGACGACGATGCTATCGTTGTGTTGTTGCCATTTTCTTCACGTTTTTTTTGCTATTTCTCCTCCCCTTGTCATGCATACTTTTGAATTTCATTACTTCTTCACCGGGTTATCTCCGGATGCCAAATTTTTTTCTCTCGCCTATTTTTTATAAAATATGTAAACATCAACTGTTAAACATTTTTTAAACTTTTTTTTTTTTGGAAATGTTACATTTTTTTTATAAATGTCACTATCATATTTATTTTAATTAATGTCACTGTCACTTTTTAATAATTTGCTTATTCTTAGCGTTTCTGTTTGTTTTTCAGCCCTAATTTATTATTAGAGCGAAGTACACGTTATAGTTTTAAGTGAAAAGGTTTTATTGATATAAAAATATAAACTTTACAGGTGTTAATGTTAATACGGTTAAGAACATAATAATAATCTGAATAAACTCCGGTAAAGGAAAAAAAATCAAGCACACAAATTTAAACAAAATCACTGGGAACGCTTTGGCTGACTGCGTTTGCGCACTGGTCGCATCGGGGCAGGTTTCACCCTATTCTGTTTGCTTGTAAGCTCCTAAATTCGATATGTGATACTTTTCTATGGAGACATGCGGGTAGGCTGGGTTTGCCAATTCATAGAAGTTGGTAGAAATCCTTTTTAATATGACGTACGGTCCATCACGTTTTGGTATCAACTTGGACGTTATACCTTGGTTTGCCTTAGCACGTGAGTTCTCAACAAGACCAGGTCATTTGGCTCAAAAGCTGGGATGGTCCTGCGGTGAAGATCTGCATAGTCTTTCTGGCGATCCTGCTGGTGTTTGTTTATATCTGTAGCCTCAAATCCGTAGTTACTTAGAGTGCTCAAGTAAGGAGTTGTGACACATACAAAGTTTTCTTGTGGGGTGATAGATAGTCCGTAAATCGTAGCTCACGCAGAACGAAGGTTTCAGCCAAATGTCAAAAGGCAGGAGTCTGGCCAGTGTCTTGACATACTGCTGTATTTAAGGCGAATCTGATTCCAGGTAAAAACTGGTTCCATGAAGTATGGTCTTACTGGGCAAAAATGACCAGTCGTGGTTTAAGATTGCAGATTTTTCATTCCACTGGATTGGATGATGGATGGTATGTGGCTTCAGAAAGATTAACAATTCGATCCACTTAGAGCTTAGTGGCGGTATCTTCAATTATGTTGATATTTTTTATCGGAACTAAATTGGATAAAAATGTATGATCAATTTCTCATTAAGTCGACGTTTCCACAATATTTATTGTCTTTTTCTGGACTACAACAAATAATAAATATTTTCTATATAATTTGGTAAATCTAATAAATAAAAATAGTCTAAAAAATATTTAAAAGAAAAAAAATTGTAACATTTTGAGAAAAATTTTAAATTTCATAAATTCCATAATCTCACTTACGTATATCAATAAAAAAAAAAAGAAAAAGTTAACAATAAAGGTAAAAACATTAAAAATATATAACTACAATATTAAAAAAAAATTAAAAATTTTCAGTCACGCACCTAATGAGGTATTTGGTTTTTTGTCAACACAATCATCATCGTCAAATATTGTAAAAAAAAAATACTGTAACATAACATATAAATTTCAGAGCAAATATTTCAATATAGTCAGTACAGGAACAATTTTCTATATGTATAAAGATTTGAACATTATCAAAGAAATTTTGAAAAAGGCATAATAAAAATTCGTTCCTTAAAAAACGTTATTATTTATTCATATATCAGTTAGGAAGTCAGTGAAACAATACGTTTGTAAACTAAAATTTAAAATAAAGTATCAATTTAGTGTTCATTTATGTATACATGGTTATAACTTTATATATTTTCCTATTAGGTTGTTATAAATTTTGTAAAAATTTTCGGTGTCCGTTTTTTTATTGACAGTATTACTGTGTCTGTTGATAAATATCATTTGGCTTATTAATCGTTTTTTGTAATTTTGTTCGTTGTCCAAAATGTTAATATTATCGAATTGAAAATCATGACTTAACTCGAAATGGTTTGCTACAAGAGCGGTTTTTTCTTTTTTGTTAATATGTCTTGCACTACACGAGTATTTATGTTAATTAATCTGAGTGTTTAATAGTTGTTTTGTTTATCCAATATATACTGCCCCACAACTGCAAGGAATTTTATATACCAAATTTGATTTATACTTGAACAATAATTTGTCCTTCATTGTCGAGTATAAGTTTCCCACTTTTGTCCTTCATTGTCGAGTATAAGTTTCCCACCTTTTTCATGTGATAAAAAAACTATATTAGAATGTTCATTTGTCAACATTCGTTTCAACTGTGATGAAAGGCCTTCAATATAAGGTAATTTGAAATATTTTTTTCTTATTATTATTAGTTAGTTGTTGATTTGTTTTGACAGTTCTATTACTAAGTGTGGTGTTATTATTAATTAAGTTGGCTAATTTATTAGGATAATCATTTTGTCACAATTTGTGTTTAAAAATGTCAATATTTTGAGGGTGGAATTTAGCTTCACTTATATTTTAAAATTCGATTTTTCATACTTGATATAATATTAAATATTTGTGTGAAGGGATATTGAGAGTGGTAGTTGATAAGTCTTCCAGAACTAACATCTTTCTCGTACCAATTAATAATAATCTTTTATTTGTTTGTTCTGATTAATAACATATCTAAAAAAGGTGGTTTATTTTCACATTCAGTTTCCATAGTGAACTGTATGTCTTCGTGACACTCATTAAAGTAATTTAATATAATGTCTAATTCATTTTCAGGAATAGCAAAAATTGTATCATCAACAGAAATTTTTAACAAGGGTACCTTAAAAGGTAAAAGTGAATGTATTATGTCTAGAATGTATTCCATGACAATATTAGCTAATATAGGACTTGCTGGGTTACCCACTGCCGTACCCTTCTTCTGTTCGTAAAATTGACCATGAAAAACAAAATAACTACATTCAAAATAGTGTCTAATCATTATAATGAAATATTCTAATGATATATTAGTCTAATTTTGTATATTGGGCCATTCTATTACTTTGGAAGAATCTACGTATCCCTTAAAACGAATCAACGCCCAGACTGCAAATTTTAGAGTTTCATTTTGACAAATTAATTTCTTGAATCAGCGCAAGGCTTTAGCTGTAAAGCCTTGCGCTGATTCAAGAAATTAATTTGTCAAAATGAAACTCTAAAATTTCCCGTGATTTAATTCGAACACACAGACACCAACTCTGTTTTCTCTATATTTAAATGATCTTAATTAAAAATAGATGGTCAACTAATTTCATTTGCAGATGATACTGTAATTCTTTTAACGGTATTGACTGAACAAATATAAGAAGTAATGTTAACAAGACATACAAATTGTAAAATATTGATTTTTGATTGCTTTATTAACAATTATTATTAAAAAACTACTTATCTGCCTCTCCGTTCTTACAAAAATAGCTTGCTATCTTTTGATAACATTAACATGAATGAGACAGATATAAAAATAAAAATGTCAAAATATTAAATATTTAGGAATAATTATAGACACATATATATTGTGACGACCCAACCCCCCCTCGTATATTTAGTTTATTTTATCCTGGTTACGGCACCAGTGTAACAATTCAACCCTCCCTCGATTATTTTGTATTTAATTTATTCCCCTTTTCCTAAGTCTCACCTGTCGTGAAGCGACAGGTAATACTGATTTAATTAATTGGCCTTTTTCGTGATCGTCTAGTTTTACTGGTAGGACCCCAAATTTGTTGTGTTATTGTAACCTCACAGGTACGTTTATAAAGTTTGGTATTACTTTGTTTCATTTATGAGATTTAATTTGCTTTAATTTGATTACACAATTTTTTCCAATTATTATGAACACTAATCTGCATTGCACTGATATATGTTTTAAAGAATGACTAGTATGAGTAAGATTTAGCTTTAGATTTATGATTACTGATTTACTAAGAATTCACTGTTGTACCTGAAAGTAGAAATAAGTCAAGGAAACTCCAATAATGTTTTCACACCTTTTATTTCTATGCTTAGACAACTGTCTATAAGAAATACATGGATATTTAGCTAGTTGAACCTGCAATGTAACCAAAGTGGTTACATGCGCGGAAACTTTCGCTTCGTAGTTTAAATGACATATGTAGAACTCTACATATGGGTGCAAGAGAAACTTCCCTTGTATGTGGCACCAGAGTGTCCCCTGTCACATGAGCCGGGCAGAGACCGACAACCATGCCTTTTTATTTAATTCGCGGGCTCGTGCTACCATAAAACAGTAGATACCATAAATACAACTGACGCTGGCCAACGAAGATTCGATGCATATGCGGAACTCCGACATATGACGAACAACTGCCCGTATTGTTTTGGGTGTGTCGAATGCATGCCATCAATCAAGGTTTAAACCAACATGAAATGAACTACCCCGTAGTTTTGTTAAAGGGTTTGGCAGGCGTCGCTTGTATTTCGGCACGCTTATGGGAGCGATAGCCATAAATCATTAAGCGGTATACACTGATCATCTGGCGCCGGACCCTCTGTCGAGAGACAAGGTCCGTGGTCAGACAACTCAGCGGGTGGGGTGAACTGCATGTTTTTGTTGTCGGCGCCTAACCGCACACATCTGATAGCTATATTATGATCCTCATACGGGTGGTGAAATTTGATAAAGTTACAGATATTGCAGATTCAACTGGACACTAATTATTTTGTACATTATCTTATTTTGACCTAACTTGATTTGGAAAAATGAATGAAATTACTATTACTATTACTAATCCTATCGGAATTAATATCTACTGTACTAATTATTAATAAACATGTAATGAGAAGTGCATTATAACAGAAAAAACCCTATGTGTAAATCATTTGGTACCATCGGTCAGATATTGTTAAAAACCGCGAAACCCATATAGAGTCGTACTTTGATTAGCGTTGCCATTTCACTCGGAACAAAGAAATTGAATTAGTGTGATGAATTTTAGTGAGCTCGAGTACGTAGGAAATGGCAACCCAGTATAACAAATTAGTTAAATGCCGTCCTTACCAATTCTGGTATACACGGAGAGTTCCGCGGGGCCCACTCCCCCGGATTCTTGAGTAACGCCTGAGTTACTCACTTTCATGTCGACGGCGGCGTCGGTGGCTAGTGCACGCTAATGAAGCGCGGCTCGCAATGCTGGTGGCTAGTTATAACTCCAACACAGGGCCACTCTCTTATTTCCCGATCCCGTAGAACCAAAGCGTAAGCTTGGGGCTGTCAGAGAGTTGACCTGGAGCACAACTATATTACATAGAGTCCTACAATCTCTTCGTACCCGATTCCTTAGAACCTAAGCGTAACGCTTGGGGCTGTCAGAGATGTGACCTAGACCGTAGGAAATCTCGTGTATTTATATGATTTCCCGTGAGTGAGTTCGTTGTCCATGCCTGCAAGCTAGGCGGAGATAGCCAAACGCTAACTTGTGTTCTACCCACGAAATTAAACTCAAGATGCTTTAGGTGAGAAGTGATATAATGACTCTATGTTTATTAGCCTTTGACCCTGTTCTTAGTAAAACTCTTACAATCCTACGTGTTTACGTCGGTTTGTTTATGTTATCTCTTCTCGGCTGGAGAATGCTTTAAGATTTTGTATAGTTTTGTCAATGTTTTAAAATATTAAATGAATACTGTGCGTGCTTTTACTTAGCTGAATAGTTTAGACTCTATAGTCTGAATGCATATTGCATACGTTTTCTGCGAAAATTCTAAGAAAATGGTTTAACCTTTTTATATAATAATTAATCTGGAATTTAATGATATATAAATGCTTGGAAATAATTTAGTTTTATGTAAATATTATAGGAAATTTATTCGCGATAAAGCAGCCCATGGCTGGGGTATATATATATATATATATATATATATATATATATATATATATATATATATATATATATATATATATATATATTGCACAAATACACAAAAGATTTCTGAAAATCATATATATAAAAAACTATATTATCAACAATTTGCTATGTAAGCAATCAATAATGTTTAATATCAGACTTTATGCGATACACTTTTAAATTACCAGCATAGGAAATTTAATGATAATCTTAACCCACAGCTGATACCGGAATAGAACAAAACAACCCACTAATGGTACTGCGTGCCCAAAAAACAATAGGATTGAAACACTTTAACTATCTGCTTTGGTTTTGGGGTTGTTTAATTTATGTGGTGTGTTTTTTTTTATCAAGCATCCAGGCTATACAACATAATTCAACAAACATTAAAGAAATTTAGTACTAAGCCCTTTATGTGTATATGATGTTAAGAAATGAATTAAAATGTATCCATTTGAAAAAATTAATTGTTTTGTAAACATTGGTTCTATACTTGCATAAAAAACATTTAGAAATGTCATCAAGTATATTTTAAAACACAGGTTTTTATTCTATTTATTTATAAATATATTTACTAATAAACATAAATGTATAAATATCTCTTATTCGAATAAATTCTTATTTTATATTTTATATTCTATACTTAAGTTAACTTTATTTGTATTAAATATTATTTTATAAAAATATTGTGTACGATGATACATAATAATGTAAATTAACACTCGTGTACAGTTATTCCAACTATAGCGAGGTTCAGTACAATGTTTACTATAAAATAAAATAAAATTTGTATCATAAAATTGTACAGCTAATAAACATTACCTATTATTATTATGTTCAGGACGATTCCATTTAAAAGGCAGCAATAAATCAAAATTGTTTGTAAACGCCGTAACTATGCGACAAATTTTGTTTGCCAATAATGCAATCACCATTTAGTTGTTTTGTGTTGTGTTGTAGTGAAAATGCGATATATATATATATATATATATATATATATATATATATATATATATATATATATATATGTATATATATATATATATATATATCGCATTTTCACTACAACACAACACAAAATTAGTTTACTAAATAAACAAAATAAAAGAGCGCTTATCACTTCCTACAGTTCGTTCATTTAATTTAAAATTCTGAGAATGTTAATATATCTTACAAAACGTTAGCATTAGACTGCTAGAAACTATGTACCTATTAGCCCGCCACACACCAGCGGATGGCCCGATCGATTTGATGCGGCATGGGCTAAGTCAGCGGATAAAACTTTGCGTTAGTGTGACAAGCCGAGGTACATCGGTCCAATTCCCATATCGCACCGACTAAGTCTGCAAGTCTTAACTTGACAGTTCCAATGTGGTAGTTAGTGGCAACGCACGAGTTAAACCCTCAAATTTGTACCCTAAATAATAATGGCTTCAGATACGCGCTATATGGGAAAAGAATTTTTAACGAGCCGAGTGAAAACTGTTATAAGGTGATGAGTTTTGTACCACTAACGAGCGAACTTTAACTGACAGATCCAATCGGGAGGTCAAATCTTCGAACCGTATAAGTAAGGACGGATTTGGTATGTGCCGAGCCTGATTCGTCGATAAAATCCGTGCGGATCAAGTCGGTCCAATTTATCCGCTGGTGTGTGGGGGACTATTTATATTTTGATTTTATCCCACTATTAAAAATATGATGCTGTTGGCGTAACTACGAGACCTTATATTGTATTATTCTTGGATCAGTAATTTACATCTATAAAACAAAATAATACTTTTTTATTTGTCATAATAATCACGACTTTATACATTAAAAGATAGATAACAGTGAAAACCACATACAAACATCGACAACAAAAACATAGATTACCGAGAATTGGTCCCATACAATTCATTCATCTCTGAAAACGTTCCTTAATGCCGATGAGGAAATGACGGAAACCAAAATGGTCACATTTGAAGATCTCTCTGAAAAAAAGAAGATTTCTTTTAAGGCGCCTAATCTTATTGAACATGCCAAATAGTTCAAAAAATAAAAACATATATACCTATAGAAGTTTTCTATAATTGAGAATTATTTTAAAGACTATATTTACAATTCGGAATTATGACAATTTGAAGTTTAGAGAACCATTCCTGTTTTCTTAATTCCATTTAAATTTTAAATTAAATCCTATGTCAACTTAAATTATGTATATAGATGTTTTAAATTAGAAACGAAATAAGTCACGGTCGTACGATGTTTATACATAAAGGCAAAGTGTTTACTTTGCAACCGAGATTGCACCATCGAATAAAACATAAAATGAAGTCAAAAGGCCCCCAAGTTACATGTATTTATTAAAAAATTTGATTTAATAGTTTATTTACCGAGTTGCAGTCGGATATGTAAGGATACATAAACTTAGAACTAAACCATTATATTTGTCAGTTTTCATGAGTTTGATAAATACACGAATACGAATAATTAAAAAAATATTTTAAATTCTTAAACACAGTTTCTAAACATAAATACCTTTTCATGTATTGTATATACAACGGACAACATTTCTAAATTGATGGCCTTGGAATTAGGTTAACCTGGAAACTGCTTTTGTATTACATTTAGAACCGGATTAATTTGGGCCGTTTGGAATATACATGTACACATACACATATATGTATTCTTTTTACTACCAATCTCAGCTAGTTTGAGTAGTTTTACGGTTTACGCTGCGTAAATAAAAGAATAATTTCTTTTGATATCGCCTCTGTAATCGTAAAACTACTTAAACTAGCTGAGACTGGTGGTAAAAAGAATACACCAAAAAATCGCTTAGAAGTAAGATTAAAGCTTCATATAAACCTGGATCCATAAGGTGTATACTTTTTTACCATCAATCTCAGCTAAAAGTAGTTTTACAGTTGCTGAGGCTATATATAAAAAAATATTCTTTTATTTACGCAGTGTAAGCGTAAAACTACTTTGACTAGCTGAGATTGGTGATTGGTGGTAAAAAGAATACACCTATAATGGTTTAGTTGCGCTTAGTAGAGACAGAGACAAGTCTCTGGTAGAGACTAGATGTTGGATTACATAGCAGAGACGTACTAAGGAGTGTTACTTATATTTGACATAACTTTAATTAGGCATATGATTATATTTGTGCTTACTTAAAAGGTACATATTGATGATGTCATACTTCAACATAAAATCATTTATCCTTATCAAAATTTTCTAATTTAGTAAATGTACAATTACAAATGACTGCATTCATAGAATGTAGTAGTCAGGGAGCAAAGTACAAACAAGTGTTTTCTCTCGTTTTGTATCCTTGATATCTACTTGTGAAATCCAGTTGGATAGTAAAGGATAACACATTTTTGTAAGACCGGGCATTTGCATTATTGTGTAGTAAGCAAGCAACCCATTACACATGACCTGAATGTTTCTTGTAAATATAAATTAATGACTAAACAATAGGATTTCCAGGAACTTTATTGGCTATCTGCTACAAGTGGTTTCAAGGTAAAATTACATTTCATATGACAATAAGTTACAAACCCGTGTATTTTGGAAACGCTCTTGCGTAGTTGTTGTTAATTTATATTTACAATATTTATGAGCAAAACCGCAAAAAGTTACATGATGTATATAAAGAATATAAAAAAAATTACAAAAACACTAAAATAAAATAAGTCAAATATTTCAAACTGCTGTAGAATTCAAAAAAATATGTCGCAACCAAACTTCGTCATTTCGAAGAATAATTCTAGCTTTAATATTTTTGAATGCTCATATCAAAAATTGAAATGTAATGTATATAAAGAATATAAAAAAAATTACAAAAACACTAAAATAAAATAAGTCAAATATTTCAAACTGCTGTAGAATTCAAAAAAATATGTCTCAACCAAACTTCGTCATTTCGAAGAATAATTCTAACTTTAATATTTTTGAATGCTCATATCAAAAATGGAAATATAAATTCAATACAGGGTGTTAAGCGAACTTGTGTCACTTTGTGATTTTTTAATTGCGTGTGCCATGTTAACGAAACCTTCTATATATTTGAGTGTTTTTGTCAGTTTTTAGTCTGAGGTGTTCTCCTTAACATGTTTTTTGATTTTTGTTTCTATTCACAGTATTTGAGGACATATGTCCTGAGTTTTTCTCATAAATAATTATTTTCTATATTCATTACGGAGAAATTGAAAACATGCCGGTGAACCTAATTTAAATATACAGCTGAATTATCAACAATAAACTATTTAAAGTATTTTTCAATCTTAGTTTACAAAACTAATAATGTGTAGGGCCTGCTCTTCATCTTACTATTTCCGCACAGCATTGAGACACTTCTTAGGGATTTGTACCCATTTCTCCAAAAGAACATTACGCAAACCATCTATTATTTATTTCTGATTTTGCCGAACTGAAATCATTCTTTGTAAAACTTCCCAAATATATTCGATTGGGTTGAGGTCGAGAAATAAAGCAGAGCATGCGATTGATGTCTTCATTTTCAATAATGTTTGATATTATCAAAGATTGTATACACTATATAATCTTTGGTATTATCATCCTCAAAAATAAATTTAGTATATCGGTACAACAATTGATTGTCAAATTTTCAAAATATACATTAGCCGTTACTATTCCACTAAACATGAAACATCCAAAGGACATTTGTAACGTTACAAATAACTACTAATAAATAACAAGACAGATATATTTTATAAACATAATATGTAACTTAATAAAATATTTAATAAATACATTCATTTTTAAATGTTCTTTATAATATTATTAAAAGAATCGTGGTTTGTTTTCTAAATAATATTTGTAGAAACATCCTTATTGTGGTAACTTACTTGAAGACCAGTCCTTTTGTAATAACTGATCATTAGAGTCCGGATCAGAATATTACATTTCAGGAACGGATGTACTCGCAACAGGAATTATCGCTTATTTTGATCCAAAACAAAGCGGCATAAATTTTAGTCAATTAATTTAACTTTAGATATTCTCATAAAACTAATCCACTGTTTTTACACGTCAAAACTAAATAACGTAGTTAAATATAATATTATATCTACGTAAAAGTTGTCACTACCTATCGATATCTGCATTAAAGTACAAAATAATATCAATTTAAAAATAAGCAGATGTAGAAAATAAAAAGAGAGCATTATTATCTGGGTCAAGTTAAGAGTGCGTTTTCACCAAATATCCAACTCTAATGTATAAATCGCTGTTAAAATTTTTCTGTTAATAATATTAAAAAACGGAAATAAATATTCATCCTACGTTAATATGAAATGGACACGAACATTTATTTTCTGTAAATAAGTCATGTATTTTCTACTATAAAAATTATGTTTCTATCACCCATATAGAAAGTAATATTTTTCTCCATCATATGTGGGTAGAACTTTTCTCTCCTTAGGGAGGCAAAATAGATTTCCTCCTTAAGGAGGAAAGTAATATTTTCTACCCGATTTTTGACTTGAAATCTCAATGTCTGCAAAAATGTCAAAATAGACGTCAAAATTGAGGCAAGTAATTTCATTGTAAGGTGTTATAATGTTTTATTAATTTTATGCAATATGTACAACTCTAGAAATATAATTAACAATTTCATTTTTATAATGGTTATTATTATTATATTTCTGTAACCGTTTAGTAAGTTAATTGTTTTCGGTCAATTTTTTGATTGCAAAATATATTATTTGCTGGTCTAGCTCGGTAAAGTGACACAAGGGATCGGAAAAGTCCTTTCCGATCCCTTATGCCTTTATTACACTTTTGGCTAATAATATTATCTGAAAACAATTAAAAATGACTAGTCCAGTTCTCTTTGAAAGTAAGCGTCTGATCTATCAGTTGAATTTTACGAATTTTTTTTAAAAGTTTTTTGAGACTAGCAAGAATGGTTTCAGAAAAAATATTGTACGCAACACACCCCGAAAGTGTCTTTGCTAGGCTCACTGGTTTTCAGGGCTCGCTACAGCTCGCCTGGTAAAGAATCGGCAAGTATCTAACTGGTAATTTGTTATCACTTGACTTCAATCGCAGTTGACTGTTGATTGGTGGAAGTGTTAGAAGAGTAGTTTGTATTTGTGCATGCCGTTTATAAAGTTTATATATTCTGTGGGTTTATGGTGTTACTGATGTAGTGTCTACCTCCATCATTCTTGTAGTTATTATTCAAAATGTATTATGTATTTTTAATCATGAAAGGCAAAGTTTTAAATTTTTAGTTGTTGAATACACAATATGGCAAGTTCATGCGAGTTAAAATTAGGAAAACAATTGACAATTAATTGTTTTGAAATAATATAGTGCCCTCCTCCCCATAAGTGGGTAAATTAAGAAATTGAAATAAATTAAAAGTTGCGGTTATATATCCTTGCTTATTTTTCAATTTTACAATTATTGCCCAAACTTTTTCTAGAAAATTATTCATAAAATACGTTACGTATCTTATAATTAACGAATTATTAATTTGTTCAGCATGAATGCTATCCGAGATGCTATCGTTTTTTAGGATATTAAAAGCTATTTTGTTTACTTTGGTGGTATGCGTTTCTCATAGGTATCACAACGTAAAATTTAAATGTTTTGTTTATGTGTGATGATCATTGAGCACATGAAAATATATGGGCGTGTTTATGCAAATCAGATTTGTTTGTATATTTCTAATTATATAGAACTTTAATTGTTTTAATACTGCAGTTCTTGAAATCGTATATACTGCCTATAAATCCAGACATAGGCGGTTCCAGTGGTGAGATTTGAACTCGCAGCACGATATATTTATCATAAAAACAGGAAAAACAAAGAGTACTGCTCTACAATTGTCCTGCTCCTCTATACATATATGTTAGACGACCGTAACCTGTGCACTTACCACTGTGGAGTATAATACTATGTATTATTATGAATGAAGTTAAAAAAAAGAAAGAAATAAAATACGTTTGTATTTGCAGAAGATGTGTATATTAAAATGTTGTGACAACTAACAACACACGAGGCAATCTGCAGGGTCCCTGCAGATTGCCTCGTGTGTAGGGCCTTTACACTGGTATTTATAGTTCCGGCGATTTACCAGTTATCGTTCAGCAGTGAATGAGCTTAATGTATGAAATACATTAGACTCATTCAGCAGTAAATAATTTAATGTATGCAATACATTAAGACTAATTCATTGCTGAGTGAAGGGTGGCGAGTCGCTGGAGCACGACTATGAATATCAGTGTTAGTCACTGCTACCTGCGGATCGTGACTGGCAAACTGAACATTATAAGGCCTTATAATAAGCTAAGCGTTGAATGGTCAGGGAATTGCTTTTCGGAAACGTTTGAGAGGCGCAGATTTGGATAAATAGTTGTTTGTGTTAAAAACTGCAAGTTCGCGAATTTTTGTTCGAAACAGAGTCCTGACGTCTGTGATACAGTTTAAACACTTGATCGTAGATACTTCAAACATTGTTTAAGATAAATGTATTATATACAGGGTGCTTGGTCAGTACAAAGTACAAATATTTTTTTTGACGTTAGGGCGCGGACAGAGAGGTATTGTCGTAAAAACGTATTAAATAATGGCACCTCACGAAGGATTTGTCTATGGTACCACAGGAGTGTCCTGAGTGCTAGAAGATTCGACCTATTAATCTTTGATTTGACCTATTAATCTTGATTTCTAGTCGAAAATATTCAACATTACCATACTTTCTTTAGGTACTTTGAAAAATTTTTTTCTACTTCTCTGTATTTTATATGATTTCTCTTGTTGATTACTCTTACGCACCGGAACTCTAGACTATAAGTTTATCCATCTATGGACACCATAATAATCCACCCTTCCAACCCATATCTCTACAACTCAACAGGCATCCAGTCAATTAAATGCCGCACATTTACAAGAATTGTTCCAAAAATTGGCAATGAGACTAATTAATGTAAAAATACTCTCAGAAATCTATACTTAGGAAAATATATAACAATAAGAATACCAGGAGGACAACTGAGATTTCAAATAATTTTTAAAAATGTTTATTTATATACACAGAAAATACTGTAAATTGAAATGTTTGTAAATGAGCTGAGACTAAGTTAATGGCCTTTTATAATTATTAATGTTACTATACCCATGTTTATAAAATATACAAGGCTACTACTAATTGCTGATCCCAAGAATCATTGACTACAACTGTTGTTTCCACATGATAGATATTGATTGCCGGAAGTAAACTGACATTAAATATTTAAAAAATAACATGAAAGAAACAAAAGGTTGACGATGTTATCTTAGCCAATATGAAAAGGCATTAATTGCCGTAGAATATAAATAATAAAAAAAAAAGATAGACTCTAATGCTTAAAAAATACTAGAAAAATATTTTTAGTGAAATATTTATCATAAATATCAATATGTTAAACATAATTGTTCAAACACGTGGTATTGTTAAATCTGACGGTCATCATAAAACGTACAGACATACCCTATAAGATCTATGAATTTCTAATTTCGTCAAAACTAGATTTGCTGAGCTCGGTAGTCAAAGGGTTTGGTTGTGTGTGTGTCCGCGTTTTTTTCAACTTTGTAACCCCTGTCCGTGCCGCTTCGGCTTTGTTTTAAGAGTTGTCTAATTGATGTGGTGTGTTTTTTTTTATTTAGGTAAAACTAAAAGTTATTTTTTTTATATCAAAGAAGGAAGGCGTTGCTTTTACGACCCTCATCCTCGTAGTGCACACGAGTCATAAAAGCAGTATCTTCCTTCATTGATATAAAAGAATAACTTCTAGCTTTATTCAAATTCGGGTTTTGGCGATAACATTTATATATAAGTGTTATTAATAGTTCCCATTCGACCCAACAATTTTTTTCCAAAACAGTAAATATGTTTTTTTATTTCATTTTCATTAATTTTCATTAATTTCAAAAGATTTTACTACATAATAATCAGATACTATCCATATTTTCATTTCTTTATACATAAAACTAACAAATAAATATTTTTTTAATAATTACCAGTGAATTAGAACATTTCCATCTCGAAGTCTTGCAGCGTGAATAAAATCGTTGCACAAAGAGAAATACTGAGTAAGATTTTGATCTGGTGTGTCAGACGCCATTACACATAGGTAATGTTTATCCTGAAAAAGAAAAAACATGTTATATGTAGGTAAATATAAAAGTCAAATTTAAAAACTAAAAATAACTAAATTATTTTTTTAAATACTTATTCAGATCATGATTTTGAAAATGATACTCAGGGCTACTATATTCAACCATTATTTAAGCGCAACTAATAGTTGAGTACCACAGAAAACTGATGATTAGTGATGATAACTGATAACAGTGATAACAGTAATTACTTGGTTTAACGTATCTAGACGTTGAAAATACTTCACCCTAAGGGATATATTTCTATAGCATTTCTACTTATCTTTTTATACATAAGAAAATCAGAAATATTGAATTAACAGAATACTATAAATATAATATTGTTAAAAATATTTGGCTTTTAGTTACTTTTATGTTTACAAATTAAGTTTCCATGGGCCCTGCCAGGGAGATATCAAGTATCAAAATAAATTACTGGAAATACACTAAATAATTGGATTTCAATTAAGCCAACATGCATATATTTTTTATTTCCGTTTTTATACATTATGCTACAATGTAGCGCAAATGAAAAGTGCCTTGACAGATTTTTTTTGTTTTTGAAGTTTATTTTAGTTTTATAAAGAAGGATTAATGTTCACATTTATTTTTAAAATTTCCTTTTATTTTTTATTTTTCAATACAAAAACGTGTATATTATTTATTTTTTACCCCTCCTTCAAAAATTTTCCAGCGGTATTAAGCTAGTGGTATTAAGCTAGCAGATTAAAGACTTGAATGTAAATACCTCAAAAATTGTTCATATGGTATTATACTGTGTGTAAAATGGCTAATGTGGCCAACTGTTAACAAAGACCGATTCAACAAGCGAGATGGACGTACCAGTGTGAGAGTATTGTGACTGATGAAGCGTAAGACTGAACCTGTCTCTATGTTCGCTGAGTGTGTGTTATTCCAGTTTACGGTATGTATATATATTTTTTGAATGAGTATCTTAACTAGTGCTGGCAGAAACCAGATAAGAGTGACACCGGTTAATCGATTTCCTCAACAACCGGATTCGGATAAAACCGGCCATCCAAATATAGATCAAATCCGGTCAATTGGCTAACCGGATATTCGAATAATCGGTTACTCGGATATCGGTTATCCGAAAAACCGACTATTCAGATATCCAAAAAACTGGTTATTCGATTATCCGAAAACCGGTTAATCGATTATCCGAAAACGATTTATTCGGTCATTCGAAGGAGGACTGAATATATTGGTGAATACAACACCAACATACACATGTATATTTAACTAGTGATCACAAGAGTAAAGTTATATTGTCTATAGTTATTTATTTGTGGCATCCTATAATCCCTTCTCACCTTCTTTAGGTATTTAGCCACCGTCCTATAATTATTTTAAAAAAATTATTAAGGAAACCTCTGCGCCAAATGGATTATTCTATGAAAACACATAAACAGAAAACTGTCGTGTTTGAAATAAATTTTTCTCTAATTTTGAGAACGGAATCAGAGTATTCAGCTACCTCCCGATCTCTAATTCTATATAATTATTGCATAATACGAGACGAGAAAGTTGAAAATAAAACTGCAAAAAAAAGAGTACAAAAGATTGTTTTTCCTGCTTTTATTTAGAGCACGCGCACGCTATGCTTGAGTCATGTCATGACGAAAGTCTAGCTAGACTTTTTAGTGTTGTGGTTATGTATTATTGTGTTTAGTTAATATTCATAAACTACGACACAAATGACAAAATACAAAATATATCAGGTTTTATGTAAATTCTAAACTAAACAAGCGTCGGTGGCCACCTGCCCGCCTGTAGTTTTAGATTTTAATAACATTTGAAAGAAAAGAAATGCATATTAATTGATTATCCAAATATTCAGTTAATCGAATAACCGGTTAATCGAATATTCGGTTACCCGGAGAACCGGTTATTTGAAAAACAGGTTATTCGAATATTCGTTTATCCGAATAACTGGTTATTCGATTAACCGAGTAACCGGTTTTCGATTTTGTACAAAACTGCGAATAATCCAAAACCGCTCAACCGGTTATCCAGAAAATCGTTTTCAGTTGCCAGCACTAATCTTGACTAAAATCATTTTTAGTATAAACATAATATAATTAATCGAAATAATATACATGTTTATATATGAGATTGCTGAGATGCAAAAATGGTTAAATTCTAATTACAAGTTAATTACAGTTAATTTAGCACATTAGAGTATGTCTCACTTAAATTGTCTATATCAGTATAACGGAATTATTATTATTATTTTTTTAGAGAACACGAATAGTATGATTTAAAACACAAAACATAAACCAGTATAATCATCAATAATTAAAATTTTGTAATTAACTAAATATTTTGCCACAGTAACAGCTAGTTTTATGTAAGTGCTCCACTATTTTCATTTTCATTGTATTAGTTTTGTAAAATTGTTGTTACATGTAAAAATTTAGGTACTTACAGAATGTATTCTTCTTGCAGTATCGTGGATTGCAAGTATATGAGTTATATTAAATTTAGCTAGTTGAGAAGAATCTTTTGAATCCCTGTAGTTTCCTACGTACAGTCCAGGTAAAACCTAAAATATTGATGATGCATTAAATAACAGATAATAATAATATATTAATAGCAGTAAAAAGTAAAAATATTATATTTTATAGATGATTTTCGATTTGGGAAAGTTGCTAAAATGGATAACATGGGAAAGAAAAATGTTTCTTGCGAAATATTTCTTAAGACTGAGATTTTGCATATTGAGTGGCATTTATTTTTGGTGTTTTATCAATATTTAAAAAACTGACGTGTAAGCTGCCATTCTGATAATAAATACACCCATCCAAAATTTGATTATAGGTAATAAAAAATACTGAGTAAGATTTGCAGGAAACAACTACTCAGCGGACAAAAAGCCCCAACCTACATTGAATTAAAACTGCAAATCTTGTTTGGTAGCTAATATCATTTGTCAATTCCTCACTAGACATAGACCAGTTTCTAGTGAGGAGTTGCCAAATGATCTTAGCTAGCAAACAAGATTTGCAGGTTTAATTCAATGCAGGTCGGGGCTTTTGTTCGCTGAGTAGTTGTTTCCTGCAAATCTTATTCAGTATATAGTTTAGCCCACCCGGGTTAGAGGTCTAAGCTGTTGGTACCTACTTTGCAGGTCGCTATCAGTCACTAAGACCTCAGTGATGCCTGACTGGTAGTAGCACTGACCACTAGAGGGATACACTTATCACTAGCTATGTCAATAAAAAATAACTTAAATTTTATATTAATGGTTAAAATAATAGCAAAACCATATTAACTGTACAATTTTTGTTTTTTGAAATATTTATAATAAACTAAAAATAAATGCTTCTTTCTCACGACGCAAAATATCAACTTAAAAATTTTTCATAAAGTTTTTCGAAAATATTTGTAGTAGCACCCAATAAACAGTTTACTGTGGTAGCACTATTACCTTGGTTTGTAATCTATTGATAACTTAATGTAAACAAGCACAATCAAGACGAACTGAATGTACACTCTTTAGTATTAGCAAAATTCCGAGGTATTGGTAAGATTTTTTAAAGATATAGATATGACAATGGTTCATTCGTCGGGAAATAAACTACAATTTTTAGGCAATCGAAAAAGACAAAATTGGAACAAACGAAAAGTCGGAAAATTACGTAATTAGTTGTAAGGACTGTAATCAAAAATCATGTTGGACAAACTATACGATCAATTTCAACTAGAGTCAAGGAGCATATGGCTCATTCCAAATATGGTAGAACAGATGTCTAGTCCCACTCAACATGCGTTTGAGAACCACCATAAAATAGATATTAGCAATTTAAGATTAATTAGGAATGTAACAAATACTAGACAACTGGATGCATTTGAAGCTTGGGAATCACAAAGTCTAAAAATAGTGACAGAAGACCAATCCCAAATAGTCCGCTCTATTAGAGAGTCACGGTTCACCGACCCCGACAATAGGTATAAATAGGAAAAATTGGTAGCACAATGTTAGTTTTAATCATCTCCAGATGATATCATCTTGGTTGTCGAAACGCGCGTCCAGTGTAGTATATGGTGTCTTGGTGTTTTGTGGAAAACCACATCAGTGTTATTCACATCAAAGGTTCCAACCCACTACAGGATTAAGTTGCCTTCTTGCAAATTTACATGTAAAATTTATAAGTTGTATGTAGTATTTTTAAAATTATAAATTGGAAATGTTGCATACATATTGAAAAATGAAAAGTTAGTACTTTATGATTTCTTTGTAAATGGAAAATTGTTATATATACACACTGTACAGATATACTATTACAAAATTTTCGTGTGCTTACTCGAAATGTTGTTTGAAAGTCTTAAGTGGAATACCCACACCCACTATATGATGTCAGAGCCTTTTTCACCACTTTGCTAGAATATTTAATATGAAATTTTGTTAATGACTCGTCACAACTCATAAATCTAGAAAACCACTCCTTAGTTGATGGCCATCCACGATATCACGCTATTGCAAATTTACTTTTAATGGAAAATTCAATAATACACTGACCTCTTGCCCAAAGGTTATCCCAAACTATCCCAGCAACTAAAAAACTATAATGAAACTGGTATAATACAATATGTTAATTATAATCTAAAATCGACCTCTTAATTTTTAATATTCTTGCCTTTTCTCCCTTTTCTACAAATTATTGAAAATGATATAAATAATCAATTGACAACACACTGCCTTTTATCAATTGAAAGGGACAAGACTGACATCCTCTTTCCCATTGTAAATAAAATGTTATTGGGTATATAAAATCTAACAAAAAATATCAATTATCTAATGCAAAAACAGCTGTGACTGAAGCATAAAAAAATATGTAATACCTACGATAAAATGACACAAATCTCAATTATTGTTTGTACATTTACGTATCAGGAAAAATAAGTGGAATTAAAAGTTTCAGCTTTTATTCAGGGGCGGGGCGTGATCAAGAAATGTGGGAGGCGCAAAATTTGTAATGAGATAAATATTTGTTTGTCGAAATGGGCCCCACATGAGTAATAATTTTGGAATATTTTATTGCCCGCATGTTTATATTACAGAGCCTTCATAAAGGATCGTAAACTACGTCACCAATTAGTTACCTTTAACAGCACCGTCGAATCGTCCCGTCAGCAAAATATGATTGAAAACTGCATACACATACGTATGTGCAAAAATCCTCATCGGGTACTGCCGTAATATGAATATGAAAGACACAAAATCACAAGTTAAAAAGTACCAATTGATCACGTGGCTTACGATCATTTATGAAGGCTCTGTATATTATGTATGATTGTATAGTTTTAATGCTTTTATACGTTATTTTATACAGGTATAACTAACTCTAAGGTTTATATTTTCGATATTGTTATGTGTTTGCTATCCTCACAAACACCTCAAACCGTGGATTCGTTGAATGAAACTCCTAGTAACACTTACTCTCTACCTTGTTTAACTAATTAATAATTGAAAATAATAACTTAATGAATGACTCAACCATAACCACAATTAAACACGAAATTACTACTTTAGTCTATAACTTATTTCTTCTTTGCTGGCATAATTCCAGTACTGAGCTCCACAGAACAGAAAAAGACTGAGCTCCTTGACCCACTGTATGCCTTATATATCCATCTATGTGTAGAACTTTCTTTAATATTTCTGACAGTTCCGAACTATCCTTCTTTATAAGTCCAGAATACCCTGTTTATTTAATTTAAATTTTAGTCCCGGTAGCGGCATTTCTGGGCACATTTCGGAATTATCAGACCATTTTCGTATATAACTACTATTAGTCTAAGATCCGGTATAAGAAATATATACCCTCATCTGTTATTTATTAATGATAACAAATATATGGAGATAATTTATAGATAATATATATATATATATATATATATATATATATATATATATATATATATATATATATATATATATATATATATATATATATATATATATATATATATATATATATTGATACATCGCACATAGGTTGCCTAGCTAAATCGCGTACCGATAATATTAAATAATAATAATAATAATAATTGCTGAATCGGTCTTAATAAAATTGTGCTCAACTAATGCCTCTGAAAAATACATAATTTTTGATAGGCACATAACACCTCTATCAAAGACTGTGAACGGCAAAGTCGGTTGGAGTTTGATAGACCGTATGCCATCCAAGGACCTCTTCAACCAAGACCTAGCGATTTTCTTGGAAATCTCAAAAATTATCGTTTCAAAGTAGCGCTGGTTCAATTCTTGGCTAATTACTGGGAAAATGATAATCTAGTGTTAATAATCCAAAACATGTAGGCTTTAAATAGCCATCCAAAAACCAACCGCAATCTTCGGGATTTAGTTTGACGCAACATGCATCTATTGCATGAAGCCACATTGAATTTACATAGATTGTCCGTAAAATTTTTTGTTTGAGTGAGATCCAGCATGGCGGAATCAGATTCGAGTCGATGCCTTTAATTTCTTCATAAAATGCTCTTTGTCTTTGGTTGTTGCATATGTTTTTTGGAACAGCTGATATCTAGCGTCATTGATGTTATAACATTGCTTGATCCCATACAGAAGGGCGGTAACTCCTGAACACGTTGAGTTTTTTCTTCGACGAGTACATCTACAGGGTCCGTCAATGATGCGAATATTTCCTGAAAATCCTTTCGTTTGGAAAATATTTTAAAAGGCTTAAGTTTTCCTTTGTTATAAAACGCAGCTGTATAATCACAGCCCGTAAATGCGTGGATAGCTGGCAGACCCAAGCATAAAGTAGAGCCCAATTTCATTGCAAGCTCAGTACAGTTAATACAGTCAAGATCTTTTTTATTGCTTTTCTTCGTTGATGAACACGCCAACTAAATTTGAGTCTGTGGAACTTTCTGTATAGTGGCCAGTAAAATTACCAAGATATCGGTATCATTCGCTTTGACCAATATTTTCGAATTAGGTGGGGCTTTTGATATATGAAACATTATCCGCGTATCTGCCTCTTCATGTTGACATAAATAATCTTCTCCTTCACGTTTCACGACGTGATTTCCGACTGTATGGTAAGAAAAACAGTGTTCCCAACTGTTATAAAAAATTTTTTGTTTTGGATTATTAACACTAGATTATCATTTTCCCAGTAATTAGCCAAGAATTGAACCAGCGCTTCTTTGAAACGATAATTTTTGAGATTTCCAAGAAAATCGCTAAGACTTGGTTGAAGAGGTCCTTGGATGGCATACAGTCTATCAAACTCCAACCGACTTTACCGTTCACAGTCTTTGATAGAGGGTGTTATGTGCCTATCAAAAATTATGTGTATTTCAGAGGCATTAGTTGAGCACAATTTTATTAAGATCGATTCAGCAATTATTATTATTATTATTATTTATTATTATCGGTACGCGATTTAGCTAGGCAACCTATGTGCGATGTATCAATATATATATTATCTACCATATATTTGTTATCATTAATAAATAACAGATGAGGGTATATATTTCTTATACCGGATCTCGCACTATATGTTTAAGATTTTTACAATACAAGTTGATATCGTGATAACGTCTGATACTTTAAAACACCAGAGCTACACAAATCAAATATAACAAATTCATTTTGACAATGCTGTTTCAATTTATTTCCATTGTTTTCATAGCTTTTTAAAAATTTTAATATCGCAATAAAAATGATTTATGACATTACTAGTTAAATTTTTTTCTTTTGTTTTCATAGTGTAGTAAAAAAATGTTAAATTGATATATTTTAAAAATGTGTAAATATCTTGAAAACGATTTGATTTAGTCATAGGAATACTTATACATTAATCGAAAGGAAATAAAATTATGTATCATATGTATTAATAAAAATATACAGTGTGCCGTTTAAAAAAATTAAAAAAAATTGAGTTTGAAGTTTGATAACATTAATACTGAAAATCGGAAGCTCTATAGAGAAATATAAAAATGTAATAATTATTTATTTTGAAACGATCACGGAATTCTTAAACTAAAGTGAAAATTTCAGAAAAAATCTCTGAAATTAATGACTAGAAAATGAAATTTTATGAGGAATCTAAATTTATAACAAAAAATATACCATTGCATTTGAAATAAAAACGTTAGGGTACGTATCGTTTTTTAGTATTAGTGAAGCTACAGAGCGATCTCACACTAAATCGCCACCCGGTGTAGCGCCTGTATCGAAAATTGTTTTTTAGATTATAGCTGTATTTAATTGCATCGTACTAAAATTATTTGCATAGATATATACCTGTCCTGCAGCACAAATATATAAAAATTAAATAATACCGTCAATCATGTTTAAGTTGTTTAATTTTGAAATACCTACCATGTATATAGGAATTTGTATTGGTGATTGATATGCGTTTTGATTTAATAGGTCAAAAGACAAAGAACTAGTGGATAATCGATTTCAACGAGAAGAATATGCACATAAATATAGTCGTATATACAATCGTACATATATACATATATACCTATGACAGGTACGTTTTCACAAGATAAATTACAATAATTATGTTACTTTTGAAAACCGCCGGGAACAGAGAAAATATTTTGTGTATGCAATTCGATTCCAGAATTTTTCATTTTAATAAAAGTTCAAAAATATCATATACGGTTATGTAAATTTATACATGGTTAAATTTTTGATTTGTAAATAATAGCTGCTTTCGTTCGTGCCAATAATTCGTGAACAAAGTGATCATAATTCGTTCCAGTTCGTCTGACAATTCTCTAATTTAATTACTTTGCACATAGAGGTCAAATTTGAAAACATGGATTATGATCACTGATCAATAAACATAGGGACTTGCAAAATTTTGAAAATGAATAGGTAGGTACGCATTTTGCAAATTGGCTGATATTTTAGGTAGTTTGCAGCATGTTTGGTGTTTGGTATCTTAGTCAGTGTGATAAGTTTCGTGGTTTAGTGGTAAGGACACTAGGTACTTTGGAGTCCCGAATTCGATCACTGCGGCCGAGGAGCTGGAATTTTTTCAAAGCAGAAATTAATCCAAACATACTCGTATATTGGATGTGTCCGTTGTCTTTAAATGTGTCACATTTCGCTTAAGGTACATAGGTTGTATTATCAGTGGTGTTTAATTTAATTTAATTTTTTTTTTAAACTAAAGTCTCTTCATATAAGCTTTGCAGCGTTAGCCAGGATAGGGAACAAAATGCGCGCTAATGATTGGTGCAGACAGCAGGCAGATATACACAAGTGCAAAGTTCCGATAGCGGTTGATTCAATTTTCATTGTTTATTTTATTTCATAGGCATCGGTAGTAGTTGGACGTTTGTAGATTGTGTTTTAATATAAATTGAATTGTGTTTTCGACTACTAATATTAATATGTAAGTACTAAACCTAATGGTGAATGACCAATATATTCCCTTAACCTTACCTAAAAATAATATATGTTATATAATTTTACTTTTACAATAATTTATCTTATGTGTTGTGTAATGTTTATATTAAATTATTTAGCTTTATTGATATTGCATATCGGCTGATTTTATAATAATAATTGGTAAGGTATTTGAGGTTTTCATGATTTACTGTTTTTTAAATTATTTTTATTTATACGATTTGACTCAGTTTTAATAGCGAAAATTTTAACGACGAAATGAGGATTTTTGGTGTAGATATAAACTTATTTCATCTTAACGTAGCCCAGTTTTTTATGCGCTCATATGAATGAACGGAGTATAATATGGTGTATATTTTAATCACTTTTTTACACAGGTAAGTAGTACTAAAAGCTCAAAATGCAACATATTGCTTTATATTAAGATAGAGAGAAACATAACATTGTTTAAGCAGAAATATGAAGATTGTTCAGCAAACAGTGAGTCCACTCTAAAGCAGGTAGAATTAAAAATTGTTTTATTTTGTGACATTATTTCTTATGGGTACATAAAATAAAAACCGCTTCCAATTACTTGGGGATCAGAACTTCCGCACCGTAGTAAAACTCGACGTGTGGTGGAGTTTATAATAAAAGTAATTTTTGTCTTTTCAAAAAAAGTCACATTTTGACGTTTCAAAAAAGTCACTTTTACGTTTCAAAAAAGTCACTTTGACGTTTCAAAAATGTCACATTTTTGACGCTTCAAAAAAGTCACATTTGACGTTTAAAGAAAGTCACATTGGTGGCATGTCACTAATATTTTTTTAGACCGATTTTGCTCATCAACGAACTCCAGGGTCTCTTCCTTGATCTCTAGAATGTGTGTACCAAATTTGAAAGTCTTATCTCAAAAACTGTAGCTGCTATCGCGAACATAGACACACAGACAGACAAATTTTTCTGTCTGAGATTTGTGTATCGTCATAATTCGTCGAGATTCGTCCAGAAATGCAATAAAAATTTTAAAAATTTTTTTCACAAATACATAACTTCCTCACTTTGAGGAGTGAGGAAGTAAAAGTAACGGAAATTTTTAAGACATTTGACTTTCTTATAATAGCTAAATCGAAATTTTTTATTAAATTAGGATGTTCTTATTTCGGCGTAACCAGTCATTTTAGTTTCTTATTAAAAACTTGAAAGAAACTATGTCAATTTTATTTTTGTTATTTTGTTTCTTTCCACTGCTAACCAATAAAAGGCATTTCTTGTTATTGTAAATAAATTACGCACATATGTACACTCTGTTGAAATATTTTTCCACTGATTCAATAAACTTAAAACGCATTTATCTTAATTATGCCTTGAAATATTTGTTACGCTTGGTAATAAATAAGTAACCCACAATGATATATTTATTACGCCTGGAAATAAGCAAATTTACGATACACTGGCTACTTTGCCCATTGTAAATCGGGCTCACTAAGTCCAACCCACCACTGCAAAGTTTAAGTGAATAGACTTTAAGAAGGGAATTTTCTACATTAGCACTAACTAATGAACCTACTATGTTTTAAAATATCATTGATATACATGTTCAAATAAAACGTTCTCATCGCAACATAACATAGTTTAATCTAGAACTTAATTACGATTTGAACCTATAAATAAATATTACCGAGGAATGTTTTTCAATAATTGGTTATCATCACGCTGAGATTGTGTAAATGTTGATAATTCGGCTCATGTAAATTAACGCCCTTCTACATGGCGGCCGTATCGACTCTGGTGTCTATCAGACCTCCCTACAAAAGAGGCTGTCACTCTAAGAAGTTAGGTATATCCGCATGAGTGTCCCTATTGTTGATAATTCAATAATTAGAACCTAAATTCTTCAGCTTAATTTTAAAAATTTAGTTACAGCGTCGATTTGTTCTCTGATAATCGAAAATCAATTTTTATTAGCTCCCTAGCTTTATTTCGACAGTACATTCGGTCTCAAGAGGTCAGGTAGGTCAAAATACAAGTAGTTCACTCCTGACAGCAGTCAATTAACACCTGGCGGGCGGCTTCCTTTTCATGATAACTCACATTAATGAGAATGTTCCCACAGTCTTTAAAACGACCCACGCACTACTTCCGTCGGCAGATATCAAAGGAAAAAAAGTTCACACGCCTTTGATATCCGCCGACAAAGGTTCCCACGGTCTTCAAAACTTTCCCAGGCTCAAGTGTCGCCTTAACTACTACGGGTGATTCATAAGGAATGGGTAATATTTTACCTGCCGGAAAATATTAATTTTTTGCTAAATAACTGGTGGTCAAATATTAATACTGTCACGTGTTTGCTATCCCCACAAACACCTATACTCGTAGATTCGTCGAATGAAAGTCCAGGTAACACTTACTCACTACTATATTTACTAATTAGCAATTAACAATAGATTAATGAATATCTTAACTATAAGCACAATTAAACACTTATAAGTTTATTTCTTATTTCTTCTTTACTTGTTCACGTTCGACTTCAGACTGAGTCTCGGCCCACCGTGCGTTATATTTATACATCCATTCACACGGTCTAGAGCATTCCAGAATATTCCCGGCAGTTCGCATACAATTTCAGTCTCATCAAACTAGTCTACACAGTTCAGTGGCGTAACAATACTTACTGAGATACAGGGTGTTAAAGTTATAAAAATAATTCAGTAATGTTGTTATATTTCAGTTATTTTTTCATACATAAACATAAAAGTCGGGACAATTATGTTTTGACGTGAAAAAAATCGAATAAGCTATCAGTTTTGGTGTGTCACATAGAGGGCGTTGCGTATGCTATTATAATAATAATAATAATAATAACACCACATGAAATTACAACCCCCTTTATCCCTGAAGGTCTAAAATGACTTTGTGTGGGAGAGGGCTATACATTTAGAGACAATGGACACACACCCAATATCCGAGTATACTACGATTAATCTCTCTCACAGAAAAATCCCAGTTCCTCGACCGGGAATCGAACCCGGGACCCCGAGGTTTCGAGGCAAGTACGTTACCTCTAGACCACGGAGCCATTATGGTTTAATAGAATCCGTCGTAACTTTTTTCTACTTAGTTCATTTATAATCTCCTTGCAAATGTTTTATTTAACCATTATGCTTAAACAAAAAAGGGATACTTGGTTCATCTTCATAAAATGCACCCTTATCGAGATATTTACATTTTAGAAAATCCTGCGCACCCACACTGAAAGAAATTTCTACTAACCATAAATAAAAATTGGCTAGCCCCAAAAAAATGCCTGCATTAAATAGGCTCCAAATAGACTGCTTTGTATTCGCTACGTAAACGATTTTGCTAAGACGCACTTATTTACCGTTAAAAAAAGGTTTTTTAAATATTTATTTATTGCTGTAGGTTGATAACTTTGCTCTCAGAAGTCAGAGCCCCATTTTAACCTTAACAGGTTTTTTATTACAGTTAGTAAGCTTGTATTTTTTACACCATTACTACCTTGCAGCCAGAAAAAACCTTTTCCTGTCGCTAATAGATGACTTTGTAACCACTATACAGCTGACATTGTATAAATAATAAATACCTAGTAATGACAGCAAATACTCCTTTTTGTCCTGGCAATCTCAATTTGTAAACGTGGTATAAAACATACTGGATCTAACAGAATTACTATTGTCATTAAAAAAAAAATGCTACCATAGAAAGAATTTTTTGCAAGTCGTAGAGTATTTTACCAGCACACATATGAGGGTGATTGGTAGATCGACGTATTCCTTTCAAGGCGTGTTAGTAGCCAGCTTATTTGCAATTGATTTAACCATGGCTAGCTAGCAAGAATTCTGGAGCGGAATCGAATAACGCTTGAAGCATGTTTAACCGGAAGGAATCGGCCCGCACCGGCCAGCAAAAATGCCGAAGGAACGAATTACACGTTTTTATCTGGGCGAAGTCTGCTCGGCAAACAGCCCTCCGGAATGTCGGCAAGGAGCCGTTCGGCTTTATCCGATTTCGCTCTGGAATTTTTGATTACCGGTGCGGGCCGATTCCGCCCGGCTAAACATACTTCTCATCATTTGAAGTGGAACTCTTAAATAATTTGTGTATTTTATACTGCGATAACTTTTAAACTAGTATTCCGATTAAGTTGTTTTTTAAGCATACATTTATCGTTTCTTTGTTTATAAACTGCAAAAATTATTTTTTCAATCGTGTCAGCGGAAGGATATACTGTTTTACATAACAATGATTTTTTACCAAATTTCAAACAAGTTTCTGGTGTGCAGTAAACACCCTGTATATATTATTTGCAGCCGATATTACAGCTCCATGTCTCACCAACACACATTTTTTGTAATTTCGCTTCCACCTTACATTTGTGATCAGATATCAATAATTTTTTTGTGCTTGCGTATTGTTTTCAAAATTTTTTTTTTTTTTAAACATTTAATAAATAAAATAAAAACATGAAAGCATAGAAAATGTGAACATTGATTTGAAATATTAATAACAGTATGACCTCCTTTGACCCTTGGACTTCTTCGCATCACTTATGCATACTTTCCATCATTATATAAATATTATCTTGTGGTAGTTCATGCCATTCTTCACGTACTAAATTCTTCCGAATTTTCTAGAGGAACCGATCGCTGAGCTATCCTCATTTTTAGAGCATCCTAAACATGCTCTATTGGATTAAGATCTGGAGAAAAAGCTTATCATATCATTTTGTTGCTTCCGTGAAATTCTAATTTTTTTGTACAATTCCTGCTCTATGAGGCCTTGCGTAGTCATCCAGTTCACATGATCTGTCGCAAATTGGAAACGATTTGTTTTATGTCGCCTTATCCAATGCACATGTTTGACTATTCGTCTAGCCCGTAAATTAGCTTTGTGTAGTCGTTTTCTAACAGTTTGCGTTGAAATGTCTACATTAGCGAATGTCAGTAGACTTTGTTTAATTTGGTGGTATTTAATGTTTTGTCACGAACTGCGGATCTTATCAGAAATCTGTCATTTAAAGGAGTTGCCTCCACCATGTGTGTACCGTGATGTATTCGTATTCTGATACTTTTTTTCATGCACGATTTACAATATTGTGGTCAATATTAAACCTTCTCGCTCTCACTTTGTAATACAACTTTCTAGCATAGCTATATTCCTCTCTAAAATAAATTGATCGTAACACACCATTTTTTGATGACCAAGTGTCACCGAAAAGCGTCAATAGTGATTTATGTAGTCTTTTTTTCAATGCCTACTTTAAAATATCTACAATAATATTTAATTTTTCTGTGAATAAGAGGTCAAAAGCATTGATGAATGCAGAAATTGATATCTCAGTGCAAATGTAAGATAGAGGCTAAATCAAAAAAAGGTGTGTTGGTGAGACATAAAGTTATATCAGCTGCAATATATACAGGGGTTTTACTGCATACCAGAAATTTGTTCATTTGCATTTGATAATAAATCATTATTATGTAAAACATTCTGTATATCCTTCCGCTGACATTATTGAAAAAAAATTACTTTTTTGTAGTTTATAAACAATGAAACGACAAATGTATGCTTAAAAAACAACTTAATGGGAGGGGCTATTTTGTCTTTTGGATTACCTAAAAGTTGTTGTAGTTTGTTTCCCGATGAAGGAACCACTGTCATACCTACATCTTTAAAAAAATCTTACCAATAACACGGGTGAATCGAGAAAAGAATGGAATCGATAAAAATTTCGGATTTTCTGTTTCATTTTGAAAGGTTGAAGAATTTCGAAGCGACTCTTTAAACTTTCATTTCCTAATTATTTTATCAATTAAACATACAGAATATCCATTACTCGCAGCTATATCCTTAATCAATGCCTTTTCCTTTCCAAACCTCTCCTTATTGAGGGGAAAGCTTAATAGACGATGGACTAGAAAATTAAAATTCGCCATTTTGTGTTGAGGACAATGGTGAGAATCGTTAGGGATATATCTTAGAGTACTGGTATATTTTCTTTATATGTCAAATTCTAACTTATTTTCACTATTTCTAATTATTAACACATCTAAAAATGGTAGTTGTCCAGAGTTTTCAATTTCATATGTAAATTTAATTGACGCGAAACGACTCTTTAATTTAGATACAAAGTTGTCAATATCAGTGACTTTTGTATCAAACACTGCAAACATATCATTCACATACCTAAGCCAAACCCTCGGAAATACTCGATTTCCTCTTTTTGCACGCTTTCGTCTCGAATCTGTTCATGAAGACACTGGCAATGAATGGTGACAAAGAGTTACCCATTACTGTTCCTTCATGTTGTTCGAAGAAATTATTATTGAATCGAAAACAATGTTTGTTTCATGCAAAGTTTAGTGAGTTGAAGATATTCTTTTACTACATCTTGACTGAGACTGTTTAATTCGAGTAGATCCTTAAGGTAGTCCAAGGTCTGTGATATCGGAACACTTGGAAACAATAAATAAACGTCAAGATCAAAATTTCACCTTCTTGCAACTGAAAGTTCAATTCAATACCTTCCTAATTCCTCTAAAAGATTTGTCAGAGAAGCTTGTAGAAATCAAATCTCGACAAATATTGTCACAAGTAAATAGAAAGTCAAAATCCACAAAAGACAGAAAAATTATCAAACGGTTGCGTGAAAAAGATTGTTTTTATTTAAAAACTGATAAAGACAATAAGGTTGTTATTTTAGATAACGAGGTCTATTATGTAAGGGTAGACAATCTGATTAGTACCTAATGGTCCTTATAAAAAACTTTCTAAAAAATTACCGAAAATGATTACTAGAGCCCGGACTTTTAGTATAATTTGATGTCATTCCTGGTACACAGCGGCTGCTATCTACTTATAAATAAGAATACATTATACCTTTAAATTTCGGTTTCAACTGCTTTGCCGCTTCGATGGCAATTGGGAAACATCCGCCAGTTCAATTCATGAATCTTTGTCGTGCGGAAAGTATTGATTCACAAGTTGTACAACTGGACCTGACTGGATCGCATTACGATGAAACAAGTTGAACGTAGTTCAAGGGGAAGCCAAAGGAAAAAATTTAAAATCGCTTTATTTTCATCGACTTGATTAGGTTTATGTTTCATAATGATTATAATTAATGTATTAAATCAAAACAAACATATTTTATTTCAAGAATTTGTAAAATAATAGGTCAAACAAAAAATAAAATCTATAACAAATGACACTGCTTACATATCAGGTGGTCCACAAAAAGTGGAATTTTTTGTTGCTTTCAGTAGCTTCACTAATTTTTTCCAAATTTCTCAATCTTGAACTCAAATTGTAATCAGAAAAATACTATAAATGATTTATAAAACCAATTTAATTTTCTCATTAAAAAAACATTACAATAAGTGTATTATACAAAAACTTAGTAATAGCAAAGAAACAGTAATTGCTCATTAATAATTTTAGCATAATTTAGAATAAAATCTTATAATTTTTAAAATTCTGTTATTAGATAAATGACAATTATACAATATCTCTATGACTATTACAATATATAACTAAAGTTTTTTCTAAATTAACTTCACTAAAACTACATCTTTTATTTGTTAAAACATCTTGATATCTTGAAACAGACTGTTCAACATCGCAACTAGTTACCGGTGCAAAACGATAATATTTATCTTCCTCTTCAAGATTTCCATTACTATTATTGACAATTTTTTGTTTTGTTTCTCGGAATTTGGAATACCTGGGATTCCTTTTTAAAATACTTTAAATATATTAAGCTGATTTCCGAAATCATCCTCAATTGTCCTTAAACTACCCATCGATTCACTAAGTGGCATATTTTGGTCATTCAACTTTTTTTATTACCACTGGAAGTTGCTAAAAATGTTCTTTAATAAAAGAAAGTGTTGATGAAAGTTCTGCAGATTGCAGGACTGCTTTGCATGCAGTTACACTTTTAGCAGAATCATCTAAGCGGGCTACCACTTGCTTCATGGACTACAAATTTTCTGCATAAAAAACTGCGGTGGATATCCACGTTCCCATCTTGTTATAACCGGCTGTGGGAAGTTTGGATACCACTCCCTATATACTTTTATTCGACTATGTGTCTTAAGAAACATTTTTTTCATGTCGCTTATCAGTTTATCGATCACCGGAAAATCTTCGCGCATAAACACAGATTCTATGGCATGTGCTAAGCAGGTGATATTAATTAAATGTGGAAATGAATATTGAAGTATCCGACCGGCTTTCAACATATATGCCGCAGCATCACTAACCAACAATAAAACTTTGGAAGAATTGTTAGACACGTTACTGTCTAAAGAAAGTGCTCTTGGCCAATGAACTTACATTTCTCCATTCGTTTTTTCTAAAATTTTACTAAAATGAGAATACTAGGATTTAATGGACCAACTATCGCATTTCCTACATATCGGCCCAATGAATCAGTAGTTTCATTTACACTAATCCAAAGATATTTCTCTCAATGATTGATGAATTGAAGACATTACTTTTTCATGAACAGGTGCAAGATAATACTTTCTGAGGGTTGACTCATCTGGTACTCTTCTATGACAATATTTTTCGAAAAAATCTTTAAGAACTGGGTTGTTGATTTTGCAAAACGGAATATTTGCAGATATTAAAGCTTCAACTAGATTTGCTATAAACGATTTTTGATTTTGAGATAAACTCGAAGCCTCTGATGCAAAAGATACGTAGCTTTTATGTTTTTGATTGTCAATGTGCTGGTCCAAATGACGGTGCAAACACGTAAACGTAGTTTGACAAACATCACATCTAATTCTGTTATCGTTCTAGACACTTAAATTTCTGAAAATGGATGAATTAAAATTTTTAAATTTTCAGCCATTTCAATCTAACTAGATCTCAACTTAACAGCACTGAATCGCTTATTGTAACTTTTCACTTTCAGTTTTTGCTTATACTTCAAACTTGCAAATTTTTATTAAAACTACTCTAAAGGCGACAAATGGTTTCCGGTTTATATGTATTGGAAAGTATTTAATTAGAAATCCTGCTAGTGGTGTTTGCATACAGGATAAAAATAGCAAAGTGATGTATGCAATAGAAAGAGGCTTTTATATACCGCTGCTACCCTTTTGTAGGGTATGTGTGTTTGCGAGTAACGAAGGCACGCCTAATCGTATCTCATTCTATGCTCAGTTTATTGTAGATATGATAACAATTAATGTATGCCATTCTCTTACTTCCGGTGCATGTCTGACAGCTAATTGATGACACTGACGTGCTATTTCCGTCCACCCTCCATACCCAGTACTGAAGCAGAATTAAAGTTCGTAAGGCGTGACTATTCTCAAATACACTTTTGCTCATACTTAATTTGATACCTAGCAGAGTATTAGGTACGGTGTTCTTTCAAAAGGTCGTAAGTCTGAATTTTATCGAAATAAGTATTAATGTTAATAGGATCCTATTTTTTATTCTACAGAGTTCTATCAAAACCTATTAAGTCTAATTTGTTTTAAATTGCTTTTAAGTTTTATTACTTTCTATGCCATGACAATCTTTTAAAAGCTAGTAAGTCAGATTTAAGAAGTTTTTGAAATAATTAAAATAAGCCTATTTATCTCGCATATATGACTTTGCTATTTTATCCTTTATGTACACACCCAAAGCATATTTCTTACTAATTTACATATTTTCTAATACTGTACAGGTATTGAAAACACTTCCAGATTTTTGAGATGCTTTGCGAGAAGTCAAGTTGCTCGCGTTTTTACCCGCCTATGGTTGTTGTTTACCTATGGCTGGTTATCGCCTGTGATCTACTTAAAGTTCGAGCTCTAATGATTACTGAAATAAGAAATGTACTTAAATGCTGCAATAACCTGATTACTTCAGCTTTAAATAGGAGGTTAGGTACATGTATTCAACCCAAGTGTACCTAGATTTTACTGCTTGCCTAAGATACATAAACCAGGAAAGTTGGTACGTCCTATTGTTTCAGCAATCGGATCGCCGACTTCTATCTATCAAAATGGTTAACAGAAGAGTCGAAAATTTACCTATTGCACCGCCTATCTTCTCTGTGATTAATTCCAGTGATTTCATTAATAAGGTGAAAAATATTCAGTTGCAAGAAGGTGAAATTTTAATCTCCTTTGACGTTTGTTCATTGTTTCCAAGTTTCCTTGGACTACCTTAAGGATCTACTCGAACTAAACAGTCTCAGTCAAACAAAATTGTTTTCGATTCAATGAAGGAACAACATGAAGGAACAGCAATGGGTAACTCTTTGTCACCATTCATTGCCAGTCTTTTCAAGAACAGATTCGAGACGAAAGCAAAAGAGGAATTCGAGTACTTCCCCAGGGTTTGGCTAAGGTATGTGGATGATATTTTTGCAGTGTTTGATACAAAAGTCGCCGATATTAACAACTTTGCATCTAAATTAAACAGTCGTTTCGTGTCAGTTAAATTCACATATGAAATTGAAAACTCCGGACAACTACCATTTTTAGATCTATTAATAAATAAAAATAGTGAAAATTAGTTTGAATTTGGCATATATAGAAAATACACTAGTACTCCAAGATATATCCCTAATGACTCTCACCATTGTGCTCAATACAAAATGGCGAGTTTTAATTTTCTAATCCATCGTCTATTAAGCTTTCCCCTCAATAAAGAGAGGTTTGAAAAAAGAAAAGACATTGATTAAGGATATAGCTGCGTGTAATGGATATTCTGTAAGTTTAATTGATAAAATAATTAGAAAACAGAAGTTTAAAGAGTTGCTTCGAAATTCCTCGACCTTTCAAAATGAAAGAGAAAATCCGAAATTTTTAGCGATTCCATTCGATCCTCGATTCACCCGTGTTATGGGTAAGATTTTTAAAGATGTAGGTATGACAGAGGTTCATTCATCGGAAAACAAACTACAACTTTCAGGCAACCCAAAAGACAAAATTGAAACAAACAGAAAGTCGGGGAATTACGAAATTAGCTGTAAGGACTGCAATTAAACATATGTTGGACAGACTAGACGATCAATTCAAACTAGATTTAAAGAACATATGGTCTATCTAAAATATGGTAGAACAGATAAGTCAAGTGTTGCCCAACATGCGTTTGAGAACAGCCATAAAATAGATATTAGCAATTTAAGATTAATTAGGAATGTAACAACTACTAGACAGCTGGATGCATTTGAAGGCCTGGAAATTATAAAGTGTAAAAATTGTATGAAAAGTGAGAGAGGGCCTATCCCAAATAACCTTTTTTTTGGTTAGTGGGTCACGGTTCACCGAACCATGATAATAGTTTAGCTATAAATAGGGTAAATTGTTAACATAAGTTTAGTTCTAATCATCTCCAGATGATGCCAAGTTAGTTGGTGAACCGCTCATCGAGTGCAGTTATATAATGTTTTGGTGTTTCATGGAAAACTACGTCAGTGTTTTCACAAAAAGCCCCGTAAGTGGGTTATTATGTAAAGCATAATTTAACATGTAATCCCAAATATCCCCGACACATGGGGTTATTTGGGAAAATAGTTTAAAAAAATACATAAGCCCCAGCCTTCAATAGGGGGGAGCTCCTTTTTAAACTGAATATAGGTCACACATAGGACTTTCCAAACATTTTTTTATTTGCAGCTATTAAAATTACAGCTTAAAAAATATTAAATAATATTCCCAAATATCCCCTTTCTACTGCATAATATATCAAACGTAAAGGTTATTAGAAAGAAATTGTAAACACTTAACTTTATATATAATTTCTAGAAATTGTTTGATGACTATTATTATATATTTTGGTTTGTAAATTGTTGGATACTGGTCAAAAAAAGAAGAAAACCAGATTTTAAACATTCAACGTTTCGTCTTTATTTATAGTCATTCTCAGGACTATTTAATTTAGGTTTTCCTTGTAAATTAATAATTTTGACATACCTAAACATAAACAAGGTCTTGTTATCGAATGGAAAATTCGATAAATTTTCGCCTCCCGATTTTAATAATTTTTAGCTTAAAGGAAGCGCAAGATTCTCTGGGCTACAACCGTGGATAACCAAAATATAAAAGAAATCAATTAGGGGGTCCTAGTACCAATATGTAAATTAAAAAAAAAGTCGTTTGTTATAAATCTACCCACAGTGTATTTACCATTAGAAACCAAGAAGTGAGGAGCGAATCGGAAGGTACGAGAAACGACATTACCGCGTTAAAACCAAAGAAATGAGGATTTAAAAATAATATTATATAATATATACAGAACTTTTTGGAAATCCGCCCCTTTAGGTACTATAAGTTAAAAAGTTTTCAGGAGCCGAGTTGGAATAAACAACAGGAAAAGATTACTTACCCGAACGCAAGGATCCTCATTTCTTGGGACGAGAGAGCTGAGGGCCACCTGAAGCCGGTAGAAAAATTTCCCTCTGGATCATATAAATCACGTAAACCACGAGAGATGACTATGAAGAATCGAAAGGTTTCAATATTAAAAAATTCGAACTTAATAGAAGGGCTTAACGAGGCTTGAAGTGGGGGGCACGGGTTTCTCCATCTAAATGACCATCATCGGAAGAGTGATTTTTGCTGCGCGCCCATTTTTGATCTTCTTCCAACCAAGAAAGTTGGGAGCAAAAGAATATTAGAAAAAAATCGGTTTCGAGATTATGAACGGTCAAGTTTGTTCATAAAAGGCATGGCTAGAAAAAAGCAAGAGAGCAAAAAAACTTTTTCTCATAGGAAACTCTCCAAAATATTCTAGAATATCGAAGTCAAGTAAAAAAAAGTTTCAAATACCACCAGTGTGATCCAGAGTTGACTTTTTGAGTTTCATAAACTGTGTAGTGTCTAGAAGAATTTTATTAATTTCAATCTTCGAATTTTTTAATTTATTTTGTTACAATAAATTTAAAAACTCGAGGTCTCGAAGGATCCAAATCCATAAAAAAAAACAACTAGACCGGTGTGTGGCATTGACCTGAAGATTTGTTTTAAGATTTATGTTTAAATAATTTCATGTCTTTATAAGATAATATAATCTCGACTTTGCCTATTGATATTTAACCTCAATTTTATTATTTCCGCGATTGATAAGATACCTTTAGGAACCAAAACATCTTGTAATAAAAAAATAACTTCCAGATTGATTAAAGTGTCAATATTTTTGAGACTTACCATCAGATCGCTCCAAGTGTGTCATCAGAGACCCAGCATGTGTCTTCTCGAGACAAGTGGTAACTGTCAAGTTTAAGTCACTTTGACAGGTGGCCAGATTGTTGCCACCTGTCGAAAGGTGTCACTTGTGATAGCTACCCAGATTTAAAAAACTAATTAGGAAGTGTCACTTTTGACATCCGTTGGGTTAATTATTTATTAACGGTTATACATATTACTTCATTGTTGAGAGGTGTAACGTCTTACAGGTTGTTAATTCTTACAGGTATACCAGAGTAGCATTGACAGCCTTTGATATGTTAGATAACCTAATGATTCACTAAACTTAGTGTCAATGTTCTAGTGCTTCCCTCTTAATAATGAGAAGTTTGAAATATAAAAAGCATTGATTAAGGATATAGCTAGGAGTAATTTATTAATGGTTATTCGGTAGGCTTAGCTGGAAAAATAGCTAGAAAACGTAAATTTAAAGACACCTTAAAATTCTTCGACTTTTCAAAATGAGCAAAAAAAAATTAAAATTTATATTGATTACATACGAATCACGGTCTATCAGCAGTATTTTCAGTTGTAGTGCATATATGTGTATATAGTGCATATAAATTACCGAACATTCTGAAAAAAGTGTGTTGCATAAAAACCGCGTGTTTGTTTTCTTCGTCGTTTCAAAGTTAAAATAGCCCGATTCCGAAAGAGGAGGGCTATTTTTTTTAAACAGTGGTAATGGGGCTGTAAAAAAATATAATAAGATAGAGAAGTTTATTTTATTTTATGAAAAAAGCAGCGTATGAAAATGAAAAAAAAAATCATCGCATATTACACGTCATGGAACTCCTCATCATTATTACTATCGCATAATATGTCACCTTCGATATCTATTACCTGGTTCAATATTATTTTGGTCATTTTGGACATTATTTTGATCATTTTTGGGTCGGCGACGACAATCAAATGGCAGTTTGTCCACATTTAAAGGGCAAACTGCTGTTTGTCTCTCAGCGTTGGACCATACTACATATGTACATAATGTCCATGGCGTTTTCATGATTTATTTTACAAGGCAAAAAATGCAATTTTTGTCTTTTTCTACGTGAGATTGTCGCTTGCTATTGATAGTTCGTCGCGCCACTTTTGGTTGAAAACTTCGAATAATGGACAAAATGCATATAGAAAGTCCGCTCCTCAGTGTAATTTATAACGCAATGGCTCTGATCGTTTGTATTTGTTTAAGCATGACATGAATTTTATCGTAAATTAAACATACAAGAAGGAAACTTTTAAAATATATACCCAAATAACAATTTAAACGCCTTTTAGATTTATTTAGGTTTTACCAGTAATGTATAGTGGCCAGTGATTTATGCCCGATTTATTATGCACTTAAAGATAGTTTTGTCGTAAAGAAAGTTTTAAAACGGCCTTCAAGGACTTAACATTAAAACTATATTATCTTTTAGTCTTTATTGATTTATGGCTGACTTTTGTTATCATTTATTTACCGTCGGCTTATTTCCGCTACCAGCGTCAATCACCGACGACGCCAGGAGACGGGCTACCCCAAACCTGGGAATTTTGCCGTACCTCTTCTACATTGAAGAGTAGGAATTTTTTACTTGCCTAACACCTAACAACCTACAACTGTTATATGTAATAAGGCAAATGAGAGTTAAAATATACTTTTACAAGAAAAAATTGACATATATAAAGAGCTACTTAATAGGCATTTTAAAACAAAACGTGTGTTGTGTTTTTAGGGGAGCGCACCAATTTTTAAGAATTATCTAACCCATGCTTTACATTAAACGTATCGTCGTTGAAAATTTTAGTCCATTATGATGAGTCCTATAACACTTCATTATAACTAAAGCCGGTTCATTCTAATACACTTTATCGAGCGGAGATAGAGGGCAAACGTACGACATGCGCCGAGAATTACACATTTCAGTAAGTTTCCAGCTATCAGTAAGTAGCCTGGCTTATCGCTAGGCACAGTAATCGGTGGCCTCTAAGTGCGCTTACTGCGTTCCAGGTTATAGATACTTTTATTAGTTTTACTGCGCTTTTAGTGCGTATTGATATACTTTATTTATTTTTTGTTTATTTTTTAATGTGGTGTGTAGGAAGCGACAAAGAAAAAAGCAGGTAACGTTTGTTGTTAGAAAAGCTGTAATAATAAAAGGTACACTAGTAAGCAAGTAACTTTATTTGTGCAAAATATCAAATATAAATTTGTTATTTACACTAATCTTAATTATTGTTAAATTAAAGTGATTACGCGATAATAAAAAAATAATTATATATGCAAATCATATTTTTGCATTTTCCGATGCGTTTTCTGATGTTACAAAAAAAAAACACAAGTTGTTTTTAGTCATGTGAGTAGAAGCGCTGTACAGGCTATTTTTCCGAAATATCGCGAAAAAAGTGCTTTAACAAAAAAATACAACTATTTTACACTTAAATTTATTAACAGAAATTTTAAAACTGACAAAACAAAATTAATAATTTGGAGACATCAACAAAGCATTTCTTTTTTTATATACCAAGCTATTTTATATTGTAACGTATAAAATTATTACCATTCATTATTCAATTATTAATAAAAAAATATTTCGTCTAATGTGCAGCGAGAGGAGAGGAAGTCAACAGGACTCCCCTCCGGAGGTTGACGAGAAGTTTTTCAGAAAAAGGTTGAAAACTATTAAGCTACCTCATTCATAAATAATAAATAAATAGGTACTAATTCCCGTTATGTTTATTAAACAAGTTAAAACAAGTCAAAAATGAACAAAACAAACAGTAATCAAAAAAGCAAAGTAATAAAATAAAATATTTTTCAAAACATAATACAAAATTCAAACAAAATAGTTCTAGAGAAATATTGTACATGATATTAGATTGCTAGATTATAAGTCTTAATCATCATCTTCGTTTGGCTAGTTCATTAAGAACTTCCTCACAGGACAGATGTATATTTTCATTAACATATAACTGCCAGTCGCTTGTTTTGAACGTGAGAATACGACCGGCTGCGTGTAGATTCCTCTATTAGATAATATTGGCATAAGTTGCAAAATATTTATTTCAAGGGATGATTTCGATAGGTACTGCTTTGTACCGATAGAAATTACGTTTATTTATTTTCTAGTTAAGGGGGAGATGGTTTGGGGAGAAGCATTGACACCCTGGCCCACCCCTGAGTGGCTGCGCGTATGGATTTTATAATACTCTTCAAATACTCCAACAGTAAAGATAGGGATAATGCATTAAAACTTCAACGTTTTAATGTAGTTTTAAAATGAGGGATCTAGGGACTTCTCTAGATGGGGCCCCTGTATGATTATAAAAATTTTAATTTTAAATTAGTTTTATGGGGTCCTTCCAGACTGTTTACGTAAGTAGTCTTAGAAATAATCTTTGAGGACATCTTATAGAGCATTTTAAAACTAAAATTGTTGGGTATACAATAATACATATAAAAAATTAAATACTACGAATGCAATTTTCTTATAATTCGATCAATCCAAACAAATGAATCCCGCGAGAAAGCTAGAAAATTCATAAATGGTGAAAGCGACGCGCGACGCTAAGGAAAATATTATGAAGTGTCAACTGGGAGTGATATTTGAATTTATTTATATTGGTACCAAGATAAATCCCTCTTACGGGTTCATTTGTTTGATTTGCTCGAACAGTGTAAGTAACAGATTTTATTCCGAAATATCAACTTTTCTAATAAAATATTTTGCATTTACCAATTTTTATTTTCAGGTTTATATTTTTTTAGGTGCGGGGCATTATTTGTGCAGGCAAGAGTAATTTTTTAAACAGAACAACCTCTGAACAATATTTTCGGTACACGGGGTAACAACAATTTTGAGTAATTTGTAGGGCAGTGGTTTAATATCCAAAGTGCGAGAAAATTTATAAACTTATCTGCTGAACTTTCATTAGATACCCATTAACGAACTTACAAATTTGAGGATTTTTATGCATATGCCTACTATCGTGCTTGTAAATAAGAAAACACATTATTTAGCAATACAACTTTTTAACACAAGCTGTTAAAATCTGACGGGTCGATGTCAGGTCAGACACCGGTATTGTTACATTATATGTGAAAAGGAAATTAATTAACACTGACAGAACCCATAAAACTTAATTACCACTTTTCTAGATACAGAGACAGAAACTGATTGATTCTAGTATATGCCTTCTTGTGTTACTTACATTCACTATTTGCTTTCAGAAGTTGAAATAATATTAATGATAGGAGGTGAAGATTCAAAATTGAAATACACTAGTTTTTTAATGTGCGTAATAATTATTGAACTTGCAAATTGTAATGATTTTTATTTTAAAGGTAATGTTTGTAACCTGAAAGACAGATTTTTTTTCGACACTAAGGGAGAAATTATTATCGTTATTACTCTCACCAAAAGATTTAATTGGTTGTGTGGCGCGAAAAACATTCATACGATGAAAGTGCTCTAAGATGACAACGAAAAATTAAGTGAATTGACTAGTACCTAATAGTGTTTAATAATGTAATTACAAAGACTTGCCTTATTCATACCATTCCCCATTTTTATCGGGGAGGGGGCCACGAGAGCCCTTTTTTAGGTAGCAATCAGCTATCCAAACGCGGTTTGACTGAAACTTAGCATTCCTAGCTCCCTGAAGCGCGGCGGCGCTCTGTCTACTGAAATCGGCCGTCGGTCGATATAACACCACAAGGTGCCAGGTGGTATGCGAACTCCCCCCACTTCACTCACAAATATTCATTAACCTACCCTAAGATAACTATTGTTCCCTTTGTAGAAAGATACTGTAACTACTTTTTTTAGCCAACACAACACTTTCTGTTAGAACTTAAGTACAAACAATAGAAACAAAAAACCCACAAACCAATGCGATCGATAACTTTTTAATCCAGAAAATAATATTAAAAAATTGAGATCCAAAAAAACACGTAAATCCATGTCTATACCATTTTCAATGAAATATCGACGCTTAAGAAACAATACCTCTTATCTCCAAATTAGCAGTTTTACAGGAGACGAAAAAAACTAAGTTTTCTTATTTATAGATATGAAACCTACATGTTATTTTTATCATGGAGATCATGGAGATACGAGTTATTTTATTGTTATACGAGGTATTTTTTTAAGTTTTTAAGTAGAGTTTTTAGTATCAATATTAATCTTGGAGCTACAAGATATTGGGAACTGTTGGACATAGGAGTGGACATTAATTTAAAATTCTAAACCGAGTTTTGACAAAAAATGGAGATACGAGGTACTGTTTCTTAAGCGTCGATATGCAAAATAAGTTTTAAACGAAGCAAAATATCGAAAATCTTCAATTGACAAAAAAAGTTTCCAAATTGATTATAGCTATTCCAAATGAACAATTAAAAATTACCAAATGTACTAAGTTTTACACCAATCTCAATCTGTTTGAAAGATAATTAAAAAAGGTTTTTACAGATAGTAATAAATTCTAAAAATAATACCTAAATAAGGTATAGATTCGTAAACCTCTCACTCCATGAATTGAAGATTAAATGAAGTTGCCACACACATTTCTTGGTGATTTATCTTTATCACTTTTACTAATGGACAATGACAATTAAAGCTTAATTATTTCGCTTTGTGTGATACAAATCTAAAAATCACCAAGAAATATATGTGGCAACTTCATTTAATTCTCAATTAATGAAGTGAGAGATTTATGACTTTGTATCTTATTTAGGTGGTATTATTTTTAATATTTATTACTATTTGTAAATTAATTATACCCTCTTTGTTGGAAGGCTTTGGTATTTAAATTTTTATTATAACTTTAATTAGTAAAGATCGCTTTGTCGGAGCATTTTTCAATTTTATTACATTGCTGGTAGAGGGAGTTACCATCGACTCTACTTTCACGTGATTCTGAAATCATCTTTGTTGTCGTAGCGTATACATACTTCACACTGAAGGAGGCAGAAACCTGAAACTGGTCTGCGAATGGCATACGCTGTGGCCTCAAGAAAGATTTCCATTTATTTCGTAAAAAGCTTTTAATAGTGGGCAATTGCAATTAAAGCTTAATCACTTCTCTTTGTGTGATACAAATATATAAAGAAGTATATGTGGCAACTTCATTTAATCTTCAATTAATGGAGTGAGAAGTTTACAACTTTGTACCCTATTTAGGTGTTATTTTTAGTATTTATTATTATTTGTAAATTAATTTTACCATTTCTGTTAGAATACTTTGGTATTTTAATTTTTATTATACCCTTATTAATTAAAATAAAATTCAATACCCTATATCTTTAAACCGAACGAAATACGATCATTTATTGAAACGTTTTTTTTTTTTAAATGGGGTTCTCTCGATTCTCAAAGACGTGGTACTTAAAGCGGGTGGGACACCCTGTATACTTCTCTTAAATTGAGTAGTAATTTTTTTTTTAATTTTTGATTAAATACATTTAATCAAACGAAGAATTTTACTATTTGTTTTAAATGTATGTATGTTTACCCTAAGACTAATAAATCAATAAACTGAAATTGTATAGTTTTGACTGTAGAATATAAAGGTTTCTACTTGATTATATTCCATTGAAGTTAAGTATATTATTTTCTCAAATTTTTAAACTTTACATGTATTCAAAATAAGAATTCTATTATTTGTTTCAAATTGATACAATTTTTGTATCGAGACTAATGAATTTTTAAATTAAATTTTTACGTAATTTTCAATATAGAAGATAGATATCTCTACTTGATTATATTCATCTCAAGATAAATATATGACATTTCCAAATATTTAGGCATATACGTACTCAAAAGAAGAATTCTATGATTTTTTAAGTTAAAATTACCCATAATTTTATTTAAAATATGAATGTTTTTATTTGATTATACTCCTCTCTCTCGAGGATTAATTAAGATGTTTTCATGAACAAACATATTGTTTCAAGCGAAGAAGAACCTCGTCCTCTAAACAAACAGTACATTTAAATTCCTGAATAAATTGACATATACGAAAAATTAAATGAGAAAAATTATTAAGACTGAAACTAAGCCTTTATTGTAAAATATCTACAAATATAATTATTCATGTTATTGTTTCAATCAATACGTCTTCAGAAAAATTTATGGAACTGTCTTCCGGTTCTATTGGTTATACTGTTTCATCAATTATATTTTCAAACTGTCACATTTTATATTCACTTGCTCTAAGCCTTTACTTCTTTCAAAGTCTCTACAAAATGATCCCGAACATCTTTCAGTTCGAATGTAGTATGTTTCCGTGCCACATAATTCACATAATCCACATAATCCACACTAATTCTATCGGATTAAGTTCGCAGTAATACGCTGGTAGTCGAAGCACAGTAACGCCATGTTTTTTGTCATATCATCGATAACATGTAAAATGTTTATTTAAATTTACTATAGTTTTTTTTTCACCACATTTTCCTCAAATTTATTTTTCTGATAACCACGTGTAACGTATTCCTCAGCGGTGCGGCCGAGAAGGAAGAAGAGAAGATTTAAAGTGGAAAATAAAGTACTAAAATGTGAGCTAGAAATATAGATAGTGTGTTATAAGAAAAGGCAACGGGATAAACACAAACAAAGAAAAGTACAAAATAAAACTATTAATCAGAATTGTAGTAGATACAATCATTCACCCCATGTCAGGTTTAAGTGTCCTGCTAACAAAGTGAGATGACGCAAATGTAAAATTGTAGACCACTTCTCATCCCAGTGCCGGACGAAAAATTACGAGGGTGATACCTCAACGGATTCGAATACTTCAGGGTCAGGTGTCAAAAAAATATGAGAAGTTGTGAACATAGGTAATGTAATCAACAAAAACGAACCTTGGATAATAAAACTTAAAATGGGCAACAAAAAAATTAAATTCAAAATCGACATGGGAGCGGATGAAAGTATTATTTCTCTGAATGACTTTAACAAAAAATTAAAAGGAGAATATAAGATAACACAAACAAATGCAACCTTGGTAGGACCTGGGTCAGTAAATTAAATGTGTGAAGTAAAATCAAAATTCCTGTAAAATGGTGCAATAAAGTGCAGGGGCCAATCGGGAGAGATTTGCCAATTGCCTATGCCTCGCGCACGTTTAATCCTGCGTAGCAAAATTATTCTACGATTGAAAGAGAATTGTTATCTATAATCAATTTTATGAAACACTTCAGACCATACCTATTTGGATGTAAATTTAACATAACATCAAAAATCACTCCAGTTGCTTTTTAACCTGAAAGAGCTGAATTCGAGACTTGTAAAATGGTGCTTTAAACTGAAAGAGTACGAGTACGAAATACATTATAAAAAAAGTAAACAACAGAATGCAGATGTATTGTCACGCGTATAAATTAATAAAGGCAAAAACGAATAAATCTTTCCAAGTTTAGATACCGAAAGAAATAAAATAGTCGACGACTTCTTAGAATCTATGCCTGACAACGACGCAAGCCCAATTACGGACGAAACATCTACCTTAGATATAATTCCTGCTATCAAAATATTACAAGATATTTCCCTTAACCTAGGTCTCGATCAGCCACACGACAAGTAAATATCCGGCAATGGTACTCAATATTCATCTCCTGACACCCCTATTTTAGCATGTCCTATTTCAGAACAACCTTTTAATCAATATCGCAATCAGCTAATAAGTCAAAACGCTACAAGACCTTCAGTTAGAAAAATGTACCTTTCAAAGATAAAAATCCCAAAAATCTGTTACATGTCACTTATTCGTAGGATAAACATGAACGAACATATAATAGACACTATAAAAAATTACCTTGAGCAAAAAAAGACACATGCCTTATATTTCCAGAAATCGTAATAAATTTAATTCAAAATGTGTTACAAATTCTGCCTTTAAATTAGTGTGTAATATGTGTAACAGTGTAATGTTAAAAGACGTAGAAGACAAAAATGAGTGCAATGAAGGAATTAAATACCACCATGAAGGTAAGGGTTGTCATAAATGTATTACAAACTAAAAATTCATTACAAAAACTTATTACTGGCTGAATTTAATAGACGACGTAACTAATTATATTAATATAGTTTATATTATCTGACCTTCACGTTGGGCGACAAATGAAATGTCATTAATTACACTATGGATGTTTCTTTTATTATATTGCCTTCACATTGGGCGACAAATAAAATGTCATTAATTACACTGCGAATATTACTTTTATTATGTTGTACGTTGGGCAACGAAATATGATTTTTTTATAACTGCACCACGTTTGTGTGCAAAAATTTTTATGTTTTTACATACTTTTATTATTGATTAGTTTTCATACTTTCATATTTAATTTAATTGATAAATGGTTATGGATTTATTATTGAATAGATTGATATTTACTTTGCTTTGTTTATTACTTAAAAAAACACTTCTCAGGGTTATATCGGTCCAACAGTCTCATTACTTGTCAGCCTCTTGACTATTACTCATGAACTTTATTTATTTGATATTATCTGTTTACTATTTTGTTTACTCTTACGCATTCTTTTATGATAGGCAGATGTTTATTTGGTTGCCTATACAAAGTGAGTTTTAAATGCGTTGTTATATTTTAACCCTCAATATATTTCGTTGAGTACAATTGATTGTCACTGTCAAAAAATTTTGTTGAACAAAAATATTTCGAATTTCTTATAATTTTTTCGTCCTCCAGCAACTGACATTTTGGTGGTCACTAGATATGTCTCTAAACGCCGTTCACAGAAATGACGTAACTGAAGGCAGTGTAGCTACTGCCTGTTCTAGCCAAGCAAAATTGAAAATAATCATTTTATAAAGAAGCATCTACTTTAAAGAACGAAAAAGCAGATGTGTTTACTAAATGTGTGGATTGCACAGAAACATCAACTGGCCGCAAGGTCGATTCACTTCTGTTCCGTAAATCGATCGAAGTCTAAGTCTTAAATAATTAATTGCTATCTCATTAACATTAGAATTATTTTTTGCCCAGTTTAGCCAATAATAAAAATTTTAAATAAGAAATTGTTATTTTTTGCCCAGCAAGCACCACTTAATTGTAAAAAAATCACTTCTACATCTAAATAAACCACATACCTTGGTACACAGCAAAAATGAATCTCTAATAATTATCAAAAATTGAAAAAACACACTAATAACCATTAAATAATATTAGTTTCCGAGAATAAAAATATCACACTTACAATGTTTTCTCACGGACGAAACATTCCTTGTGCTCCCTGCACTACACTAGTAAACCCTTGAACTACAATTTAAAATTAATAAACAATAACTTATAACACTCGAATTGGCACTATCACTCCTACGCACAAACAGCAAAACATACATAGCAAAACAACTGTTGACTGTGATACGCCAAATTCATGTACTTGTACCAGGATTTTCTTCAACCGCCACCAGAAGTTCTGGTTCGACATCTAGAATCCTATTTGTAACTAGTTGTCCATGATTGTGATTTGGAGGCTTAAAACTTTAAAATATCGTAATTGTTGAATAGTTGCTACGAATGTATTTTCATGTGGGGATTCGCCAAGATAGCATTCCATGTAAAGCCGTTTTCCTTGTCTAGCATCTTCATTGGCTTGAAAATATGCCCACTCAGCATTAGAATAATTATTCGCCATTGTTGTCACTAATTTTCATCAAACTAACAAATTATAAATAATAAATAACGGTAGCACAGGAACTAAAATCTTATTTATAAAATTTCAAATATGTGATTCGAGTGATGAGATACGATGCGAGTACAAGTACACTTGAACACATGTTAAGAATGTTCAGTTGTTTGCCGTCGGCGACGTTTTGGTCGTGCTGATCTACGAAATGTAAGTGTTTATTTGCTAATGCCATCGGAGTTGTATTGTCTTGAGTGCAGAACCGAATTGAGTTACGTTAAAATTTATAATTTATAATTGAGAATTGTATAGAAATAATAGCCAACTGCCAGCCAAATCGATTATTCATGATTATGAATTATGATTCGAGTTCCCGAATGTTGCTGAGACAAGCCATCGATGTCGATTTCTCCACTTCTCGAGCTTTAACCACACTTAGAATAATCATTCGATTGTTAAAGGTATTCGAATAGCCGTTATTCGATTATTGAAATCATTCGATTATGCCCAGCACTCAGGGTTGTTTGTTATCGGAAATCTTTAAATCGTACCAACTTTTTATACAAAATTCTACTAGAAATCAGAATATTGTACTAGAATGCTTTTCTGGAAGCGTTCTTTTATGAAATAATAATAAAAAAAAATAGTATAAACCGAGACCCACTCTTGTGAAACTAACTTGGAAGAAAACGTATTATTTTCCTGTAAAACATTTTTGACAGTTAAACATAATTATTATTCTGGTGACAAGCAGAATACAATTATATTACAGAAGGGAAAAAGGCTCGTAGAACCTCCAAAAAAAGACAGCAGAAGGAAATGTTTTAAGAGTAGTCTTTGTCTAAAATAATTTCGTAATCAAAAGGAGTATTTCTGCTCTACGAACGCCTTGAAACATGTTTATTAAAAATTAATGCTGATTACTGATTGGTTGAATACAAATTTCCTTTCTTCCATGACAAGGCAATGACAAGTGAATCATGTTTTTAAGACGAGCATTAGTTATTCATTCGTTTATTGAAATACTGCATAGAGGAACAAATTATGATAATGTACTAGATTTTTGAAAGAGGTGCCTATGTACTAAAAATTATTAAATTGTACTGAATCTAATACAATTGTACTAGAAATCACAACCCTGCCAGCACTAATAGATTAGACGAAAACATAAAGCTGAGCGTGATGTTCACATGATCAGATCGGACCGCGGAACGCTTCGTTTTTCTATTGGTCTACCTGCAATAAAATCGAGGAATACGAACCCCGCCTATTTTACAGAATTGTAATCAGGCACGTTGTGTATAAGAGCGAGTAGTTATTTGGTTTATTTGATTTCTATTTGTCCATCGTTATTGCTACTGTTTTGTGTCCGGTTTTTTATACATATTTACACATACTAAGTTGTAATGTTATATTTTCTAATTTTTTTTTTAATTTTTTCAAAAATGAGACTGTTTTGAAAGGAAACTTTCTTAATAAAATTTACTCTATAGAACCCTCCAGATAAACACTCAATATTTTCAGAATCTACAACTTATAAATGGAGTTCAACCAGTTTTTGGTTTTCGAGGAGCGATTTACATCTTTACATTATACAGTTTTACTTCTCCAGTATAAACTCTGATCGAGCAGATACTGTTATTTTGTGTATAGTTTGTTTATATTATTTTACTTATTTCTCTTAAGAAATTTGACTGATTTAAAGTATTTTTTTATATATAAAAATCACAACTTACTGTGTCTACGTTACTATTTATTATGAAACTATCTATTTTTATTTTTAACAATGATGCTTAACATCTTTCTATTATTAAAATACATTTCAATATAAATACTTGCCACACATGTCTGCCAGCTAAATAAGAACGACATCCCAACGTTATTAAATTTAAACCACAGGAACTTAAAACCACTGGATACATTTTCATGATTTGGACAAGCATACCCAACTTAAATTAATTCAACTGACACCTTAGGTAACCTCTTAAATTTTATCTCGCACTTTGGCACACATCACAAAATAACCTGATGAAAGGTCAGAATTTAAAAACAACCTTTTTTGAAAATTTCTGTACAAAACACAAAATACAAGTACATTACACCACCGTTAAAAATTCTAATAGTAACAGTCCTGTTGAACGATTTCATTCGACAGATATAAAAATCAAATGAAATACGTTTTTAGTACGCCCTCCAGTCCTCAATATCACTTGACTACATAGTAACTCGCTCGTCCATTATAATTTTAAAGAAAGCCGCCTTTGTCTATTTCTCCCTGGCCGCGCGATCCTGTAGGTACTGCTAGACCTCATTTGTCTTCTAGTACTCGATCGTTCAAGCGCTTCACACAGCAATGAGGGATACCGTTTTTAGGCTCACCAGTTGGCGCCACTGGCTATCAACAGTTATTGTTAGGCGCGGAACAAGTTTATAAGGTTTTGTTATAATTATTTTGTACACCAGGAAATAAAAAAACTTGTTAATTATGTCTCAGTGCTGTGCAGTTCCATTTTGTTCGGAAACAAAAGGCGGATATGTTTCCGAGACAAAACTTGCTTAAAACAGTGGCTGGTAGCGATTTACAGGGATAACTTTACGCCTTCGAAATATTCGAGTGTTTATAAAAAAACATTTTAATCCTGAGAATTATGCGATACCAAAGGAGCCTATTACAGAAAATCATAAGTAATAATTATGCAGATTCGTTGTTTTCATCATGCTCATGCTTGATATAACCTAACCTTAATGACATAAGACACCTCTGATAGGTACAATAATTTCTTTACTGAGCAAGTAAATTACTACTTTCCCCTTCTGCCATCATTGTGTTAAATGTTTTTCATCTAATTTTTATAAAAATCACTGAAAACCCGCGTTAAAAAGCCATAATAAACATTAACGTTCAGTGACATTTACCTTACCCTACACTGGCGCCTCTCGTGGTGAATTCAAGCGCGGTAGCCCTCATTGCATTCGGAGTTTTCAGTGAATGAGAATAAATATTTTAGATGTGGGTAAAAATAAAAAGAGAAGTAGATCACATAGCAGTGAGACGATTCGTAAAAAGGACCTAATGAACGGCTTGAATGTTTGGAAAGAGCATACAAAAAGAGTCGTAGGGATACTCTGAGTAGGAGATCTCTTTCAAAATCGCGAACATATGACTTTCATTCTTACCGTGCAAGATCAATAAAGAATTCCCATTCCGGATCTCGGCAAAGCTCGATCTAAGAGAATAGTCGTTTTACACGCAGTCGATCAAAATCCTCTCAAAGTTCAGCATTATCTCCTCGTCGTCGTAGTCCCTCAGCCACTGACCAGACACCGAGAGGGTTAGGGGTGCGCAATAGTGCAGAGTGACACTTGTATCTGTCGACCTTCATTACAGCAGAATACGTGTCAGAAAACCCTAATAACACGATGAAACGTCGGGAATATACGCCACCGTTAATAATCTTGAAAGAGGAGACCCCACAAATTTTAAGGGATGACCCAAAGGAACCAGCTTAGAAGTCGTTTAACCTGCATCGGGCAGTATGCTCTTGTTGGAAACATTTGATCTCTAACGGTTTTAAGAATGATGACAAGAAAGCCGTCTATGCAAGGCATGGTATTCCCGAAAATTTTCCGTTATTAAATCCTCCAGAAATTAACCGAGAAATTTTCCCGACAATGCCGGCGGTGAATAAAAAACGAGACACTTATTATATTAATCTCCAGGAGAATTGGGGTAGGAGTTTATTAGCCTTGGGAGCGTCGCTAAACGTCGCCGTTGAGGAAAATTGGTCCCCTGAGATAAAGGCAACTGCTGGGTTCCCTGTGGGATTCGGGTAAAATTTTCATTGACACATTTTACAAAATCACCTCGATTCGTCGAACTTTAGTAATGCAAGGTCTAAACAGACAAGTCAAAGAAATAGTGGAAAAAGCTACACCGGAAAATTTCTTTTTGGAGCAGATTTGGGGGGAAAATAAAAGCAGCCAAGGCCCTAGAAAAAACCGGAAAGGATTTGGTGACACATACGCCATATACTAAACCGAGTACGTCATCCTGCTTTACTGGTTCGGCTAAAAAGAGGAGGGGGGGCTACCTCCTCAAACTAGACCATTGTCGGGAGATAGGCAAAGGCCATTTCGTCCAAGGAGTCGAAACATCGAATGGCCTACCGACCATCCAAAGAATATCAACATCAGAATAAGAGAAGGAGATGAAGCATCCATCTCCTTACCAGCTGATAAACGAACTAAAATAAATAACTTGATTGAAACTTTGCTTAAAATAACAATTTGTCGCATTAGGGAGTGGGATAATTTTATAAGCATATTAATTTCTGCATGCCCAGCTGTCAAATACGGCTGGCTACATACCAAAGTATTCGAAAGGAAAAAATTTTAAATTTATTAAGGTTTAATGAGCTTCGATGCAAAAATGACTTTATCGAAAAATGTCATTCCAGACTTACACTGGTGGAAGTCATCAATTTTTATCACATTTAACCACATAAAAAGGGACTCCTTTTCTTTGGAGGTATTCATGGATGCGTCGCTGTCACGCTGGGGAGTATGCGTTCATGAACAAAGTACATACGACTGATGGGATGAGGCATACAAGAGAAAATGTATTAACTATTTAGAACTTAAAGCCATTCTTTTCGGTCTAAAATATGTTGCCAATACTTACAAAAACTGTAATATTTTAATTAGAACAGACAACACTATTGCATTGCATATTACATAAACAGAATGGGCAGGCCTTCAACATGAGAATTTACACAATCTTGGAAAAGAAATATCGCAACTTTATGAAGCCAGAAATATACTGTACCTATCATTTGATAAGAATAAGTCTGTAGAAGCAGCCGAGAAAATAAATTTAGATCTTAAAATTATTGAAAAGGTTTCAATTTTGTTTGGAAATAAATTAAATATTGCTGGAATCGTTGAACATTTTATTGTAAAAGTAAATGACACCAATATACCGATTGTAAATACTTCTAGTAATTTGGGTTTAAATTTTGATAATACGTTTAGATACACTACACAAGTCACGAAGTACATACAAACATCTTATTTTGCATTAAAACTACTTTATCCGCACCGCAGATATCTATCCGAGAAAATAAAAACATTATTATGTGAATCGCTTGTATTGTCAAATTTTTCCTATTGTGCGCCCGTTTATTATCCTTGTCTTGATGTATTGACTAAAAATAGAAGAGAACTCAAAATTCGTGCCTTAGATATATATATTTGGAATACGTCACATAAACTAAAGGATTTAAAAGGGTTGAATATGAACAATCGGCTAAAGTTAGAGACTTTGTGTTTGCATCATCAATTAATTTGCACTAAGATACCACCATACCTATATAACAAAATTCGCTTTCGGTCAGATATTCATAATATTAATATTAGAAATAGAAATTACATAACACCTCCCTCTCATAAAACTAGTCTTTATGAACGGTCTTTTAGTTACAACATTTCTAAACTTTATAATGCTATACCTATGAATATTAAACAGTTGACTGCAAAAAACTTTAAAAATGAAATGTCAATGTACCTATATATTAATCAGTAACTAGCAATGAATTTAATTTCAGTTGAGAATAACAATGAAATAAATCTAATTTATTTATTACTAAGATAGCAGTTTCTCTATTATCTCACTTTAGTTTAGTTTAGTTGATTTTCTACTGTTAGGCATTATTTCAGTAATAACATTTTGGTTAGGCTAGGTCAGTGTATTAAACGGGGGGACAGATATTGCTTCTGCCTGCTTGAACATAACCTAGTGGTTTTCATTTGGTTTTTTTTTTCATTTATTTTGATACATTTGATACGATGTATTGATCTGTTGATATATTTATCGTGTTGATTTGATGTACTTATTGTAAATTTGGAAGGAAAATAAATGTTTTTTTTTTCGGTTTCCCGATGCCGGTCAGTCCTCCCATGGCCTCGGGAGTCGCGCCGGCGCATCAACTACAGCCACTCCCCACATCCCGCAGGGTTAGTGACTGTAGATACCAGAATCATGTGCCCTAAGCAGATGGAGAGAACCAAGAATGACCGCCTTCTGCATTTGGCCTGCCAGCCACTCGGCTGATTTTTGGCAGGCCGGTATGATCTTCAGTTCCGAGAGCAGCGTAGGCTTTATCCCTCCGATTACACCGATTATTAGGACTACCATTTTGACCGAGTAGCCTGGATACAGCACTTGGAGCTCGTACCGGAGATCGCGATATTTGGTCCGTTTCTCCTCCTCCTTCAAGGTGATGTTTTTCTCCGCAGGTGCCGAGAACTCGATGACATACATCACCTTGAGTTGATGGTCGAGGAGGACTATGTCAGGCTTGTTGGCTTGGATTAGCCTGACAGTCGGGAACGAGTAGTTCCAGTAAATCCGGCATTTCTCGTTCTCGACAACGGACTCAATATCTCCGGGGACATAAGGCAGCACTGGTGTCTGGTCTACCCCGTACGAGTGCATTAGATGGTAGTATAGCACTCGTAATGCCGCGTTATGTCGGTGGATGTAGGCCGAAATCGCGTATATGGGGCATGCAGAAAGTGCATGAGCGATTCCGGCGCCTAATGGCAGGTCCTGCAGTTGATATCAGGAACCTCTACACGCCATACGCGGCTACGGTAGACCAAGGTGTTGATAACACCATCTTGGCAGGCCATAATGAATCCCTCGGACTCTGACTTAAGCCCGGCTGACCTTAGAAAGGCGAATGTAGCCTGGTCGATAAATTCAGCGTTTCTATGTTCTTATAGAAGACACCATGCTGGGGTTTATCGACGTGCTGCCGAAACAGATTTTCCGGTTCGACAGCTCTGATTCGGGCTTTCAGGCGATTTGGCTGAAGTTCGATGACTGACTCTACAGCAGCACCTCGCCGGCCTCCTCGCCTGATGTCTAATGCGAGACCGAGTTCATCTGCGGCTCTTTTTGCTGCCTTGAACAATCCTGCTCCCACTCCTACAGTTTCGTGATGTTTTATGAACCGCAAGAGGGGATCTTTCGGATTTCCTAAATAAAATTCGCAAAGCTGTCAACACTACCAATATGAGTTATAATTACTATTAATCAGCGAACTCTTCTCGATCAAATCAAATCAAACACAATTAATTAAGATGTTACAAGAGAATTTTTTTCCCACCTTGGACACCCGGTCTGGCGCTGATCCAGCGTCCCCATGCAAGAGGACAGTGGGGCAATTGTTGATTTGGACTGAGCTGGGCCAGTTGGGAATTAAAGCTAATTTAAAAAATAATAATTCCTACATTAAATGTATACTTGTAAATAAAACCTGAAAATATCTATGCATATATATATATATATATATATATATATATATATATATATATATATATATATATATATATATATATATATATAAAATATATACATATTAATGATTTAAAATGATTAATATAAAAGTGTATAGAATTATAATGTATAACTGGACGTATAATTTTGTGGCTGGCTAGACGGGAAAAATCCTAAACATAAAAAACCCGCTAAATGCAACTTAGAGAATAAGCGGGAATATCAACTCCGCCTAATCTTGCATTTATAAAATGTTATTTAATCGAAAATATTATGAATTTTAATTTCCAACATTTGGTCAAAATAATTCTCAAAAACATCTGCAATCATATCTGCGTGGCAGGAATGTTAATATACCACATTCTAAAAAGTTGTCAAAACTACCAATATGAGTTATATTAATTATTAATCAGCGAACTTTTCATGATGGTGGTTTATTCCTGCGTGGATCATAATTCGAAAAAAAGAAAAAAAAACGAAATTATTTGTTGGAGAAGAAGCTAAAAGTTTTAAAATGAAAACAAAAATATTTATTATTTGCATATGAAACATAGTTAAATGAAGGATATATGGTTGGAAATATGTGCAGAATAAAAACATAAAAAATACTCGTCAAGCTTATGCAGACGGTTGATACTGTTTCGATTAAAACATTTACTTGCTTTTTTGATAAGAGAGGAAACTGATGCCCTGAACATTTATCTCACAAAGTACCTACGTATTCGATATCAAAATGTTCTAACAGTACTTAAATAATTGAAGATAATTTTTTTTCTTGGGACTTACTACCACATGAATAATTCTTCGTTATCTAAAAAATATAGTTAGTTACCCAGTATGTTACTGGAAAAATAAACCTCTACGCTTATGACTTTACGTCAAAAGATTAGTCAGAGGGTGTTTTTATCCCTCAAAAATTATTAAGGAATCGGTATCGAATGAAGAAAAATGTTTATCCCATTGCTCTGTAGATTTTGGTACAACGTGGTTACTCATGTTAAAAGAAGATTTAAACAAAATTAATATTGTATAATTTTTTAAGTGTCAACAGTTCTATATAAGTATCTATGGATATTACATAAACAAATAATATATGTGTCAAGTTTCACGCTTGACATATTCTAAAAAAATAATAAATAACTTTGATTGGATTGGAATAGGAAACAGATTCGTTTTCCGAAACGTATTATTATTTTTCTGTCTCATATTTGTCAACTAATCTTTTGGCGTAAAGTCACAAGCACAGAGGTTTATTTTTCCAGTAATATACTGGGTAACTAACTATATTTTTTTAGATAACGAAGAATTAATCATGTGGTAGTAAGTCCCAAGAAAGAAAAAGTAAAAGTGATAACATTAGTTCTTTCTAGTGGTATTTTTTCTTCCAGAATTCGATGGAGCAGGAAATTTTACTTAAAAACGATTTGTAATGTGTATGGCGTTAAATAAATATTTTTTATATATTTACGAAATAAAAATGTTTGAAAACCGTGTGTTTCTGTGTGTATGTGGTTGCTCCCTCTCAGTCAAACCGAGGATCACGGATTGACACGTGAGATGGTCAATTTAATTTGGCCACAGTGCACATGTAATTTTTGGCTCTTGTCAAAGTTAGTGTATCGAGTGTTAAAAAGCGAAAAGAAATAGCGTTTTGTGACGAAGAGATAGAATAAGGGACAGAGAAAGAGAGCAAGAAGGAGACCATTCCCACATGGAGAAGGTTAGTGAATAAAATCGAAAAAGTTATTAAACGTCAAAAGTCTGATATTAATTCGACACTGACAGTAGAAAATGTGAAAAAACATTATTTCGGTGACATGGACAAAAATACAGACACCGGCAGTACGAGTTCATTTGTGTCGTAACAAACAAAAATCCAAAATGTATAATTCCAAATCAAAACGAAGATACTATGAATGTGGATAATGATACATCAAAACCAAACATGATGAATTATTGTCAATGAAAGTAAATAAGAAAAGAATTTTGGATGAAGAGAATAAAAATTTCACTCATCCTTCAACTGCAAAGAAAAAAGAAACCCGACAAAAAATCAACGTTAACCATTAATATAAATAAAAAAAATCATCACAATCCAAGATAATAAAGATGTAAGTCAAGATATGAAGACCACCCCTCCTCCAGCAACAAAAACCGTAAATAATATTGAAAAGAAACAATCGTCTGTAAAAAGCAAAGAACCTCCCCCAATTAAAGTTCATGGATGCTTTAATTATATAAAAAAGATAAGCGCTTTTCTTAATTGTACTTTGCACGGTACATTCCACCGGAAGAACTCACGTACATCAACTGGGTTATATTTAGAAACACAAAAAGACTGGGAGAAGTGCTTAGAGTATTTTAAAGATGGAAAAATTGAATATCACACATACTCCACAAACTAATAAAACACATGCGTTTGTGTTGCGAGGTTTATACCAAGATAATATAACTATTGAAGAGCTAAAAGAAGAATTGCAAGAGGATTATAATATTTCAGTTAAGAATGTTTATATAATGAGAGGTACACGCTTCCCCCCTACTCCTTATTATAATAAGAAATGACGTTACATTAAAAGAAATAACTCAAAAAGTTAAATATTTACAGCGGTGACCTGGGAAGATCACTACAACAACAAATTGCTAATCCAATGTCAGCGCTATCAGACATGGGGGCATGCCACAACGAACTGCAGAGTGACACATGATTGTCTAGTGCGCACAAAATCATTTAACCAAAGAATGTAATCGTAAAGATGATCCTATTAAATGTGCGAATTGTGTGACCAAATTACAACTCTAAATGTACATGTTAATTCCAATAAGATGTTTTGTGTGTATATATATATATACATATATATATATATATATATATATATATATATATATATATATATATATATATATATATATATATATATATATATATATATATATATATATGATTAAATATGATTTGAAGGAAACAACTACTCAGCGGGCAAATACCCCGACCTGCATTGAATGACACCTTCAAATCATGATAGATTGATAGCCAATATCATTTGTCAATTCCTAACCAGACATAGATCGATTTCGAACTTATTTGTTCTCTTCAGTATGCCATAGGTTATGGAACAGACAAATGATAGTGGCCAACCTGCTAGTTATATACAAACTAAGGTGAAGTGAATAGTGGTGAGAGGTATGAAACTTCTCATATGGTCTGAATGCTACTATCCGACCGCCATCCTAGATGTCTCTGTGGCGGATAGCGACTTGCATCACAGCAAGTACCGAGAGCGGCGACCCCTAGCCCAGGTGGACTAAACTAATGTGATTAAATATGATTTGAAGGAAACAACTACTCAGCGGGCAAATACCCCGACCTGCATTGAATGACACCTTCAAATCATGATAGATTGATAGCCAATATCATTTGTCAATTCCTAACCAGACATAGATCGATTTCGAACTTATTTGTTCTCTTCAGTATGCCATAGATTGATTGAGAACAAATAAGTTCGAAATCGATCTATGTCTGGTTAGAAATTGACAAATGATATTGGCTATCAATCTATCATGATTTGAAGGTGTCATTCAATGCAGGTCGGGGTATTTGCCCGCTGAGTAGTTGTTTCCTTCAAATCATATTTAATCACATTAGTTTAGTCCACCTGGGCTAGGGTCGCGCTCTCGGTACTTGCTGTGATGAAGTCGCTATCCGCCACAGAGACATCTAGGATGGCGGTCGGATAGTAGCATTCAGACCATATGAGAAGTTTCATACCTCTCACCACTATTCACTTCACCTTAGTTTGTATATAACTAGCAGGTTGGCCACTATCATTTGTCTGTTCCATAACCTATGGCATACTGAAGAGAACAAAAGGTTCGAAATCGATCTATGTCTGGTTAGGAATTGACAAATGATATTGGTTATCAATCTATCATGATTTGAAGGTGTCATTCAATGCAGGTCGGGGTATTTCCCCCCCCCTGAGTAGTTGGTTCCTTCAAATCATATTTAATCACATTAGTTTAGTCCACCTGGGCTAGGGGTCGCCGCTCTCGGTACTTGCTGTGATGCAAGTCGCTATCCGCCACAGAGACATCTAGGATGGCGGTCGGATAGTAGCATTCAGACCATATGAGAAGTTTCATACCTCTCACCACTATTCATATATATATATATGTATATATATATATATATATATATATATATATATATATATATATATATATATATATATATATATATATATATATATATATATATATATATATATATATATATATATATATATATATATATATATATATATATATATATATATATATATATATATATATATATATATATATATATATATATATATATATATACATATATATATATATATATATATATATATATATATATATATATATATATATATATATATATGTTATATTGGTATCCCGGTAGAGACATTTCTTATCATATTTCTATGAAAGATCCACGTAACACCTACGCTATAATATTCCTTATGGGTGTCATATTAAAAGATAAGGCATTATTATAAAACCGTAGAGATTTCTTTGTAGAAATCAGATCATAGTAAACGTTTAAAGTGAACAGTTGAGTTTTTATTGTACGTTCCCACTTCACTTATATATATATATATATATATATATATATATATATATATATATATATATATATATATATATATATATATATATATATATATGTATATATATATATATATATATATATATATATATATATATATATATATATATATATATACATACAGGGTGAGTTTTAAATGCGTAGTTATATTTTAACCCTCAATACAATCGATTGGCATTGTCAAAAAACATTTTTTTGAGCAAAAAAAATTTTGAATTTCTGATCATCTTTTCGTCCTCCAGCAACTGACATTTTGATGGTCACTGGATATCTCTCTAAACGCCGTTCGCAGAAATGACGTCACTGAAGGCAGTGTTGCCACTGTCAGTTCGTCACAATTCTATTTTAAATTAGTACAGAACTGGTAATATGCCGTTTAAATTAAATTCTAAAAAATGAAACAAAATTGAAAATAATCATTTTATAAAGAAGCATATATTTTAACGAACGGAAAAGCAGATTTGTTTATTTAATATGTGGATAGCATAGAACATCAGCGGCCACAAGATCGATACACTTCTGTTCTGTGAATCGATCGAAGCCTAAGTCTTAAATTATTAATTGCTATCTCATCTACAATAGAATTATTTTTTGCTCATTTTAGTAAAATGTTAGTAAAATCAACAATAATTTCTAATAACAAAAGCTTATACTTCTTTATAAATAAATAAATTAAACCATAAAAAATTCTAAGACTGTATATACATAATTGAAAAAAAAATCTCTTCTATATCTTTATAAACCATAATACCCTGGTACATAGCAAAAATAAATCACTAATAATAATCAAAAATTAAAAACACACTAATAACCATTAAATAATATTAGTTTCCGAGAATTGCATTAATCACTAATAAAAATATTACACTTACAATGTCTTAGCATGGATAAAATATTCATTGTTATCACTGCACTGCACTAAACACTTGAACTACAATTTAAAATTAATAAACGATATAACAATCGACGAATTGACATGAGCACTCCACGCACAATCACAGCAAGACAACTGTTGACTGTGATACGATACGCCAAATTCATAGGCCAATCTTCTTGTACTTATACCAGGATTTTCTTCAACCGCCTCCAGAAGTTCTAGTTCGACATCTAGAATCCTATTTGTAACTAGTCGTCCACGATTGTGATTTGGAAGTATAAAACTTCTAAAATCTCGTAATTGTTGAACAGTTGCTTCGAATGTATTTTCAGGGGGTTTCGTCATGATAGCGTTCCACGTAAGGCCGTTTTCCTTGTCTAGTATTTTCATCGCCTTGAAAATATGCCCTTAACATATTGACCCACTCAGCATTAGAATAATTATTTACCATTGTTATTACTACTTTTCATCAAAGGAAACTATAAATAACACAATAACTGAAAAACTTTGATTCATCCAAATTATGTGTTGTTGAGTTGTTTGCCGTCGGCGGCGTTTTGGTCGTGTTGATTTCCGGAATGTAGATGTCTGTCATTCGGAGTTGTATTATCTTGAGTGCAGAACCGGATTGAGTAAATCGTACCAACTTTTGATACAAAATTCTACTAGAAATCAGAAAATTGTACTAGAATGCTTTTTTGGAAGCGTTCTTTTATGAAACAATAAAAAACCAGTATGACCCGAAACCCACTCTTGCGAAACTAACTTGGAAGAAAACGTATTGTTTTCCTGTAAAACATTTTTAACAGTTGAACTTAATTATTCTGGTGACAAGCAGAATACAATTATGTTACAGAAGGGACAAAGGCCGGCAGAACATCAAAAAAGACACATCAGAAAAAAATGTTTTAAGAGTAGTCTATCTTTTTCTAAAATAATTTCGTAATCAAAACGTCTTGAAACATGTTTACTAAAAATTAATGCTGATTACTGATTGATTGAATACAAATTTCCTGTTCTTCCGTGATTGGTTAAACTAAACTGTTTGCTTACATTTAGAGTACGAAAAAATGACAAGGCAATGACAAATGAATGATATTACTTTTAAAACGAGCATTAGTTGTTCATTTGTTTATTGAAATACCGCATAGAGGAACAAATTATGATACTGTACTGGACTTTTGAAAGAGGTGCCGATGTACTAAAATTATTAAACTGTACTTAATCTAGAACAATTGTACTATAAATCAGTGGCAACACTGATGTTCATGGTCCACGGATCGCTTTGTTTTCCTATTGTTCTACCGGCAATAAAATCGAGGAAGACGACCCCTGTCTTTTTTACAGAATTGTAATCAGGCACGTCGTGTATAAGAGCGAGCAGTTATTTGGTTTATTTGATTTTTACTTGTCCATCGTTATTGCTACTGTTTTGTGTCCGGGTTGTTTAAAATACGATACAAAATGTCTGGTACCGACACTGCAGATGAAATGAGAAATCAAGTTTACTTAAGTCCACCTAGAAAATGGTTTAATGTTATTGTAATTCTAAATCCGGTCCTGTTCAGTTCCAAACTGCGCTTAGATTAATAATACTAGAAGATGAATAACAAACACAAAAATTTGTCCGATTTATCTACATCCCACGCGAGATACGTAAATATTATCGCTGGTTTTATTCCTATTGGTCAGAATCATGAACACGGCACGAAGAAACTCGATCGATGCCCGATCTATCACCATCTTGACAACAAATAGTGTTCTGTAAGACGACGCCTGTCATTTTAATCTGTGTTTTTAAGTGATTTTAAAGTTTTGTTATTTGGTACTGTGATTACTAATCGATTTTTACTTATGAAAATTTATTTATAAATATTTATTGAGAAACAATGAATAATAAGTTTGTAGTGTGCGGTCAAAGATGAAAACCACGGGCTTTTTTTTATATTTTTACAGGTAAATCTGTGGTCGGCAGTCAAAAGGGCATAAGTCAATATTTCCTTGAAATGGAGTTAAGAGCACTTCTAGTCATAAAAATCACATATTTTTCGTCTGTTAAAAGGATAGAACTTTAAAATTCACCTAACAAAGATATATCCTGCAAATTTTATAGACATAAGTAAACTTCATAAATACATGTACCAACAAAAGAACATATCTACACTTAAATCATCACTTTTCCAAATTTGTTACCCACAAAGCGATACAAGTATAATTATATTCTCTTCTCGTATATTTTGTATGTATGACAGTCAAAGTGGTATATGTGTATTTAATTCCTTTCAACTGGAAATAGTTCAGCAAAATGTGACACCTTCAATATGCATCTGAAGATGGCCAAAGAGAACGAGGAAACAGCACAGTTGAAAGATCTTCTAAAAAAATCACCAAGATATGGCTGATGCAGCTTACGCAAAGAAAAAAGAAGACAAGGCAAAAATGATCCTTCATATAGAACTTTCACATTTGATCTACAACAGGTAAGTTCTACAGAAATATTCTTTTGTTAGAGACAAACATTATTTTACATTTTAGGTGCTGCCAACACCTTACATTACTGCTGATAAAGTGTTCTATCTTCGCCAACTATCGACATATAATTTGACAGTGCATGATGGTGTATCTGGCAATTCTTCTCATTTTATGTGGCACGAGGCTGTGGGCGGAAGGGGAGCAAACAATATTGCTTCTTGTCTGTATAGACATATTAAGAACTTACCACCAGAAATTGAACATGTAGTATACTACTCTGACACATGTGGTGGTCAAAATAAAAATTGTTTTGTATCCTCTATGTTCCAGTATTCTCTAGTTGATCATCCCACTTTAAAGACCATTGAACATAAGTTCCTTGTTGCTGATCATACGCACATGGAGTGCGATGTAGATCATGCAGCAATTGAAAGAAGAAAGAAGCACTCTCCATTTCCAATTCAATTGCCACGTGACTGGTATAACTTGGTGAGGTCTACTGGGAAAAAAAACAAATTCGATGTTTTTGTTATGGAAAATCAACAGTTCTTCTCTTTTTCCAGTTTATTCAAAGGCCCTCTTCAAGTTAAACATTTTAATTGTAAACGACAGAAATTTATTTGGCAAAACATACAGTGGCTGAAGTACGAAAAGGGACAATTTGGAATTGTGAGATATAAGACTTCATTGAATGAAGCTGATTCCTTTGAGGACATTAATTATCTGAGAAAGGGTCGCAGAAGCAATAATGTAATATCTCCTTTATTACCCCTTTATGAAGGACCACTACCTATTAGTGCCAAGAAAAAGAAAAATCTGTTGGAATTATTGCCACTCATTGATGTGGAGGACCGACAGTTTTATATTAATTTATTGACAGATGAAGATTTGAAAGACACTGATCCAGATTTGGACAGAACCTTCTCAGACGTTGAAGTGGAGTGAAACATACTTTTCAATAAAAAATTTTTGAATTTTTTTCTTATTTTTTGTTCGATATATCAATAAACCTTGTTTATTACTTTTCTGCGTTTATCTTTAATCAGAGTTTAACCAACTGTCAAAAGGACTTAAGTACACTTATTCTCCTTTAAGGACCCAAATGGTTCTAATTTTGTGATTTTTCATGAATCAAAGGGACATAAGTATAGTTTTTTTTCGGGACTAGATTATTTTTTCGTTTATTTTTTCAAATGCGTATGATTAAATTAGTTGATATTATAACTAATAGTAGAAATTAATAGATATTTTTCAATCAGTCTATTTCAGGGGTGTTCTGAAAATTCAACTTACTCTCCTGTAAAATTAGGTTTTATTGACTTTTTTGACTACCGACCACAGAAATAAACAAAACAAATCAGAGCCGGCACAATGCGAAAGTGTGAAAGCTCAAAAATGACTAAAATTAATTTTATCTTTACAAAAACAAAAACAACAACATTTGATTCCATTTGAGCAGTAAAAAATCCACATTTTGTCAAAAAAGATACTTATACAAAAATATTTATTTTAACTTGAATGAAAATTTCATTCATAAGGTTGCTCACAAATTGTAGATGTTTTATGTCAATCGATATTTTTTTAATTCAATTTTAAAGGTTGTTTTTAAAAAATTAAAATATATTTTTTTTAATAACAACCTTTAAAATTGAATTAAAAAAATATCAACAGACTTTAAAACATCTACAGTTTGTGACCTACCTTAAGTATGAACCTTCCATTCAAGGTAAAATAAATATTTTTGTATAAGTATCTTTTTTAATAAAATGTGGATTTTTTACTGTTTAAATGGAATCAAATGTTGTTTTCTATTTTTTGTAAAGCTAACATTAATTTTAGTCATTTTTGAGCTTTCACACTGTCGCATTCACGCATTATGCCTACCCTGATCTGTTTTGTTTACTTCCTGAAAAAAGACAAACAACCCCGTTTTTTTCCTCTTTGGCCGCCCACTACACATTTATTATTCATTGCATCTCAATAAATATTCACTAAATAAATCTTTATATCTAAAAATCGATTATTAATCAGTACCCAATAACACACAACTAAAGTTTATCACAACACTTATCACTTAAAAATAACAGAGATTAAAATAACAACAGCAGAATAGTATTGAAAAATACATTACTCAAGGAAACAAATTTTGTATACCTGTTAAGTTTTAAGTTATACAAAAGCATTAAAATAAATGCTGAAACTTGGAGCCGCCCCTGGTTTGTTTTGGATACGTTGATATGTAAACATGCAAATTGTTGTTTCTGTATCGATCATAGAGGTTTACGAAAATATAGCCGGAGTGGCCAATTCACTCTCGCTGTCTTTGTTATTCTTATAGCATTAGATAGAGAGAATAATAATTGCAAATCGTTCAGAGTGAATTTACGTAAACATCTTTAGAGTCATTGACATTAGGTATTAGGTAAATCGAGAATGTTTAGTTTCGATTTAAGTGCGTATTGTTCTCTTTGTGCTTTTATTTCAGTTTTGAGATATTTTAACAGTACCTAAAAGTACTTTTGTTATTAGAATAGTTCTTGTCAAAGCTTGGATTTTGTTTACAAATAAAGTTACGTAATCGTTTTTATTTAGTGAATGAACTGTGTTACTGATTTGAACTAATTTTTCCATCTTAATTCATAGGAATATGCTTGATGATGTGTGCTATAAGAATCTTCTGCCGTCTGTGAAATGTGTAATTTGAATCATGAATTGGTTGGTAATGTAATGTACGTAAAATATAGGTCAGTGTAACTCACCAACTGACCTATCAGGTCAATGAACCAGCCAAACATATGACAGTTAGAAAGCGATTTATTTATTAATAAATTACAGGATTATTTCAAATTATTATAATCGCATGGTAAGTAACTACTACTTGTTAAAAAATAATAATTCTTTTATAAACTTTGAAATAACGAAATCAACATTGTCAGTAGCATTTTATAAGTTTACTGTTCATCGGAAAATTTGGTTTTGGTTGTATGTTCCATACGAAACACTTGAAAGAAAGGTTAATTGATGCGAGAAAAAGGCAATCTTGTACATTTCTTACATCAAAAGGTATTTTAAAATGTTTAAAAATGATTTCAAGTGGAGCAATTAATCACATAAGTAGGTAATTATTTCATTCAATATTATTATGTTCGGGAACGAACTTACTGGCTATGTGATAAATTGTATATGAAATGCGGCAACACTGTTTGAAGTCAATGCAATATTTCAGATAAAATGAGGAATGTTTCTAGTAATCAGCAGTTCCAAAACAATTTCATCTTATTTTTTTGAAAGTCGATAACTCAATTTTACGTGGGAATTAAGAGAAAGAAATGTGTCAGTGGGTTTCTACAGATGTCAAGAATCGGTGGTTTAAATATAACTACGCACTTAAGACATCCTGTATACAGAAAAGATACCAGTACTCTAAGATATATCCCTAAGGACTCTCACCATTGTGCTCAACACAAAATGGCGAGTTTTAATTTTCTAGTCTATCGTCTATTAAGCTTCCCCCTCAATAAAGAGAGGTTTGGAAAAGAAAATGCATTGATTAAGGATATAGCTGCAAGTAATGGATATTCTGTAAGTTTAATTGATAAAACGATTAGGAAACGAAAGTTTAAGGAGTCGCCTCGAAATTCCTCAACCTTTCAGAATGAAAGGGAAAATCCGAAATTTGTATCGATTTCATTCGATCTTCGAGTCACCCGTGGTATTGGTAAGATTTTTAAAGATGTAGGTATGACAGTGGTTTATTCATCGGGAAACAAACTACAACAACTTTTAGGCAATCCAAAAGAAAGGTCGGGGATTTACGAAATTAGCTGTAGGGACTGTAAGCAAAAATATGTTGGACATACTAGATGATCAATTCAAACTAGATTCAAAGAGCATATGGCCCATCTCAAATATGGTAGAACAGATAAGTCTAGTGTAGCCCAACATGCGTTTGAGAACAACCATAAAATAGATATTAGCAATTTAAGATTAATTAGGAATGTAACAAATACTAGACAGCTGGATGCATTTGAAAGCTTGGAAATCATAAAGTGTAAAAATAGTATGAATAGAGACAGAGGGCCTTATCCAAATAGCCCGCTTTATTGGTTAGTGGGTCGACGGTTCGGTGAACCTTGACAATAGTTTAGGTATAAATAGGGTAGATTGTTAGCATAAGTTTAGTTTTAATCATCTCCAGATGATGCCAACTTGGTTGGTGAAACGCGCGTCGAGTGCAGTATATAGTGTTTTGGTGTTTCGTAGAAAAGTACGTCAGTGTTATTGGAAAACAAATTTTACGGAAAAATCTTGCTGAAAATAGCAATTTCGGGGAATTATTGGTCGAATATAATAATTGCCCGATAATAAAGTTGGACGCATCCCCAGCTCAGATTCTTCAGAGTAGGAATTTAAGAACACAATTACCTATGACACATGGTAAATTAGAACCGAAAATTCAGAATCACATTTATCAACATTTATCCGAACAAAAAGATAAAATGAAAAAATATTATGATAGATGTAGTAGAAAAACCGTAATAGAGTTTGAAAAGGGTAATAGAGTAGTAGTTAAGAGTTGTAAAGATAAACACTGGTACAAAGCTGTGGTTTTACAAAAAGCCGACGATCCTAGATCTTATTGGATAAGGAAATAAGTAACAATCGAATAGTTAGACGTAATTCAAGTCAAATGAAGTTATCTTTCACAAATCCAAAATTTGTTTACCCCTGAAACCATGTTATGTCTCGTTATGGACGATATGTTAAGCCAGTCAAAAAAACTCGATTTATAAATCTTAAAAGGGGAAGGTGTTTAGTGTACATTCGGAACACACCCCAACCGTCAAGTTGGCAACTTGAGTAACAGTTTGAGTTAAGTAAGAAATGTCATGGGTCCCACAAAAAAAGATTCATCTAGTTGTTATCTTTTTCTGTTCTGTGGTTGTTATTCATCTATGCATGTGTTCATCTGTATTTAATAATTATAATATAAAATGTAAATCATCGTCGTCTGATTCCAATGTCACCTCATACTAAACAGGACCATACAGTCTAAAGTCATCTGACTGAACTTTAATTTTATTTATCACAATTTCTCAAAAGCTGTGTTTGACTGGCGTTGATAGAGATTCAATACATTCAAAAATCTTTATATTGTCTGTCTCACTCAATAAACGATGTTCTCTTTTTAACTATCCACTGTTTATATTTTGTTATACTTGTATTAACTAGTCTTTCGTCTTGTTTTAAAATTATTGCTCAGGATCAGATATTTATACTGGTCCTACCCCGTTCCTAGTAACACTATATTTGTTTCAAAACCCTTGAGGGTTATAAAGACCAAATTAACCAGATTAACTCTGTAAATTGATTAATAAATATTCATAGTGCAGAAAATGAGATTTGGAGTGAGAGGTAAAAACGTTATGCTGTACCTATATAAATTGTTAAATAATAAACTAGAAAGCGCCTGGGATGCTTTATTGTCACGTTACACGGAATTCAAAAAAACTGCTAGTATATCATATCTAGTATACGATTCAAAGGCATTTAGCCATCCTCACTTTAACTGCGAATTTATTAAAAATGGTGCAACAGAAAAAATTATGTATCATTGTATGTCTATTGTAACACTTATACTAAGATTTGATTGATTTAAAGTGTTATGAATTTTTTTTACTTTATCCATTTTTAACGTCATTCTAAATTTTAAATGGTCATTTTATGCAAACTTATAGTTTTGTGTAAAATTTTGTGGTGATATGAAGGAATGCCCTTTTTATATGTGACAATTTTTTACCGACAACAATTTTTTATGAAATAATTTTCTTGTAGGTATATATAACCTACAAGAAAATTATTATAGAGTCTATTACTGTATTTATTGCAACTAGCAGGTTGTAAAAGAATTTAACCGCCTGTTGATTATTTGATATTAGGTGTTCGTAATAAGGCCAAGGCAGCTAGGCACATGCGACTGTATGTAATGTCTTCAAGATGTTCATGAGGAATGCCCAGACGACAGAATATCGTATGTATGTATGAGATGAATGTGAGAACTAGAAATTATAGTGATTGCCTCGTTATCTTTTTAGGATTATAATTAAATGAATTTATAAATATTTAAAAAAAGTTGAATGAACATTTTATAATCAGTTACTTTCACAGAAATATATTTTTCATTGATTTCATGCCTTTTCTTCTATATTTAGACCATGGCCGTATTATGATACAAGGGTCCCTAATAAAGCTAACTGCATCCTTAAAAAAAAAAAGTTTACTGTATGTTTTTCAATTGCAGGACGAAACTAGACACACTTAAGAAGTTGACATTAAAATTTTATAAACTTTTGTCAAGCTGTAACTGAATTATTAGCAACCAAACCTTAACATGGCCTTACTTGATGCAGGTACCTACCCTATTTCTTGTTTAATACTGTTTTAAATTTTTCTTCTTACAGGTGGTACCTACCTAAGTAATATTGCTGGGACTGGTAGTTCGACAGCAATTTCCAGATAGAACATGTTTGCCCAAAATTTGCGAAAAGGTTGTTCTTGAGTTAGATAAAATGGAATATTGCTCAACATAACAATTAAATCAAGTATAAAAATGGCACAAGGTACTTCATTTCACATATTTTGTCTGAGTAGTACTGGCTGTGTCGCTTACAATAAATGGTGAAAGAAAAACTTATTATGACAAACCAAATATAACACTTCCGTCGTACTCAGGAAATCGTGAAATATATGTTTGAATACGATTAACATATGTTGGATACCTACGCGATATATTCGAAAAATAAAATACGGATCTCGTAGATACGTCTACCTTCTACAGAATATAGACACAGCTCTTTTATTTGCCGTGATATAGATTTACACAGACATGTTGAGCTCGGTATTTGGATTATTTATTCCCTCTACCTAATCCCTGTCTAACGCACTCGTTGGCAACGCGATTTGGTACTCGAAAACGAACATGATAATTTTCTCCTGTAAAATTGGATTTTAAAAGGCGCACATTTTTTTGTCATAACAAATGTTTTAATCCCAAATTTGATGTTCGACAAACCTGAAGGACATTGTTTCTACGGCTAGCATTAGAGGCCCAAGTAACAACTCTAAGATACTTTTGATTTATTTAGGTTTTAAAAGTGCTTTAACATGTTCAATAAAATGACAGTGGTTTTAAAATTACCTTAAGATAAACTAAAAGTTCTTAAAGACCACTGATTCTTATGCAAAGGATTTAATGCACTCTTTAAATTAAAATAAAAAAACTGTTTGCTCCTAATGCCCTATTGATCTTATACTAGTTTTATAATACTCTTGACATTGGCTATTTTAAAACTAATTTGCCTTTCTAAAGAATTAAATAGCAAGTTGGTTTTAAAACAATCCATTTTGGAACAAATGGTTTTAATGTAGTTTTATGGAGTATCCTTGATGTAGTCATTAAAACCCATTAAGAAAACTATTTTATCTTAAGCCTATATGCTCAATGAAATTCCACATTAAATCCTAAAACATAGTTTTTACTTTTAAAGAGTAAATTAAGAATATTTTAAAGTTCAAAGGTTTTAATTTAGTCAATTTGATTAAAAGAAATACCTGTGGGATTTTTGATGACTTTATTAAAACTAATTCTACCCCCTCCATAATCGGAGAAAACACGCCATCTGCTCAATAAACTGATTGCTGATTTAATGAACCAGTGCAGTCCGTGTACCTACTTTATGCATGAATGAAAATTAGAAGACATATTTAAAATGGAAAATATTAGTGACAAGTATTTTAAATTAAAACGAAGTCACTAAATCCAGCAATCATAAAACCGGCACAATTTTAAGATTAGGATTTCATGCGCGCGCCAGATCCCTTTAAATCAATAAGGCCACGAGTTTGAACATATTAAAGCAACTCAGTTTTAAAAGGAAGAGTAAATAAATGTCTGGGAGAGTAATTGTACTTAAAGTGGTAAATAAAACGCTATTTTAAGTCTTGTAAGATTTAAAATGTTCTATTAACTTGCAATCAGTTTTAATCTAGACCACGCCATTTTTTATATAAGATACAGACCCGCCATGATGGATATTTTCAATAGCCAAAGAAAAAAATATTATTGAAATATATGCGCTTTACATCCTCTTAAATAACTGAAGGACGGTGTGTCCAAACATGCAATTTAATAAAAAAAATGCATTTGGATGTTTAGATGCAAAATAAAAATTTACGATATTTTTAAAAAAAAATTTTAGATAATAAAAAAAAAAACATTATATTGGTGGCGCTCGAGTTATGTAGAAGTATTTTATTATATTTTGTCAGAAAAGTGCCATCCGTTGGTAATTTTTACCAGAATAGTTTGCATTTGAATATTATTTTTGATCACCTTTATATGCGTTACGTTTAAAATATTACCACTTTGCCCCATTAGAGACTTGCCGTTGTTTTAACTATTTCACGCATAAAGTTGTCCGACTTTAAAACAAAATAAAACCCTTTTAGGATTAATTATAATGATTCTCAAGGCAATTTAGTCTGCTGCAATTTTATTTTAAATGCAAAACGTTTTAATACATAAATTTAAGGTTGCCTTGAAGAACTCTTTAAGAATATGAAATTAAAACTAAATGGTTTTTAATATAGTTTTAAAATTTAGTCTTCAAGACCCTTTTAGGATGGGCCCTTTTTGGCTAGAAGCTGCTTTATGGTGATCCTAAGCTTGTCTTGAAGATCATTTAATTTTATTCGAAGTTTTATTGTATAATTTTAAAGCGACCTTGGAGATCTTAATAAGAGCATTAGTGTTACCTGGGGGGGCATTTAAACACGCCGCGTGTTACGTTTAACTAGACAATTTAAAGGTACGAAGCTACTGCATGCGTTATATAACTTGGCCAACGGGTATGGATGTTTTCGCGCTTGCCAGGCCTACGCCCTTACATTCTTTTATAATTAGTTAAGTGCCTAATGCGCTAAATGGAGGACATATTTGTGAGATCACCTTGAACATTAGCTACCTATATCATATACCCTCTTATGCAAATGAACAAATAATTGGGCCATATTTCTTTGATGGAAATTTAAATGCGGAACATTTTCTAATTTTTTGCAAACTGAATTTTCAATCGAAATTGAAAACTTTTCCCTTATTGCATACAACAATCTGATATTTAAACTTGATGTAGCCCCAATCCACAATGCAATGGTAGTACAGAATTGGCTAAACGACAACTTTCCCTGGAGGTGGATTGGAAGAAATAGCCCTTTTATGAATTAGTCTCCGAGGTCACCTGACCTCACGCCCTTAGACATTTTCTTATGGGGGTTTCTAAAGAATGAAGTCTACAAAACGCAGCCACGAAATAGACTACAAATGAAAAACCGGATTAGGCAAGTTTGCGCTGAAATTACGCCTGCAACCCTTCAAAAAGTTATGAACAATAACAGAAAGCGAATTGAAGCATGCATTAAGGGCTGATGAAGGTGTGATAGAACATAATATTTAATTATTTTGGTTGTATTTATTATTCATTTGTGTAAATTGTGTCTCAAAAATATAAATTTAGAAATAATTTTTATTAAAATGCCTAAAATGATTTTTTTCATCAAAACCTCATTTTTTTTAGAATATAACTAAACTTCGAATTCAGAGTTTTTAAATGATTTCGAACAAGTTTTGTTAATAAAATTTTTTGTTTAAAAAATGCCTACTATGATTTTTTGATTTCTTTCATATAATTTAGCATCGTAGATGGCCTTACATTTAAAGATGGAAAGTGATTTTATGGTCTTAAATATACCTTGATGACCTCTATCTTTTGAGACCAGTTTGATTTAAATCGGACAAAAAACAAAAGAATTATTACGCTGTTACACTCTTAAGTGAGACATACTGTATATAGTATCTAATAAATATATTCTAAACATTTCAAGTTCAAGAGGTATATAGTGACCAGTATAGAACCTAAATATGTTAGAACATTATAATGTTCTAACATAGAGGTCTAAACTAATATGTAAAATTTAACTTAACCAAAAATTAAATATACCTATATACACAAAGATGCAACACTCCGAGTGACTATTTTCAAGAGAGATGCAAATATCCTAATATACTGAGTGTAAATGAAAGCTGGCTCACCTCCTCTATTTTCATTGTTTATAGAAATAAATTGATGAAATTTTAATATATTGTTATACACATAAAATAGCATTAGAATACAATTAAATTTTTATGCATTTTCGACTTCGCCGGAAATTACCCCAACTTTCTTATTTTAAATGGAACACCCTGTATATTTTTATATTTTTGGAATGTGATGAATTCTGAATACAATAGTATATTTTTCTTTGATTTTTTTATTTTTTTTTTAATGAACATTTTAATTTTTGATTTAGAGTGCTGTGCATTACAGCACATATTTCTGACGGGGGTTTCTTACTATTGCAAAAGTTAAATTGCTGTATAAATACTCTCTTACATAGGAGCTTTCAAATGTGAGAAAATCAGTTTTTCTGAAATTGCATTCTTGTCAAATCTCAAAATGGTGACTCATCACGATATTTAGAAAATACATCTTTTTTACGATTACAGTGATTTCCATAACCTAGCAATTCCATAAGAATTCATATTAGAAAAATCAAAACTTGCAAATAAATAGGTATTATAATGTATCAAAAATTTTCGTTAAAAAAATAAATAAAAAATCAAAAAACTATACTGTTATACAGAATTCATCACAGATTCCAAAAATGCAATAATATACATAGTGCTCCATTTAAAATAAGAAAGTTAGGGTAACTTCCGGTGAAACCGGAAGTGCATAAAAACTGAAAATATTGTCTTCTAATGCAGTTTTACGTGTATAAGAACATTTGATCAATTTATCCTATAAACAATGAAAATAAAGGGGGAGAGCTAGATTTTACTTACACCCAGTATAGGTAAATAACTTCTAAATAAATTTAATTAATTGTTTCTAATTCCAATATTTTCTAGTGCTTTTGATAACATTGGAAAATTAAGCTTAAAGAACTTAACCGAGTCTAAAAGGACCGCCAGAGATGATTACCCTTTTCAATTACACGCTAAATATGTGATTGCATCTTGGCTGGATACTCCTTTTTGGAAACTGCACTGCTTAACAAAAATGATTTAAATTTTTTTTATATTGCTTTCTATTTAGAATATCTATAAAATTTGTAATAATTAGGTATATATATGTCTACAATTCTGATAGTCGATTTAATTTTCATTTGTAGGTAGCATACAGAAAAAATTCAACATGACTATCTTTGGGGATAAAGCTCTTGCCTGGAATATCATTTGCCAATTATTCACACCCATTTCATCAAGTTGCATTGAATTAATTTCATGATTGGAGATTAGTTTTGTATTCTCTACTTACTGTATTTATTTTGCATGCGTTATTGTCATTCTTTTAATTCATTTACATAAATAGTTTATTGTTTACATTTACAATTTATTGTTTATACCTGTATTAATTTTGTCTTAACAAGTTATCTACATTTTCTTTTTAATTATAATCAAGATTTCAAGTTTCATGTCATTACGTGGATTGTGGATTTCTTTTCATATTTAAATAAAGATGATTCTTGCGATTTATAAATTTTACTGAACTATTTGTAATCCATTCTTTTTAATATTTTTAAGTGTAATGTTTTCACATGTTGAACAGAACGCAACGGAGTTCTTTCGTATTGTAACGAGTAACAACTCAGCGACTCCATCCACATTATTATCATTATTACCCATATTGAATATATTGAACACCACAGTTAATACAACCACCTGTATTCCTGAAGGTACCTTGTTTGGGAGAGGGCTACAAATTTAGAGACAATGGACACACACCCAACGTCCGAGTATGCTAGCTCCTCGACCGGAGATCGAACCCAGATTTCCAGGGTGAGAGGCAAGTGTTCTTACCACTAGACCACACATATATAATTGCGACAATTTGTGAAAGTGATACATTTAAAATGTTAGTAGGAAAATCTTCGACAATATTAGTCAAACTTGAGGTAAAAAGGGCGCCAGCATCCTGAGTAAAATCATTTGTGGTACAAAATACATACTTCAAAAGTTCCAAATATTAAAATATGATTCTGGTTGATTGTGGCATAGCACCTCCTTTTTAAGATTTGGATCTTCTGCTGTTATCAAAATTAATTGTTATAAAATCTTTTAGACAAAACAAAAAAAATTAATAAACAAATAAAATACTTAAATAAATTTATTGGTCATGTCAAAATTAACAGGAATGTTCAATATATTTTAAAATACATAACTATAATAATAAATTTCTCAGAAATGGTTGTGCCTTTTTCACTTATGTAACAAAAATTAACCTATACTGTATAAATAATGGTAAACTTAAATTATAGAGAAATTGACAATATTCATTGTAACTTTTTTTTACATATGTCTTGTGTTTCCAAAATTTATTCCAGATTGATTGGCACCTTTGTTGCTTCCCATCTGTAATCCAATGATGGTTTGTCCAGCTTTAAGTTTTTCCTCAGAAAATGTCCTCTCATTTTTTTTCTGCTTCTTTTGGCCCAATGGTTGGTTTGCCATATTTATCAGCCTGAAAATAATTGTAAATTATAATCATGGAATAAAAAAAAATCCACTATAGGTATAATAAAATTAGCTGTATGTAATAATAATTATCAATATTTTATTATAATTAATATATATTTTGATCCAGTTAGACTAACCTTTCTTCCTAGTGATTGTAGGCAAATTACAACTGAATTAAGATTTTGTCTTTCCCAAAGGTCCACTGTTTGAAAGGTTTCCTGAGGGGGGACTCCTAATTGTTTTGCAGCGTCCAAAAATGCATTTATATTTTCCATGCATTTAAAGGCCATAGTACTGCTGTTAACTTTCTTTACGATGCCTGGTTGAATTGTATTGACTAATCTAAAAAGAAACTATTATTATTATAATGAAACTAACACACTACCAACATTTTTTCTGAGGTTTAGATAGTCGTTATATTAGAAAACGAGTTTAATGTGATGTATTTCATCATCTAAATATAACACCTCTAATGCAAGACTATCATCCCAAGAAAATATATGCAAGACATTCGAATTTAAATCTCAGTGTATTTTAACATTTTTATCTGAAAAGTAATTATGATTGTACGTGTTTATGCATTATGTAGACGTTATACAATACCATTTGTCAGGTCCAGGTATGACAGTAGTTGTAACATGTTAACAATAATAGATATCCTATGGATACATATGTATATGTAGGTACATCCATTGTATATCTTTGGTTTATCATCAATAGAAAACCTTTAGGAATGATTTACAGACTGGAAACGCGGCTTGAATGTGGACCCGTAATCAATAATACAATGAAAACCTCAATATCTTTTTTATTTTTATGTAGGTATATGCGAAATATTTCAGTTTTCTTGAGACAAGAGGCAATTGTGTTAATTGTTTAATCTCGCTAGGTACATAAAATAAATAAAATACTACAAAAACTTCCACTCTAATAATAATTAAAACAAAAACAATTATTATTAAGATAAATCAATATCAAAAAAAAGTATTACAAAATAACACATTACGCATAAGCAGATAAAATTTAATAAGTTCAAAGTATTACAAAACCAATAATGATGTCATAGTTTATTTTAACGTATAACAGAAATGTATGGACAAAAAAGGAAGTATGAGTCATTATCCAATTATGTAGACTTACTTGCATAGTAATGTTCCATCTTTCAATACTTCATAGAAATTGTCCATATCGCCGGCAGTGTTCAAATCATCACCAGTAATCAAAGTAATCCATTCTAAACTTTCCTTAGCTAAATCTTCACTATATTTGGCGTTGACCTGAAAACATATGTTTTCTTTAAGTTTTATTACATATGTAGGTACAGATTTTTAAATATATAATATAGGTACAATATAAACTAAATACAAAGTAAACTAATTGCATTATACTTGAAAATAAGACGAGCTGAATTTTCTTCATTTGCCCAGAAATGATTCAATTTAAAATTAAACGACATATGGATATAAATGTAATACTTAAAGAATTTAGGTATTCATAATTTTATTAGTAATACTCGACATAAACAACTAAATCATACCATAAGAAAGATAAAACCAAATTATAATTAATATGGTTAGTTCCTTCTTAATTGCTAATTAATATAACAACTTATACATCTATTATATACATACATATGTATGTCTGTCTATTTATAATAATCCATAAATTGTAATATAATGTAAAAACATATGTATTTGCTAACATTGAGTAATTTATTTTATCAATATGAAAAGCCGCCTTGAATTTTAAAATTTCTTCCAAAAAGTGGGTAAAGCACGTGGTTAAATATAAGCAAGTGGTGTTATTTTTGTTGTGAAATTTTAAGAGAAGTAATTATAATGATCAATTCTTCTAAATTATCGTCATATTACTGATGCATCGTATACCGACGTGTGAAAATACTTCAATAAAAACGCCAGAAAAACTTTTTTCTAAGTTCCAAGAAACGGAAAACGTAGAAAAGTGGAGTTAAAGTTGGTTAAACATGATTCAAAGGAGTTTTAGAAAACAAGTTGCGTTTTTGTATACGAGGGCCATTTTGATTAAAATTAAAAAATAATATTAAAAATAAATATGCAGAGGCAACAAAAAATAATATGTGTAAAGTACATATGGCACGGTAACAAGGGATCCTGGTTTCGAATGATTTTTTTCATTCTTTTATGTAATTTTGGGACACTAAAGATCCATCGTGGAATTTTGTGTGAGCCTACTATGAGTGCTGCTGAAAATCATCTTACACAAAGCTGTCAATAATAATTAATCACCCCTTTTTGTGTCAGACTCATTTTAGCAAATATTAATATTTAAATGATTTCAATCTCAAATAGTTTTTACTTGAAAATGATAAAGGGACGTTCACAAATAATTTTTTCTAAAAGTAGTGTATATACAATTCTTACACATATTTAACAAAGCTAACTTCTTTATATATAAAAAAAAACATTTAAGTACATACAAGTAGATTTGGGGGTTTAATATAAACAAAAATTTAGGAACCTGAAGGGCATCATAGGTACGGGGTTGAAACCCCTACCGCCGAGTAGTCCTCAACAAGGAACCAATCAAATGTCTTTACAGAATTTAGATCTCTAGCCATTCATGAGTTATGAAAAAAAATATAGAGTGACGTCTTTGACTAGTGTAAAAATATAACTTTTTTTTGTTTTTTGACATATGTTTTCCGACAAAACTAGTTTAACATTTTGAAATGAACTAAAAATCTCTTTATGTTGTATAAATTTCTGTTTTTTTGTTATTTGGGAATATTTCAGTAGATGTTTACAATACAATATTTCAGACCGGAGACAACCAAATAATTTTTAGGAAATAACTAACGTACTTACTGCACGTACTAAATACAAATTTAGGTTTTTTATTTAGTGGGTTTTACGAAAATTATTTTTCATACAAACAAAAAAGTAAGCATCAGTTTTGTCTATAACTTCACCTATTAAATAATTCATTTCGTTTACAATGATGATAACCAAAAACAAAACCGATTATGGTTTTGTTTTTGGTTATCATCAATAGCAAAAATTTAAGAGGGATTTATCGATTTATGTTGGCCTCCTGATGAAGCCGCCTTACAACAAATTAGTCATTTTAATTTTTCTAAACCAAATTGGTATGATGTTTTCTTCTCTTAGAACGTAATCAGTTTTATTTTTCGTTTTGGACACCATATTAAATTTTTCTGACAAAGGCAGATTCGAGTAAAATCGGCGGGTAAAATATAGATATCTTGTCTACCTTTAGTTTCCATTTTAAAATGTCTTAATAATATTCCGTAAACAAGGGCTACTTGCGACATATTTTTGAAAATCTTGCCAGGCTTTAGACGTATGAGTAAGAAAAAATATGTGTTAGGGGATAAAATTGTTTTTGAAAATTCTTATTTTACACGACCGATGACACTTCTAAAATACTAGAATAATCTCTTAGGTATTAGTATAACCATTTCCCTATAAACACTTAAAAAATCAAAGGAAAGTAAACCAGTTAAGCTCTTTTCCAAAACATCATCAGTTTACAAATACCCAAAATAATCGACATATAAATGCCGAAATTTAATAAGTTCTAATTTTCTCTCAACTGCTATACATATTATGTATGTATAAATATAACTAGCTTGCATACCATCCGACTTTGGAAAATTCTGCATTTTATACATATTTTTTAAATTAACGACGTTACCCCGAAATCTAATCAGCTCTCTGGACAAACTATAGAAACCATCTAGTGCAAAATTTTTTATAATAGGATAACCCATTCCCGAGTTATCGTCTACACACACTGACAGAAAAACAGACATTTTTTTTCCAATTCATGCCGTTTGTAGAGTGTGGTCCACGAAGAATTTCTACGAAACGTAGGAATGAATTTCACCCTTATCATGTATAACGTGTCCAACACCTGCATCCAGGAGATGCTGCAAAGCGACTAGAATTTTGTCAGTGGATAAATAATCGCCCATTACTTCAATTACCGATGAAGCTACTTTGGACTGTGACGGTATAATAATCATAATAATCATCGGTGGTGCGACGAAAATCCACACGCCACTGTACAAAGAAATTTGGGCATTTCACAGAACGACTAGCATATTTTAGGCAATCGTGAAACGCCTGGTAACTAACAATTTGCGGCCGACAAAAAAAGGAACATGCTGCTATTACACTCAATACATTCGCGCACTGATCCTTCTTTGTTACTCTTTAAATTGTCTAAGCTACCAGGCATTTTTCAGTCCCTAAAATATGCTAGTCATTCTGCGAAATGCTCAAAACAGCCATTAGTCTGCGGGTTGCTGTCGAATTGGGGATTCTGCGGACTGCCTAGGCATTTCGCTTGATTAATTGACGGATTTCGCACCTTGCTGGTACCATGTTTTCATGAATAGATATGCTATGACGTACTCAATGCCTGATCTGCATTATTTTTATATACATAATTGAAAATAGAAAGATAACACATCCGTTGTTTGAAAAGCAGGAGTCGATCATCACATTATCATCCGAGTTGAATTAAACAAAATTGATGCCTATATAAGTATAGTTTTCGTTCGTAAATTGTTACATAATAGAGTGATAATAAAAAAACATTGTTATTAGGCCCTGTAAGGCAGTAAACTCTACATTAGAGTTAACACGTGACAGTTGCTATTATGTTATGTTATGTATAAGCATTTTAGTTTACGAACAATTTGATGTATGACAACTACACAATAATCACTGTCTAGAAATTCTTTCAAACATTTTACAAGGTTTGGGGCTAGTTTTATAAGGAAACTGTAGTTTAAACTGAATATGAAGTAATCAGTTATCATTTATCAGCATTCCCGAGTTTAAACTACGAACTGTAGTTAAACTGAGATTGTAAAACTGGCCATTAGAGTAGTCTAAAATCACCTTAAGTGTGGGGCCACACGTTGCGTTTTAGCAGGTGCGGTTTAACGTCTCAGGTTTAGCGGGATGAAAATTCATGGATCACACGTTTCCTGCCAAAACGGAGCCGCAGTTTGCTAGTTTCGTTTCACCAACCCAGTGAAAAGGGGTAGGTCGGTCGTTATGTCTTCTAATCTGGAAGTTGCTTGTGTTCTTGAAGCTATTGGCTTATTCAACCAGCCGGGTGAAAAGAAGTGTCATCGTTGATTGTGAAAGAAGTGAAAGATTTTAAACATCAGAATGCATTCAGCATGCTCTCCCCCATGACATTCCAAGTTTTCTCGCAAATTCCGATCACTAACGCTAGGACCCCTTTTCCCAGGTAGAATTATCTTATACAGATTGAATAAATTTGTCGAATTATGTCGAACAAACATAGTGAATCGCACACAATATAAATGACCGTGTAAACGATATAATTCAATGTATGTATTGTTGTTGTCTTGAAGTTGTCTTATCATCCCGCCTGGCGGCAACAGCATCCAGTCGATGATTTTTAACCGTGTATGTGTGGATGCACTGATTGAAAACAGTAAGCAGCTGTCGTCTTCCCGATAAACCGGATCCGTTAAACTGCACCCGCTAAAACGCAATGTGTGGCCCCACACTAAGACATAAAACTTTTCAAAAGTAGGAGGACTACGCCTAACTTTAGTTTACACCTATTGAATGTATTTTCATCATGTATTCTACAATCGTATGCCCATTTCTTAGATGATTTATAACAGCCAAAAGCACTAATCAAACTTAATTCATACATTTTTTATTAATAGGAAAAGTGCTGTCGTAAAATGATGCAATAAAAACATTAAATTCGTATTTTCCAGCCCCCTACAGGTTTATACCCCGAAATAGTATGCAAATATGCAATTACGATTAAAAAAATACTTTTTATGCAAGTGCTTATTAAATACATATATAAAAAAATATGAATTATACCGGGTGTAAACCGAATAAGAACCACCCCTATAACTTTTAGGTTTTTTTAGATATGAATTTGAAATTTTGAGAAGTATAATAAAGTAAGTACATTTGAATACACAATGAAAGCTTAACTTGTCTTTCAAATGGAACACGCTGTATATTCCATTAAGTTTTCGTGTGTACTATGAGCTTCTGTCTTGATGAATACCCCACAAAATCACATTTTTTAAATGGGTTTTTTTGTATATAAACATTAAAAATGCCTATGTTTCGTAGAAGAACGTAATGATCTCTTAAATGTATATTTTCTTTCGAATGGAAGTAACTAAAGTCAAACATTTATACCAAAGCAAATACTTCCAAGTAAGATGCCCACATAACATTTATTTTCATTACCTTGTTAGAAATTTTTTGAAACTGCATAATACCAAAAGAAACTATAATGTAAATGAAGAAAAACAACTAAATGTTGTATTATATTTTACCGAACAACCCTCAAAATCTATTAGGGATGGAGTACGAGATCTTGAGGTGTCTACAGATATAATCAAAATCCGCTCAAGAAAAATAAATGTAAACCCTATACATTTATTGTGGTCCAAAAATTTAATGTTAACGACTACCGAAAACGTATGTATTTTTGCAATGAATGGGACAACAATAATTTCATTGCAAATATATTTTTCACTTTATCTGGATTATTTAATAAAATAACAAGAGTATTAAATTTCTGAAAATGTCCACCAAGTAAATGAGAATCAGCGACAAAGCCGTCAGTCTATAGGGTTTTGGTGTGAAATATTAAATAATAAAGTTTTTGAGCCGATTTTTTAAGAAGGGGGTTTAAATTGAAGAAGATACAAACAATTTCTGGAATATGAAATAGTGGACTTATAGACGATCGTCCTTTAAATATTTCTAAACTGATACTCTGGCAGCAAGGCGGAGCACCATGTCACTCAACTAGTGTAAAGAGGTAACTGAATTCTTTCTTAAATTATAAATTTCAAATATGGATAGGCAGAAGTGGTATTATACTACGGTTTCTACGAAACCCGGATTTAACACCCCTCAATTTTTATGGGGTATACTTAAAAACAGAATTTAGAAAGATATCCAATAATTGAACTGAAACGAAAAATTTTAAGAGAGCGAGAGAAATTTTTTAAAACATAATACTATAATGTTTGCTTGTTTCTTTGTATATTGTAGTACAAATTTAACTTGTTATTCTTAATAAAAAATCAGTTAAAGTAAACTTGCTATTTTACATTTATAGGTGAATTTATTTGATTAACTCAGTTACTTGAAGATAAAATGTATAATTTCTTTCATATATTTAAAATGTATAATTATCACATATTTATTTATAAAGGGGAGGGAATTTATAATGGGTAGGAAAAGACTTACCCAAACATGTCACGGCGTGTCATTAATAACATGACTATGTGGCGCACCATGTATATTTATTAAGATAGACACAAACTCATAGTACATACGCAAACTTGGTAAATATGCTACTGATTTATTTTTTACATTCTATTCTTGCTATGATTGTAAGAATACGAAACTGGTTTGAAAAAATAGAATTTTCAGCTGCTCACCCTAGACAAAACAAAAATAAGGTATTAAATAGGTATTAAAAAAACAAAAACAGGCAACTCTTAGCGTATGCATAGTGGTAGTATTTGTATTGTTGCATAAACATTCGATACCACTTTGTAACAATCGTTATATGATGCTCTGAGGTTCGCTAAGGCGCCGGGGCGCCTGGGATCGAAAAGAGCAGGGGGTGGCGCCTCCTGGCCCTCCGTCTCAGTCCGCCCCTGCCTGAAAGAAACATTTTCCAGCGGTCATGGCTGTCACCAAATTTTCCACAAAAAATCATTTTTTCGACGATAAATTGAGGGGGTAACATCATCTCACTTCAATTAAATTAAAATCTCTAAAATCCAAGAAAAGTTAAGGCTGGATTAAGCTCAACTTTTTTAAAATTATTACTTTTTTTCTACTAGCTCCTGGTGTATATCAAACGATTTTAGTTGTTTTTGAATAGGCAAAATATGAATTTTATATGAAGATTTTATCCATTTTTATAAAATTATGAATAAATATGTTCACGTCAAAAATATATAGCGAGTAAGGAGGCCCTGTATTTTGTATTAATAAAAAACAAGAAACATATGTAGGTACAACATGTTTGGGTGTACCTTTTATCTACTAAATATCTGTTTTATTTTTAATAAGACATATGTTTTCGTTTTTAATCATCGACAAAAAAAGTTTTTTAAGATCCAATTACAGTTTAATGTTGAATAGGTAGATACTTGCTGAAAATGCAGTGGTATTCGAAGTCAACAAATGCCTCGGTGTAGCTGTTTCAACTTATTTATAATAACTTGTTTCTTGAACTCTTTACAAAGAGGTAGGTATTTCTTGGAACTACATATATTATATTCCTAAGTAGCCTGTAATCTATCGTGCCTTATCAATAACACATAAATTATCTAAAATATTTCATCGTGTAATAATGTTTACTTTAATTATTTGTAATAAACGGTTTTCTAGAAAATACTACAGATATACAAGCCGAGTCGGTAACCTCTAAATGAGCTGAACTATTTAGTACAAATCTAATTATTGTCAAAAATATATAAAATACTATACCTGCCTACTATAATTTTCCGGCATATTAGTCCAATGCATGTAGACAAACAATATATCGTTTAAAGAAAAAAGTCCAAGAAAGCTGATTTTTTTTTTTTGGACTTTAATTTCGTCGTCCTAAACAACGCAGCATCTCAAAAGTCCCCAGTGATCCGTTGTACGCAAAATTTTTTATGGTGCGTAAGAGGATTAAAAAAGTGTTTTTTTACGAATATCTCAATTCCTTTTAATTTTACGAATATGAATGTTATTGTAAGATAAGACTAGAGAATTATCTAGAAAAAAAATGTCCTTACTCGTTTTATCATACGAGTTATAGTTTTCGAGAAAACTTGATATAAAAGTTATGACTCAAGCGAATTCTTCGATTTTACTATATTTTATGCTTAATAAGTTTATAAATTAGGTATTAAAAAATAAAACAATAAATTTTTGATAAAAAAGATTTTATGTGATTGCTTTATTCAATGGTGGCAATATGTCAGAATTATGAAAAATCAAAGTATAATCATGCGTTATCAAGAACTGATATTTATCTTTCTTCCACTTCTTCTATTCCTCATTCTTCTTCTCCTTCTCTTTCGTCTCTTTCTTCTATATTTACTGCTTCTCTTTCTCTTATATTTTCCTCGATTTCATCATGAGCATTTACACAAGAGTGATCGTGCCAAATGCCGCAAACAGAAGAGCAATGGAGTCCTAACTTTCGGCAGCCATACAATTGTCCACAACCTTTAGCACAATTGCAAAAAATCATATTTAAAAGACAATTGGGAGCAGAAGGAGCTGATGTTTTTTTTTTGGCTCCAAAAAATTGTTTTTTAATCCCCAATCTTGGGGGTTCAACTCATTGCCCACCCACATCTGTAATGATATACTCGAAAACAGTGCCCTTCAGCTGTTTCACTGTAAGTGATAATGAATGTAACGACAAATTTATTTTTTTGATGCACAAGTAATAGTTATTCAAGGAATTTTTTAAATTGTGGCACCCTACATGGACAAGAAAAATAGCATTCCATTGGAAGAAATTGATTCTCGAGAAGCATCACGATTGAAAACTTGAACATGTTTCAAATTCGGTCGTTTGTCTAATAATTTCAGGGCTGCTGTTTTACCTCTATGAAAAAGAGCTGATGTTATATCACATCCGGAGAATGCATGTAAAAATAAGATATGATCCTTGCTACCTGTATATTTGTTAAAACTTCGAGAAGAAAAATTTTTGCTCCACTGTTCCTTTGCTTGATTTAAAAAATATATATTATTTCATCAACAAACGCAACAAGAATTGTCCATTTTCAACGTGACTTTTTTTTCTGCAAAATACGTCGAAAAACTAACCAAAACTGTATGGTTTATCAGCAAGAATGCGGTGACCAGGTATACACCCAAGATCTAATATACTCCGAAATAAAAGAGGGGATACGCAGCCTGCTTATTTCTATTCGGGGTCACTTATTTATTATACAGATCGAGCCAATCCACTAGATACACGATTAGTGGCATGCGCAGTTGCCCGTCTGAAACCGAAGTCCGAACGAAAGTTAACGATTTCGTCATGGCGCTTGCTGGGAGGTGCATGCATAGTGAATACAAAATGCCATACAGAGTAGTGATGGGCTAAATGGTGATTTTTATATCACAATGTGAATTGCTACTGTGATTTCTGAATCACAGTGATTGTAAGCTGTGACTGTGATCACAGCTTCGGAGCAATCGCAGCGGAGTAGTGCCAGTAGCAGCGTATAGCAAATTATTTCCGAGTGTGCCAAAGCTTGACTCGTGATTATTGCGACTGTGATTATTACCTGTGACAGTGTCCCAGTGCGATCTGCGACCTGCACTGCGATTAGCTTACCGACTGCGGCAACGATTCTGTACAGTATTATGTACTATACCGACACTGCATCTTGAAGAAAGTGTAAAATCAGTCTCTGTTTTGGTAGCAGTTGAGTCACAGTGACTGACTGATTGCTCACGACAGTGAAAAAAATCACCGACTGTGAAATATCGCCCATCTCTAATACAAAGTAGAGTCAGTATCGCTAAAGCCGCGGTGAATAGTATTGCTTGTTCATCTAAAGAAATCTTTGCGTATTATGCGTATTATCTGAAAGTTTTACAATTTAAGTGTTTCTTCCGAGATGCCAAAGATAGTAAAACACTAAAATTATGAAAGATGTCAGAACAACACACAATCAAATTTTGTTTTTTTTTTCGAAACTAAAAGTAATTCTAAAAACAAATTAATATTCTCATAAATAATAATGAAAATAATACCAACTCTAAAAAATAAAATATTACGTAAATAAATAATTCAAATTAAATGCTCAAAAAGACCTCCTTCTTGAAAAAGGCAATATCCTAACCTACTGACATTCGCGCTGGCAACAGACGGACGATTGTAAATTGCGCATACGGCTAGTCGTGTATCTAGTGGGTTGGCTCTATCTGTATACGAATAATAGTATCTATTCTATACTTCCATCACACATTTTTAAGTTTTGAAACGTGCTCAACCAAATTTATTTTCAAAATATAATTTTGGGTGGCCAATGATATTGTAAAATTGGACAGTTTGTATTACGCATGCACACTCGCATTAACATTTTATTAATTTTAGAGTTGTTCAACGCCGGCTACTGTCAGTAGCGTCGCACATATGTTCCTGGTAACAACGAATTTTGGTTGCCGCAGACGATAAACAAATAAACCACATAGTACCATAGGTATAAAGCTGCTTACTTTTTAGATAAAGATTGGCAATACGACTTTTTTTCAAGGAATCGTATCGTACTGACTCTGTAATACAAAAGATTCGAATGTTTCATACCTGTATCTTCTGCCGCGCTATGCGGATTGAACATGAGAAATAGTACAACCAACTCATACTGTATTATTTCGCTATGGTAGTATGATCAGTACAATATAATAACACGATACGAAATCAGTAAATTTCGACTCGTGTTTTTGCCATCCACCACTGCCTCAATTTCGAGTCATTTCTATCTGGGTATCTTAGTATGAAATACGAATACGAAACTGTAACAGTGTCAAAGATTCGTACCATACGATTCATCGGAAAGAGTCTTATCATTTATACGAATCATATAAATACGACACATCTCTACTTTTAGAGTGGCCGCGCACTAAGCGGTCAAGAACGCGACCAGCAAGTGTGTACAGTCAGTAAAGAAGAAAGGTTAAAGCACGCTTCACTTAAACTAATTTTAACGTGGCAGTGTACCTGCACGGATTGTACTGTACTGGCCGCTATGTAGTCGACTGATAGTTCACGGTCACCCATTAAATTACATTATGTACAAACCATTGGTCGTGTGTGCACCGCTCCTATTCTCGTTGGCCGTCGCGACTGGGGCGCGGTGAAGCATATAACTCCATACAAACCGCTGGCCGTCGCGATCTGGCCGCCTAGTGCCCCGGGGCTCTTACATGTCACGTACCGAGGACAATTGTTATTAAGATAGCGCACCGGCGAATATTTGCATGAATAACATTGTTGCTTTCGTAAATTGTTGAGTCACAATTAATTTAACTTACTACAACGTGTTCATATGAATAAAAATTGTTAAGTATTTCTCTTACTGTAAAGCTATTTGTTGACATATGACACAAACATTCATCATCGGACATTTTGGTTTTTATCATTGGCAATATCAATATAATACAATTAGTTAATATTTCATTTGTTATTTTTTATTTATATTCATAAGAATTATAAGTAACACATACTTCAGAAATAAATTTTTATCAGCAAACCTTTTGTATACATTTTTAACTCAAAGTTTCACAATGTCATGTCACCGCATCCTACGAAACGAATGTTTCGCCACCAAATAACCTGGAAATGATTAAAACTCAGTTTGACTATACTTAGGTCTGTTAATTATTGTGCACTAAAATCCCCTGATAAAGTGTTGACTTTTTCAACATTCCTCATTTGCATTGTCAGTATTTCTGTTTATATACACTGAATTGCAATATATGATTATAAATGAACATAAACTTACTTTAGGTCTAATTTTTTTATTATTGAACATGACTTCACGAAGAAGAGGTATTTACAAAACAGAGGTGCCGTGAATGCGGGAAGATTATAGGAGTTTCTTTTCAAGTTGACTTGTAGGTTTGAGGAGAACAGAACTCCAAGGGAACACCAGTGTACAAAATTTCCAAAAATTTCAATTGTGAGGTGGGATGTCTGATAAAACGGCGTAGAGTTAAACTGAAATTGAAAGAGGCCAGGAAGGGGCTTTATATAATTACTTGAAACTTACACCAATGGTATACACTGAACATATTTTACTTTTCAAAATACTAGACTCGGTTCACACAATATGATTTGACGTGATCTGATCATGTTTGAACCATCATGATTACACTTCCTTGAGAACATACTGCACTGCGTTTTAGATGGATTTTAATTGATAACATTATTTGAACTCCTGTTAGAGAGCTTCAAATGAATCAAATTGGTCTTTCTACATCTTAAATCGTATATCTAATATTCGGTTTCTGAAGTTCGCGGATAGCAGCGTCTTCAGCGAACCTGTACTGGATGATACGTTGCAGAGAGAATATGGTATGATGAAGGGAAAGAGTGGACTGTAACATGTTGTGGGACGTTAAAGTTGGTATACAATATTTTGTACACATTAGATACGATAGATGAAAAGTCTGACTTCCACAAGTATTGCTGAGTTAACAGAACAAAAGGACAGCACTTTGTTTAAAAGGTCTTGATGCCATTTATACTTTGCTATCGCAGTATCCTATTGACCGCTTTCAATGAATGCTATAATGCTGATGGTTCAAGATACCAGCTGGCTCAAAACACTGGCGAGTTAATGGTGTGTTCCACTATTTTTGAAAGTATGATGAGGAAGGGTGGAATGATAATTACTGATATCGATTTTTTTCTCTCTTAGGAATGAGATACACATGACCACCCTTTCTTATGGAGGGAAAGATATTTTGCTCATAGGAAAGATCGAAAAGCCACAAAACAAAACACTGGAGTCAGTTTTAGATTACACATTTTATGTATAATAAGTTTAGCATATTCGTTATGGAACATGGCTTATCATCCTGCCGCAGTATATTTATCGGGATAAGTAATTAGAAAAAAATCCAGACAGAATCAGTATCGAAGCCTGAAAATCGAATGGACTTCTCTCGGCGCTTCTGAATCAAAAGAGTTCCGATTCAAACAGATTTTTTGGGAAAAATACACCTTTGTAACAAGGTTGTTTGGAGAAATATCGCGGTATGCGTGATGACTGATCAGTGATCATTGAAAAAACGGTAGATATAATACAGAATTTTTAAAATATCGACTAATGTCAATTGAAGCAAGTAAAATTTTATTTCAAACTTATTGGCAACATAAAAAACGTCGGCACTTTTGACGGTGGTAAAGGGATCAAAGTTGCCGACATTTTATATCTTGCAAATAAGTTTGAACTGAATTTTGCATTATATTTCTCATTTCTAAGTTAACGGTTGTCAAAAAAGTCACTGAATTGCAAACACCTAAATCGAATATGTAGTTTTAAACTAACATTATCTACGAAGTTTTTTTGCTCCTCAATACCTATGTAATATTTTTCTTTAACTATATGAATCTTGTACAGTTGAATAGAATCCGCCCTATCGGTGATCATTAATTAATGGGTATGTGTCAACATTTAGACGCTGTGCTGGTATTTAATTTCATTTCTGTTCGAAATGAAAAGATTCTATAGTAATCGTGCGTCCGTAGAAAGGATGATACGTTAGATGCCTCTAACGATAATGCTGTTGTTGCTACTAGTAGTGTTTTATAAACAGAACGTTTGCCTGCGCGTTGTCATTCTTATACAGGTCATCAGGCATGTTGAGCAAAGACTTCTTGAATCGAAACTGGTGCATTAAATCCACTTCTAGGACTTCCAGAGGTACTCACAGTTGCTCAAGGGACGAATTCCTAATACGTTTTAGACGAACCCGTTGCATCATCTATACACATCTACAGATGAAATAAATTACATTCATTTAGTCCACGAAAAATTTCAACTTCAAGCTTAAATGTTTGTAGATGATTTATAAAACGTGTGAACCAAGATTTCTTTAAAACTCTGTGGGGCGATAAAGCTACTTTTTCTCCAGAGGGTATCACAGTACTCACCATCTTCATCAATGGTCTAACGAAAATCCTCCTTCAGTTCGAAAACAATCATTTCAGAAACGCTGGTCTGTAAACATTTGAGTTGGAGTAGTAAATAACGACGTTCACACGTTATGGTTACTCATCTTTATCATTATTACTAGAGGACACCACTCCAATGACAAAATTTATGTTACCAGCAAGACGGAGCACAAGAACATTTTGGGATGAAATTTTTTAAATAACAATTTTCCTGACCGTGGGATTTTAAGATGCGGTTAGTTGCATAGCCTCCTCGATCATCCGAACTCAATTCACTTGACTTACTTTTCTGATATATTAAAGAGCAGGTTTATGCTGAAACAGTTGACGAAAATGACGAAATAGTTCCTCGCAATCAAGCATCTGTGATTTTAACAAATACAGGACATGTTGCAGCGTGTCTGTGCGTCATTCATCTATGAACAGTGCAAACGTTTATATTGAACGTGAAGGGGAAATATTTGAGCGATTTTCATAAATTTTGTTTTCCCTTTGTAATAAATTCCTAATAGTGTTGCTTAATTTTGCAACTCAACAGTAATGCTGTTACTTATTTAACCAATATCTTGACAACAAAATTGACCTTCAGACATTTTGTTACTAAATGTCGATTTATTTTGATCTATTCAGTCGATCCCGGGCTTTACTTTTGAGACACCTTGTATTTTGTGATGACAAAGTCAATTAAACGATAATCTTTAAAAATGAAGTGATGATGAAATATTCTAATATACTGTGGTTACTATATTGATAATAACAAATCAGTTAACAGTAATATTTGGGTAATCAAAGGATATTAGATCATTCAGCATAAATAACACTTACGAGCGTCAGTTGTTTGTAAAACCCATTATTGTTTCGTGCTTACTGGAAGATTTTAATATTCAACACAAACATTTGTAAACATATTTTAGGTTAAGATGACTGTCTGGAACAATGAGAAAAAAATTAGTCATTTATTATGAAAAACTTGGGATTTAAGTTGTATTACGATTCTGACTGCTTCTCACAATTAAATTATATTTTCCAGTCAAAAAGTAACTTCTTTATGCACGAAAATTAAAACAAATGGAATGATAGTCGTGTATAAATGAGTAACTATTATCATCGATGATGATTGACGAATGAATACGACGAAATATGAATAGGCCGATTTTTTTATACAAGCAGTAGCGCAGCTATTAATAAGCAAGGGATGCAACGAATAAGAACCCAATATAACAGGCACCTTTCCTTAGAGAATAATTCCGCAATTCTGGTCACAAAAATTTACAGTGCCAATTCCTTTGCTATTTGTTTTAAGTGGAGTAGGTATATTATGAAATTATTAAACAATTTGATAAATATTAATTTACCCTTAGGCTCCTTTATGAATAAATGTAAATTAAAATTAGATACTAACTCTATTAATTTAAAAGCGTAAATCCATTAGAAAAGTTATACAGCCAAATGGAATAAATTCAGTATCTCAATTACTGTGCATATTTATAAAACGTCGATTTTGGATTCGAAAATTATATCCTGCAACGTAAAAATTTCATCCCTAAATTTAAACCCCTTCGAGTGGCAGTTGCAACCCCTAAATTTTTAAATGGGAAAAAGGGGCTTGTGATAACTTATTTGAAAAGTCTTTTCATTCTCTATTCAAAAGTGCTAATATTTATTACAAAAATTAACAGTACAAAATAAATTCATCTGCTTGACGACATTCGCTACAGTAAACTAAAAAAAACTTAATTTTAACGTAGAAGATGTTCAAAATGAGTTCCTTGAACGTCTTGGCAGCATCCTAATCTTAAATGAAAATGTCTTTACGTTTTTCAACATCTGAGGCGTGAACGACCTTACCGCAACCATTATTTTTCTTCTCAAGTCAGCTGTATCGCTTGGCTTAGTTTTGTATACCTACCATACTTTTTACATATCCCCATAGAAAGAAATCTAAGGGTGTAAGATTAGGAGAACATGCTGAACATTCTAGCGATCCTTGCCTCCCTATCTACCGATTTGGAAATGTTACGTCGAGGTATTGCCGGACATTGATTCGGTAATGTGGTGGTGCTCCATCTTGCTGGAATCATATCACATCGGCTGGAACTTGTAGGTTTGCTTAAGCAGGATATAAGTTTGCCAAATTTGGTACATTATTTTGGAGCAGAGCTGAATAATTATCTCCATTCAAATTGCCATCAATGAAAAAGGGAAATGACATGGTCTCCAATTATCCCCGCCCAAACATTAACCTTTTCAGAATTTTGCGCGTAATTCTCTCATCCAGTGAGGATTTTCATTAGCCCAGTAGCGACAGTTTTGACGATTAACATGGCCATTAAGAGAAAAAATGAACTCATCAGAAAACAAAACATTTTCTAGTTAGATAACATTATTATCTAACCCTTGCATCATTTGTTCAGAAAAATACGGTCTTTTATCAAAATCGTCTTCACTAAGCTCCTGAGTTGGGGTTAGTTTATAGAGATGCATTTTATTTTCTTTTAATAGGCGAATAAACGAGGAATGGGAAACAATCAATGCTGCTTGTCGACTTGAACTATGTGGATTTTCTTCAAACAGGCAGTATATCTAATTTGGTATCGTTACTCATTGCATTGGAAGTTTTTTATCTGCCGTACATGTCCATTTTTATGAAACTGCTTTTCAGTTTTGCTAATTGTACCTTGGGATATAGGCGGCAAATCAGGAAATTTTTCTTGAAATAGGCGAGCAACTTCGGTCTGTGATCGCATTCTATCTCCGTAACCAACCATCTGTATAATTGTTATTTTATGCATTTCTGTTAAATAAACCATGTTTAGGAATTACAGTTAGCAAAACTCAAACAATACGCAAAACACTGATCACTATTTATTGCTGTCAATCAAATAGCAAGTAGCTACGGCGTTTTCAATAAAACTGGCAATGCCAGCTATGAAGAATTTTGATAAGTATTTATGTCTTCTTTTTAGTTGATAATGTTGAAAAAGAACACAAATTGTTTTTGCTAGCCTCCAAAAACAAAACGCTGTAAGTTTTTGTTTTTCGTTTGTTGTAGCGAATTTCGTCAAGCAGACCGTTAATTTTTACAACAAATATTAAAACCATAGCATTTTTGAATAGATAATGAAAAGACCTTTTAAATGAGGTATCACAAGCCCCTACTTCCTATTTAAAAATGTAGGGGTTGCAACTGTCACTCGAAGAGGGTTTATAATTTGGGGATGAAATTTTTACGTTGCAGGATGTCATTTTCGAATCAAAAATCGACGTGTCTCGGGATTTCTTATAAATATGCACAATAATTGAGATACTGAATTTATTCCATTTGGCTGTTTCACACTGTATATGTTCATAGAGTTTATTAGTTAGATATTAAGTTAATACTTAATTAAGTTCTCCTTTAGTGAAAAAAAAATTATATATTAAATTGTATATTATATGGGGGAGTGAAAGAACGGATATGCCGAATTCCTTCCAATTGTGTACTATTTTTCTTTTGTATGCAATAAACCTCATTATTAATATTATTATTAAATAACATAATTGATTATTTCGTATATAAACTACATCTATCGTCTTGGTGGTGTAACGGACAACAGAACGCTCTTCCACCATCTTTCGAAAGGGATATAAAACTAACCGAGTAGCTACGATGTTAGCACGATAAAAATCCCTACCCGACGACAAAGTGTGTGTTCAGCAAAATTTCCAGATTTCCTTTAATCATTTATTTAATATCGGTTTATTTCCGCTATCAACGCCCATCACCGACAATCATCAGTGTTTGTGTTTGTGTAAGCATCGGCACCCGTAACCTCGTAATTTTGCTTTGTCGTGTGGTAGGGATCTTTTACGTGCTCACATCGCAAATACACGGAACCCACAGTTGTACATTCCTTTTGAAAGATGGTGACACGAACAGATCCACTCATCCACTATACATCATCGACTTGGTCCTCACCGGTTTGGAATCAAGAACCTACCGCTCAGATCGCAAAGAGCTCATAACCTAAACGAAAATATAAGTAAAGTTCAAATAGAAGTAACGTTTTTTAAATACAAATAATAATCACTAAATGATAATCTATAAAAATGACAGGCAAGAAGTGCATGCAATACCACAAGTGATTCTAATCTAGCGGATGTTTCTCCTACAACTTTCGCATCCTTTAGGAGCTCCCCGCGGTCTAACCCCTAGACTCTTTAGGTTTTGAACCCGGGCCGTTTAGGTAGAAGCATGTACGACTCCCAACCTTAATGATAAATTCTGAATAAGTTGACCCGAGTGCAGCGACATAATAGTTACTTATGACACAAGGACGAAAAATGCAATTTTTCATGCACGATTACGAAAAATTGCCGGACGAGGCGAAGCCGAGTCCGGTAATCGTGTGCGTACGAAAAACATTTTCGTCCGTGTGTCACACTATTTTTTATTCGATTGTAAGAAGAAAATAATAAATTCTTATTTCTTATATTATTATTTTAATTGAAAAATCTGATCGTAATCGACTTCATGTCACTGATACAATCTAATAAAAATATCATGAGTTTGTTTCATTTGTTTGTGGTATTCATTATTTTGTTCACATTTGTTTACCGTCCGAAAAAGACTTTTCGGTTGCGAAAAGTAATTGATTAGCAACCACAACAAAAAATAATACCTGTTATAAAAAAGGTGATCTTTTCGTCCAGATATTCGAACAAAAAAATCGCTTTCCAATACGATCCAATAAAATAGTTATTTATGACACAAGGACGAAAAATGCAGTTTTTCGTGCGATTACGGAAAATGAGTACGAAAAACATTTTCGTCCGTGTGTCATACACTAATTTTTATTCGATTGTAAGAAGAAAACAATAAATTTTTATTTCTTATATTTATATTAATTGAAAAAATCTGATCGTAATCGACCTCATGTCACTTTGATACAATTTGATAAAAATATCATGACAGTTTGTTTCGTTTGTTTATGGTATCTATTATTTTGTTCACATTTGCTTAACGTCTGAAAAGTATTTTTAGGTAGGGAAAAGTAGTCGCCTAGCAACCACAACAAAAAATAATACCTGTTATAAAAAAGGAGATCTTTTCGTCCAGATATTCGAATCAAAAAACATTTTTTTGCAAATTTTCTAATTTTTATTTCAATTAATTAAAATAGTTTAGATATTTTAGATAGAACTGATGTGAAAATATTTAATAAAGGTGTTTATAGGTAATTTAAAAAAAAATGAATAACGAAAATTACATAGACATACAATATTATATCTAATAAAGTCTACAAAATATAAAATAAATGAATTATTCCCTGATGTAGCTGAAACTGTTACTTTCAGTTGTTACCGAATGTTTATTGCATATTAATATGCATACCGTATACCACTACGCCTTCTTATTTTATAATTGCTCGTCGAGTAGAATATCAAACTAACTTCCGTTTACATTGAAAATAATGAAGATTTGAAGAAAGAACATCTGAAGATTTATCCACTATAAAAAAACACAAATAAAAAAAATTGTAAAAACGCTGAAGGCAAACTGAACACTTTTTTAAAAAATTATAATTAGAAATTGACCTGCATAAGATGTTTTTTTTTTTGATGCAATGAGATTATTTTTAAAATAATTACTTACGCTTACTGTAGCCTGTGCGTATTATTAATTACAGCTTTGTGAAACTGACACGGGCCCTATGAAACCTGACTTTCTATTTTTTAACGTCCAGCTATGACACTTGCATAAAAATACGTCCATTTTTTGTGTTTAGTTAATTTTTAAATAGAATTATACGTTAAAATTGTCAGCATCCTATTACTTCAAAAAATATAAATGAGTATGATAAAGTAAAAGCAAAGGTAAAGCACACTACATTCATGGGCATCCCTATTATGTCCATAGCGAGTACATACATAATATATGTATATCCATGAATACACTTTTCACACAAGACATTTCAATGAATGTGAGCGAAAAAATTATTCAGTGGATGTTCGTTCATTGTACATACATTTTATTTACAAATATTTTGATATCCTGTATCATATGCATATTACTGTTTTGCTGACGAGTTAAAATTTTGTTTTTGTAAATTTAAGAATTTACCTATATGTGCACAGGTTGTGTTTGTTTACTGCTTTATATTATTTGTAACATGTTTCAATCATGAATGACTTATTTCTTATTGAATACTCACGAGGCAACCCACTAAACACTTAAGACAATATTTGCCCATAAATCTTGTAAATATAAATTTATGCAAAAACGACAGAACTTCCTACATTTTACAACTTCATTGCCATGTGGACAGATTATTTTAAATTCGAAATTACATTTCATAAGAACGTAATTTTCAGTATCTCTCATTTCCAGCCAAATACAAAATTACGTTCTTATGAAATGTAATTTTGATTTTAAAATAATCTGTGCACATGGCAATGAAGTTGTAAAATGTAGAAAGTTTCTGTCGTTTTTGCGTAAATTTATATTTACAAGAATTATGGGCAAAAATTGGGTTAGGTGTATGGTGGGTTGCCTAGTGACTCCGGAGTGCTCTTAAGGATGTTTCATAGTTAAAAGAAAATAATAATATCCGTCTCGGTTTGGTATTGTTGGGTCTCTAGTGGAAAATGGAAAATATATTTCAGTACATTTTATTTATTTATACAAAAGATTAGAACCCGAGTATTATTCAATCTTGCATTTCATTCACAACCGCGCAAGCGCAGAGTCAATACCCACTCAAGTCTATACGGTGATGTGAAATTATAATGTAAAAACAATAACTAAAAGACTATGTATGAATTGTTTCTGTTCTGGAGTAAACTGGGAATGGCGCGGTACGGTACTGGACAAAAAGTCTAATGGTACAAACACAGTGGAGCGTCGAGTCTGGATGCAGATAGCGAGCTAAGCGGTGACGACCGATTTTTATACGTATAATCAGCAGCACATAATAACGATGCAATCAGTGCGCGCGTTCATGGATGCTAGCCGAGCATCACTTCATGATTTAAATTCGCGATTTCTTTAAAAAAATTCAACGCCCGAGAAGCCCTCTAGTCTCTTCTAGTCATTCATCATTGCTTATAGCATAGAAAATGAATGGCGAACAAATGATTCTATCGGTTTACTACCGAAAAGCACTTTGGAATCGGTCACATCCTGATTGTAGAAATAGGTTAACTTATCTAGGATAGATAAATTAAGGACAGAACGAGCCAACGAAGTCACGGACTCACAGGAAGTACTGAACACTCTCTGCTGGACATTGCCAGTAAGATTCGTAATGTTGGGCTATCAAGCATAACCTCATCTTCACTGTCTGAATTCTCATTTGCTGCTGTATAGGGGCAGACATTTGTCTTGAAGTTCTATCCCTTTGCTTGCGGCTAACATCGACGCGCCACTATGTGCCTGCTAGCAACCATGTTTCGACACTCGCTACTAAGCTCGCTTTTTGCATCTAAACTCAACGCTCCACTATGTTTGTACCTTTACTCAATTGTAAAGCACTTCTAAATTAGGATAAAACACATCCCGCGGTTGAAGAAAAAAAGAAATGTGTAGAGAATTTCATAAGCTGTTTCTATAATGGTAATGACTATTTTTTGCATATCGGAAGCGAGATATTTACAAAAACTCATTTTTCGCACCTTTTTTTTTTTTTCGAGATGAGCGAATTTCAGGCAGGCAATTGACGTTAAAACGAAAATCTACAAATTTTCAGCCACAGACTTACAGACATATTATACACACAGACGGCATGCTGATTTAGATGAATTTTCTATTTTTGTGTCTCAAAACGTCCTTTTTTTTAATATCTAATTTATTCAGAAATTTGAATCTATTATTTATTCAAATGGAAGGTTTTTCTTCGCTTCTATTTATTCGTGAAAACTACAAGAAAATCTTGATCATTTTCCTAAACTTGAAACATTCATATTTTAAACATAAAACTCTGGATAATTCAACTTAAAAATGCCTACTCATGGAAAAAATATGTTTAAAAATTTAAGAATGAGATGATTATAATCAAGTAGATATATATTTTCCACATTGAAAACTATATACAATTTTAATTTAAAAATTCATATTGGCAGGGTTGTTATATTTAAAACAAAATGTTTAGAAAAAGTGTTTTTTAGATCGCCATTTAATTGGTCCACTCATTTTTCACAACAATTTAACGGAAGCAGCCTATCGTGAACTTCTAGAAAATCAAGTTTTAGCCGAGATAAGACAGCTTTTTACAGAACAAGAAATAAACGTACTGTGGTTCCAACACGATGGCTGTCCTGCACATAATACTAATAATGTTAGACGGATATTGCAGGAAAATTTTAGTAACTGCATAATTTCAAATAAAGTGGTCCTCTATTTGAAATTATGCAATATTGTGGCCTCCCTGCTCGCCTGATATAACTCTTTCTGATTTTTAGTTGTGGGGCACGGTGAGGTGAAAAATGAAGTGTATGATTTTGAAAGCCCGGAAACTATCGATATCTTGGAAGACAGAGTTAGGGACGTTTTCGGCACAATAAATGCCAATATTCTCAGAAGAGTAATCAGCTCAGTTAGGCATAGATGATAAACATGTATTCAGCTAAATGGAGGTCATATTGAACAGTTTTATTAAATCTTAATTCTTTAATATCATTTCTTCTATTATGTTAATTTGCTGTTATTAAAAAATTTTCTCCATATCGATTATGTTCAGTATTTTAACAGAAATTTTTTAAATTATTTAAACACGTCAAACTGGTGACCTTACTGTTATTTTTTATAATGGTTGGTATTAGGTATATCCATGAAATCAAAATAACTTTTTGATTTTCCATGGCCTACTACTTTGTTTTGTTACGCAATTGATAACTTTTCTTAAATTAGTTCCTTGAAAAACAATTTTTCCTCGACATGTGATACATCATTTGAAAGCTCTTTTTATCGCAATCTGAAAAACAAAAAATCCAATACGGCCGCCATAAGAAAAACAAAAGTTATCTCGGATGTCTTGAAAACAAAAGACTATCGAGCACTCGTTTCTAGACCAAAATATTAGTCTCCAAAAAGTGTCCTAATAATGTAAAAATTTGAAACCTGCCTGACCAAGGATTACTTGGCTACAGCCAAAAAAGAGAATTCACACAATTTTCGTTTTTTTTGGAAAATATCAAAAACGGTTTCAGTTAGCCGTGATTTTTTAACGGATTTGGAATCAGCATAAAATTTGCTAAAACATCCGATTTAACCAACCTTGTAGCTCTTATGGTTTCCGAGATCGCAATGGTGAACATCGAATTTGGGACACACGGTATACGAACTTACTGTTTATTTGGATTGAAACACATTTATTCATTATAAATACACGTTTTTATGTGTATCTATAGATAGTAAAGAAAGAAAAAATCATATAATGTAATGAATTGGATATATTAACTTACTACTAACATATTAACAAAAACTTTCTAAAATGAGAGTTTGGAGATTGGGTGGGCAACTTTTTTTTAAACATTTACAAATTTAATAATTAAAGACCGATCTGAGGTAGTGACCGCGAATATCAAGGACTAAATCTGCACGATCACATCAATATTTTCATGTGCAAGAATGATACACAATACAAAATACACAATATCTTACCTTATACTTTTAACAGTAATTTTTGTAATGTAAAAATTCGATGAACGTTAAACATTTAGGAAAAATCATTATTGCACTATTATAAGAATTATTTTTTGGCACTAGAATAAAATCATATGTTATTAATAATTCTTCTAAATAATCTGGAGTTAAGATACCGGCGCCTGTTATTACAAATCCATTTGTAGTCTGAAAACCGTTCTACGTCTACAGATGTAACTGGAGCGTATTTAAAATATTGAAAGTTTTCAAACATTCCATTTTCGTGTACAAGATAAATCTTCCATAGAATTTTCAATAAAGTTTTGTGTCATTAAACTCTAGTTCCAGGTTGTTTTGTATCCACCGGCCCACGGTATTTTGCGAAGGAACCCGTCGAGATATTATTTTCACAATAACACAATAAAACGCCTAAGACTCTATTTATCGAAATGCAATTGCAAACTGCTGATCGTCGGGCTGTCGGGCTCGCAAGCTCCCGTATGTAGGTGGTAGGGGTTTTGTCTTGCAGGTTTGTCTGCTTGTTTATTTATTTGAACTGCGACTTATTATAGGCGTCTTAAATTTATAATACTTTTTACGATCGTACAAAATCTAAATTCTACATAATATTCTACATTTAAAAGATGACAATACAGCTTATATTTGTAACATGGCACTTACATTTAAAATACAGTTTTTTGTTTCTTCACTGTTTCAGTTAATTACGTGAGTATATAAATATGTTGTATTTTGCAAGGAATTAGTAATATACAATAACATGAAAGAAGGTTAATAATTAATTCTTAAAAATATCATGTAATATCATACCATTACATAATATTTATTCTCATTTTATTAGTTGTACCAGAGTTGTATTTAAGTCCGCAACTGGAATGACTACCTGAGATGCGATCTTTAAATTCTTGCTGTTGCATTTTGTCCTTGATAAGTTGGAGATATATGAAAATTGCTTTATGATGACGGTGTTTTCAACACGTGGTCAACATACATTTGTAAATTACAGGCAAAACTGACACCACTTTTTTTTTATTTGTACGAAAACTAACTTTCATAAAACTCACTAAATTAAAAAAAAGCACTAAATTTGTCTTTCAAATAAAAAAAAGACCTTAATTTTGCCTTTAATTTATCTTACCTACTAAATTTGAATATGATTTTTTTTACACGACATAATAGTTTTCGTTTTTGAATAGAAGTTTAAAAACGATTTCTAGATTTCTGATGGCTACTCGATGAAAACTGCGTTTTAACACTTTCGGTCTCCAGAATCATTAACGGACAGATTGACATGTTTGAAAACCTTGCCAAAATGTGCCACCAGTTCTTTAGAACCCAAAAACGAGAAGATTTATTAAAATCCTAAGTTGACTTAGAATTTTTGAACTAATTATTTCAAAAAGTACTTTGTATGCAATCGACCTATTTTGTGTGGGAAGTAAAATGTAGGTATATATGTATGAAAGTGTCAATTATGAGATAAATGTTATTTATAATTTAAACCTTACACTTTATAATAAAAATTAATTTCGTAATAATAAATACTATATCTACTTCAGGTAAAATGTCTGTTGTGTTATCATAATTTTAATGACAAAAATTAAAGTTGACAGTGATATCATCGTGTATTTTTTATATTAGATCTACATATGTATTTACAAGACACCAAGCACCTACCTACAAAAAATTATATTGTTTCTCTTTTTATTTTATATAGATGCAGGATGCGTAGCGAGTAACGACAACATTTCTATGAATTAAAAAATTAATTGTTTTCAACAACCGTAGGTATTAATTTAATTTTTCTTCCAAATGCATTTTAAAACAAAATACATAGGTATAGTTAGTTCATGACATCAATTCTAAAATTAATTTATGAATTATTTTATTAGCAACATATAACTTAAGTGATAAATATATTTTAATTAAACTCAATTATTTCTGTAAATCGAATTTTAGGTCTTAGAATCACTGGAGAATCATCATCAGTTTAATATTTAACAATTAGTGAACGAAATATTTCATTTTGACTAGCACTTATTAACACTAGAGGTGAGTCATCAGACGCGTCTACCAAACCATGTCTTGATAAAGTAACCTTCAACCATTCAAGGTGGTTGAAGCTTATAGTCGCAGTTAAAGCAATAATTTGATTGAGAATAATATGTGGAATGTATGTGCGACTTTTTTTTGTTAAAAATTTAAATTCAATAGTTAGGTGTATAGTACAATTAGCTAATGCATAATTCAATTACAATTATTGTATAAATTTAATAGACCAGTGAAATTAACCAAAATTGTTGAGATTACGTAAGTTTGCTTATCTTGGCTATTGTTCCTTTTACATACAGCAAATAAGCTTTTGCTACAATGGTTTCTTGGAGTCTTCTTGGGTTTTAGGTGGACCTAGTTGGTTTTTGAGACTTATGTATTGTATTGTGTGAATCCATTTTTCTACAGCGCTTTTCTAAAGTGTTGATATTTCTTCCTGGATATGATCAACATCCGCTAGTTTCTGGGAGCGTGTAACTAATGTCTTTACCGCTGAATTTATTAGTGCTGGATGGTGCTGTGATTGTGAGTTAGGTCTGTGTGAGTAGCTTTTCTATACACACCTTATGGCCCAGGCTTCCGTCCTGTTTATTTTTCACTAATATGTACATCAGGAACAGGCTCGCGCCTAGCTCTTTTGGCTCCCTTGTGCATTTGAACAAATTTCGCACCCAATTTTTATAATGCTGATATATGGGTAAAGGTACAGGTAAAAAATATGTAACCTAATGAAATACATGTAATAGGTTGCAATTCGTTTTCATTTTTTTTTTCATTTTTTTTTTTGCATTATACATTTTATTTGCTACCTATATTATCTTTTTTACTTTTGAGCCCTTTTGGCGCCCTCTACGCTTCAGCGCCGTCGTGCACCGCACGGCTTTGCCCTTATGTACGGCGCGGGCCTGATCAGGAATGGGAGCTGTCCATCTGTTTCTACCTTCATCATGAACTTAATTTTGTTGTGACTTGTTCAGGTAGTCTAGGTTTTACTGAGAACTTTTCTTGTCTGTTTCGTTTAATCTTTGTTGTCCACACGTCTTCTTCTCCACCATACATACAAAATTCGTTTAATTTAAAAGATTGAGTACAAGCCGACCAAATTTCCATGGAGCGCGTACAAAATAGACGGAGAGGACAGCATCGTTCTCGCTCAAGTACAATTTATTCGGGAATGAAATTCCCCAGGCGTAGGACATAATTATTCCTTTTAGGCAAGATCATTGTATTAATTGAAGAACAGCCTCTAGTGCACTTGGGATTATGCACATCAGAGATGTATCAGTTTTCTTTCATATTTCTTCCAGTCTAACAAAAGAGGTAAATTTGGATGAGGCTCGTTAGCATGGCACACAGTGGACACAATTCCAAAAAATCTAGCCAAAAGCCCATTTATATATCATGACACCACATGACGATTTTTTTATTTTAAAATATTTTCAGTGTTTTCATTATTTTGTTCACTGCATATTAATTTCTACAAATAAAAAAAGTTTGTCATTTTAAATAAGTTAACTCTCATATTTGGGAACCTAAATCGAGTTAATATGCCTAATATAACATTACTACATTTCACTCTATTATTCTGTCACTCTTAATGTTCCATTCTTTAACTAAACCAATTAACTCAAACAGAATTTTTAAAAACATGTGACCATTTAATGTAGAAAACAATTTAGAAAGGACCTCGGGGAGAAATTGTTTAAAATTAATAAAATGAGTTGCACATTTTGAAGAAACTGGACTAATTCAACAAAATATTAATTTCGGGCACATCCTGACTTTCCGCAATCCCTATAATTTCTCATGTGATCCCTTGAGGAGTCGCACCCACAATTTGCACATCCCTGAACAGGATCAGCAATTGTTAAAATTACTTAAACCTTTGGTTTAACATTAAAGCGGACGATTTAACTTAAAAAAAGTAGTCGCCTCGGCAGTCACTGTACACAAGTAGGTACCTACACAAAAAAACACTTTTAATACACTCCCACTATGAATTTTAACATTTAATAATAAATAAGTTCAAACGTTGTTTTCTTTTATATTTTATCATTCTTATCATCAGTTAAAGCTGTTAGAGTTAAAACGAGAGTTAAAAACTATACTGTATTCCCAGGTCAATTAATTATTATTATGATTGTGAATAATATTTTTAATATTCTGTGTTAAAGTTAATTTCCTGTTTATACATTTCAGTTTTTTATCGCGAGGAAGTGCTTTCGTATTTAGTCATCATGATGTAAATGTTAATTTAAAATATTTTGATCAGTCTATAATTTAATATGGTTGAGAAAAAAACTATCAAATGCAAGTAAGTCAAGAGTTACAATTAAATTTGCAAATAGAAATAAAGATATATTTTTTGGCTTTCTTAAGATATTAACCCCAAGATTAACCCTTAATAATTTAATACGGTTGTAACAAAAAAATTATAGAACGTAAGTATGTCAGGGTTATAATTTAATTTGTGAATAGAAACAAGATAAATTGTTTGGCAGATGTTTGTTTAATACAAAAAAAAAAACCGCTGCCAATTACTTGGGGATCAGAACTTCCTCACCGTAGTAAAACTCGACGTGTGGTGGAGTTTATAATAAAGTAATTTTTGACGTTTCAAAAAAGTCACATTTTTTAACGTTTCAAAAATTCACATTTTGACATTTCAAAAAAGTCACTGACATTTCAAAAGTCACTTTGACATTTCAAGTCACATTTTGACGTTTCAACAAAAAAAATCACATTGGTGGAATGTCACTAATATTTTTTTTGGACATTGGGACCGATTTTGCTCATCAACGAACTCAATCTCTTCCTTGACCTCTAGAATGTGTCTACCAAATTTGAAAGGTTTATCTTAAAAACTGTAGCTGCTATCGCGAACCACACAGACACACATACAGAAAATTTTCTCTGTCTGAAATTTTGTGTATCGTCATAATTCGTCGAGATTCGTCCAGAAATGTAATAAAAATTTTGAAAATTTTTTCACGAATACATAACTTCCTCACTTTGAGGGGTGAGGAAGTAATATTTCTTATAATATTAACCTTTAAACATATACCTACAAGTATACCTACCTATCGTAACAGATACAGTTCGTAATATGTGACTTTAGATTTTGAATATTTTATGTAGGTACCATTTTCTTTAAAACGTTTCAAATATCTAGTCAGTGTTTTTTTTTTTAGAATACAACATAAACAAGCGAACTTGTTTAAATTACCAACAATAGTGTAATATACATTTTATAAGAGTTGTTTAAAATTACCTACTTAATAGGTACTGGTCCAACCTGAAAAATTTTAGTATAAATGATAGAAATGAAAAATAAACAAACTTTAATTTTAAGGTTATGTTCTGAGATAGGACACGTGGACAGTGTGATAGATTGAAGGCATACAATGTGTAAAATTACGCTGTTTTGGCGCTTTGTGACGTGACCTTTTTTTTACGATTTTACTGATTTTGTGCTATAATCATTTGTGGTGAACATTTTTAACTTTACATTTAAGTTGTAGGTACGTTGTTCCTCAACATGTCCATTGATTTTATGCAAGATAGATTGTTTATACTTATTTTAGATGGGTTTTCGTGTAAAATTGTCTTATAATTATTAATAATAATAATTTTACATGAAATAAATAGTATGTAAATCGGAATATTAAGATACGTATGTAGCCCTATGGGCCTACTTGTATAAATAATGACGTGTATTGTTGAAATCTCGGCTGAAATTAAGTACAATAATTATAAAATTACTTTTATTATTTCATCTCTTATTTTATTGTTGGACTGTTTTCCTCTATAATGATTTAGGTATTATTAGGTAGTGAAATTGAGATATTTTACAATCCAGATATAGATATTTACGACTTATGAGTCTTATGACTTTATGAGTTAGGGTACCTATTTATATTTGAATTGTTTACATTTTCCTTTCCATATCAATTTATAAATTATCTTTTCTGTTGCCGAGATGGAATACATGATTATGTAAATACACACAGATGGTTTATTCATTACATATACTTAAATAAACACGAGGATAAATATTATTTAAGTAAGTATAATTTTAGACATATTACAAGTATTCTTCCTTAATAGGACAATTACAACACACCATAAGTACATTGTGAAATTAAATTCCTAATTCAACAGACAGCCGTCGTGAATGCATATATTGATTTTTATATGACCTAGATTACATCATGGCAAAACATATGTATACAAAAAATAAATTTAAGAAGAAAAATACCCAATACTTACTGTATTAACAAACAAGATATTGACGTTTAAAAATAAAATATTTAGATATGAGCTGATATGTATTAAAACGCTTATAAATTAATTAATTCTTATTAACTACATAAACACAAAAAATGCATCTGTTATATTTATCATATATTATATAAATCTATATTAATAATTAATAACAAACAAACTACATTACAAAACTAAAATAAAAGCCGACGTGGTGGTACATGTTTAGCAAAGATGTTAGGTAGGTACTTTACTAAACAACCACCTGCTAATGCAGTTTCCACAGTAAGTGAATAATATACAAAATTATGTATGTTCCATTGTCTTATCAAGAATGTGATTTTACCTTTCTTTGGGCTTCCGCTGCAAATCCGCTTTTGGTAGCTCTGTGTGTTGCCATTTTATATTATAAAACAGAGAAAAGCACTCCCAAAACAAACACCTCAACTTGTCCGAACTATGAACCAAACTAAACGACGAGCCGCGAGTCGGATATTCACGTTTCTCTTGCCCTCGTCGCGTCTTGCTCACTCCACCTTTAATTGAAATTTAATGACGAAGACTCACCGAAGAACCGGTTAACGGAAAACGTTAAAGATTTTGTTATCGGGAAGTATTTCTATCCGGTGTAGGAATGTTTCAAATGGAATTATTTTGTCTTTCCCTTACACTTAAAACTGAATACCAGTGTACTGAATAATGAAAATTTTTGATAGGTACGTGATAGAAGTATTTACATGACTGAATTACCTGTGCTTTTTTTAAGTTTAAAAATGTAAATATCGAGAAAACTAAATAATCAGTACCTATAGTATATTTCAAAGTCATTTGCAACAGAGAAAACGTCGGCTTCTTTGACGGCGGTAAAGATATCAAAGAAGTCGACGTTTTTTATGTTGTAAATAAGTTTGGAAATAAATTGTAATATTTTACATTTATAACTGAGGTATATTTATTTATAACTTAGCCCAGCAAACCAGCTGACGAAAAATGACGTTGCCCTAACGTACTTTTTGGTCATAATTCGTCGACGACGTCACATGCCTATAAAGTAACGTTACCACGACGTAATTTTTTTGACGTAACATTTTTTATTTTGATGTCCAAACAAACAATAAGACGCCGCGTTATATACCTATTTTGTTTTAGTCAAGATCACTGACATGACCTACGTTGCTGTAGAATTCACAGATGGGGGCGGCTTGGCTATACAGGGTGGGGCAATAGTGCGTCGGACCTCGATATCTCGAGTTCTACGATAGCTAGAAATTTTTTAAAAAAATTGCAAGTAAACTAGATAAAAAAGTCTATAACTGGAAATTATTTTTGAACATACAGGGTGAGCCAATACGAAATTACAGTACAGGACCAAGTGCCTTTTTTTTAAATGGAATGCTATGTATATCAGTACATATTTTGAAGCCTCTTTCTAGGCTCTATTCATTCCTATATTATTATTGGCTATCTCCTAACCACTTTGATGTAATGAATTTTTTTGTTGAAATAATGCCATCTGCAGATGGATATTAAAAAAATCACCACAGTCACAATTATGGGTTTTAAGAAAAACTTATGTGAATACCAGTTACGAGACATCTAATTAATATTTTTGAATCATTTTCATTTCCTAAAAGTGTACAGGGTGGCCAAAAATTAGTATTCAATTAAGAACTTTTTAAATTGAATTTTCTAAATTTTTTCAAATGGAACACCCTGTATATTTTTCAACGATGTGATGTAAAAATGAAAAACGAACATTTTTTGTAAGTACTTCCCTATGGCTAATTGCAACCATTTTCGTTTTATTTATTTTAATAATTACAACATTCACAAAAAAACTTAAAAATGAGGTTTCTTCAAATAACTCAGTAGAAAAAATTATAATAAATGTTCCACATGTTGGCCATTTTGATTGACACACATCTCTATGCGCTTTTGAAATGAGGTTCCCACTGTTCCTAAAACTGCCGGTGTGATAGATCTAAAGGCAGTTATTATTCTTTCCCTCATATTTTGTACTGTTGTTGGTGTGTCTCTATAAACAATTTCCTTCACGTATCCCCATAAAAAGAAATCAATTTTTGTAAGATCTGGGGATCTAGCAGGCCATTTAGTGGGTCCATTTCTTCCAATCATTGATGAGGGTGGGTATTATTTAAGTGGTCTCTAACTGCATTTAAATAATGTGGTGGAGCACCATCTTGCTGAAACCACATCCTATTTCGAATTCTTCCAGGGAGATTTATCAATAATTGTGGCAGATAGTTTTCCAAAAAATGAAGATAAATAGCTCCAGTCAATGTACCATCAAAGGAATGTGGCCCTATTACATGTTCTCCAATAATTCCTCCTCAAACGTTTATAGACCAACTGTGTTGGTTATCAACTTGCATAAAAAAGTGGGGATTTTCCGAAGCATAATAATGGAAATTGTGCCTATTAACAAATTTATTTTTATGAAAAGTTGCCTCATCAGTGAATAAAACATTATTGAAGAAGTTGACAGCAACTTGCATTTTACCTCTGGCCCAATTACAAAATTGTAGGCGCTTTTGAAAATCGTCATCAGATAATTCCTGGTGCATTTGAATATGATATGCATGCAACTTATTTGTTTTTAAGATTCGACCCACAGACCGTCTACTTATTCCTACTAATGAGCTCACTTCTCTTTGACTAACATGGGGATTCTCAACCGTTGCCAGCACCACAGAAAACTCATTTTCTTCGTTCACAACACGTTTTATTCTTTCACTTTTTTTTATATTCGACATTTCCAGTTTCCAGAAATCTATCGAGAAGGTTTTGGAAGCTGCTAACATCAGGAAGCCTTCTTTCAGGATAACGTTGGTGATAAATTCTATTGGCAAGTAAACAATTTCTGTCTGACTCGCCCAAAACAAAAGTCATGTCTACAAGTTCCGCTTTATTAAAATTCATATAGTAAAATTCCAAATATTTTAAATTCAATACAAATTGTAACTACGACCGATAAGTGTGATAAATGCTCCTTTGTAGACGACTATACCAAACTGAGGTTTTATTGCTTGTCGAATAACGAAAACAGCAAAAAAATTTACAAAAAAACATTACAGTAAAGGACTGGTTAAATACTATTTACTCATTTCAATGGAAATGGTCCCACTAAATGGCCTCATTTCAAAATTGCATAAAGACGTGTGTCAATCAAAATAGGCAACACGTCGAACACCTATTATAAATTTTTCTAATGAATTATTTGAGGGAACCTCTTTTTTTAAGTTCATTCTTGTATTTGACACTTATTTATTTATAAAACGAAAATTGTTACAATTAGCCATAGGGAAGCACCTACAAAAAATGTTCGTTTTTGATTTCTACATCACATCGTCGAAAAATATACAGGGTGTTTCATTTGAAAAAAATTGAGAAAATTCAATTTAAAAAGTTCTTAATTGAAAAATAAACACTTATTTATTTATAAAACGAAAATGGTTGCAATTAGCCATAGGGAAGTACTTTACAAAAAATGTTCGTTTTTCATTTTTACATCACATCGTTGAAAAATATACAGAGTGTTCCATTTGAAAAAATTGAGAAAATTCAATTTAAAAAGTTCTTAATTGAATACTAATTTTTGGCCACCCTGTACATGTTTAGGAAATGAAAATGATTCAAAAACATTAATTAGATGTCTCGTAATTGGTATTCACATAAGTTTTTCTTAAAGCCCATAATTGTGACTGTGGTGATTTTTTTAATATCCATCTGCAGATGGCATTATTTCAACAAAAAAATTCATTACATCAAAGTGGTTGGGAGATAGCCAATAATAATATAGGAATGAATAGAGCCTAGAAAGAGGCTTCAAAAAATATACTGATATACATAGCATTCCATTTAAAAAAAAAGGCACTTGGTCCTGTAATTTCGTCTTGGCTCGCCCTGTATGTTCGAAAATAATTTCCAGTTATAGACTTTTTTATCTAGTTTACTTGTAATTTTTTAAAAAATTTCTAGCTATCGTAGAACTCCAGATATCGAGGTCCGACGCACTATTGCCCCAGCCTATATATACAACTTAGTGAAAAATTGAAGTGATTTGGCGACAGTATAAATATCAAAACAATTTTAATAAAGTCCTTAAGATATATAATATTGATGTATATTACAGACTATTTTCTGTATAGCATTATAATTGTTATTTTAAACTGTTTAAAAAAAACTTTCAGATAACCAAAAACAATTGTTTTATTATTAACTTCCGTTAGTAGTATTGCTCTGGTATGAAAGGTTACAGTTAATAGATAATATATTTGGACCAATGATGAAGAACAGGAATCTAGTTTTTTAAATATTTTTACCATTTTGCTAAATATCACCACTACCACTAAAAATTCGCAGTTCTTTCTCACTTTCTCACATCCTCACTCATCTAGACACCAGTGTTACAAATTAACGTGTACTGAAGTAATTTTCACCTACACCAAAACACACTACACTACATTAAACGCGAGTTTCGACAACTACGTTGTCATCATCTAAAAACGATTAAAGCTCACCTTCAATTTTAATCATCTCTAGAAGATGACAACTTGGTTGTCGAAATATGTGTCGAAGTGAAGTGTATAGTGTTTTGGTGTTTGTAGAAACCACTTCACTGCAAGTATTACGCCAAAAGTTCCAACCCTCTTCAGGAATAAATCGACGTCATATCTACGTAACATTAGGTCAGTGGTAACGTTTTCGTGACGTAGTATACAAGTCATTTAACGCAATTTAATGTCATTGCATGACGTCCTGTAATGTCATGTTGTGACCTCATTTATCGTCATACAGTGACGACTTTGGGATGTGACTTAGGCGCGTCGTATGGACATCATATATACGTAATCCTAGTCGTCAATATGTCACAAAGATGACCTAATATTGACGTCGTTAAGATGTGATTGTGTTTGCTGGGAGGTAACATCCGGTTATAGTTTCAACAAAACAAAGTGCCTAAAAAACCGAACAGGGCCCGCTTTAGAGGCGGACAACCCGGATCCCCGGGGCGGCGAACCTGAGGGGCGGCAATTTCGCCCCCTGAATGTGAACCAAATATTGATAAATTAATTATTCTCAATTAATATAAATTTTACACTACTTGTTGATTTTTTCCCTAACTAAAACTAAGTATTATGCAATTTACATTTGATTTCTGTGGTTTGTTATGTTTTAAAGCTAAAAAAAATATTAAAACACCTTTTTTAAAAAAAACATTTATTTTTGAAATAAAACAAGACGTATAGTTAATATACGTGCATGACCCTAAATGAACTTGTAGGTACATATATAGTTACTTGTTTAAAATAGGAACTGCAAGACATAACATGCATGGACATGTTTTCGCGCCTTACTATATAAAGAGTCATTTAAGCGCAATTGTGTTATTATTACAAATGCGTCGATGCAGGTGATATCCTTGAAGTAAGTTTATAAATATTAAAAATATTTAACAGTTTAGTTCAGGATAGTCACTTTGTGTGTTTTGTCAATTCCTAAAGGTAAACACTTTTGCAAATACCTACATATATTAAGTGGTAAAGAATTATTTTCAAAAATATTTTCCACAATACGTACTTATACATTTTTAAATACTTTCTGTATGTTTGTTGTGACGGATTTTTATTAATTTATTTAGGGTTTTCGTCGCGAAAAAAGATAAACAAAAAAATCCATCTTAAAAAGTCAAACATTTTAGATAGGTATCTATTTTAAATATTTAGTTTTTATATGTTCGTTCTGGTGGTTCGCAATTTGTCCATTTTGTTGGGATCCACCACACCTAAAAAAAATCTTTGAAAAAAATCCTACTAATTAATAAATTATAATTTTGTGTAATAAGCCAATGCGTTACATAAAAAGATAAAAGAAGAAAAATCTTCAAATACGATTAGTCGGTGACGGTGGCTTAGTCTGTCCCACAGTTTAAAAAAAATGAAATGCCAAGTTTTAATTACTAAAAGTATTAACTATTTTTTCCAAAAGGGGGGTTGAAAATTAGCCCGAAACGTTAAGAAATTCGTTTTTATATTTAAAAATAGTTTAAGTAGGTAATTTAAACTAGGCATTTTATTTTTCAAAACTGTGAGACAGACTAAGTCACTGACTAATTGGATTTGAAGATTTTTCAAATTTTTATTTTTAGCAACGCCGTGGTTTATTTTAACTAGCGTATTTTGCATTGTTTAATTTGTTGTTTTAGAATGTCTGACGCGCAAATAAAATTGTCCGGCCATCAGTACAAAAAGTGAAGGCAAGAGAAGGAAACCTAAAAAGCAAAAACAAGCTGGTGCTGTGCACAATTATTTACAGGGTAGGTCTGGTAGTACCATTAGTACCAAAACAAATATCTCCAAAAATTCAGATAAAAAGGAAAACACGGAATCATCAGAGAGTGTTGGTGACCAAGACCAAACAATACACGATATTTCCAACTGAAAGCAACCTACCAACTGACACCGCCTTAGCACTTACAGAAGGCACCCTGGCTAGCACTAGTAGCACTCTACCTCTACAAAGTGACCTCACCCTACCACCCATAAAATGCACTGTACAAACATTAGGTACAGATCCAGCATTCTGGCCAAAAATTTTAGGAGAAGCCGAAAGATGGTTTTTAGTATGACAAGGTCCACCCAAACCATTGTTTAATTACAAATTTCCGTATGATGACACTGGTCGAAAATTTAGCGCAAATTACTGTTCTCAAATTTTAAGAAATTACACTTTTTTGTACTTGCTATTAATGCATCCACCTCTGGAAATAGTTTCTGCCACAAGATATAAAGCATGCACTTTACACGTAGAATGTATAAACGTACAACCTTGTTCTTGCAAAGGGCGGTCTACCGAACGCATTGTCACGGCGCCATCGGTCACAAATATCAACACTTGACTTTTTGACAGTTCAAATTTTTCTAACGTCTCCAGCACCACCCTGGTAATTGTTTCGCTAGTACACTGACTTAGTCTTTTGCTAGCTAGTAACAGTGGAACTGTCGGTTTAAGAGAGTCCAGTACTCGTACTATAACATTTAAAATAGAATTTTTTTACAGTATGTTTCATCAATAGATAACCACAGCCGTGTATTTTTTAATTCACATTTCATCTTATTTACCATGTCTACGTGTACAGTTGGTAGATAGTTACATAACGTTGTGCGACTTGGTAACTTCACCTGGGCATTGTATTTCTTCCAGAACACTCGAAATGGTTGTTTATCGAGTATGTACAGCGGAACATCACAGGCAATCAGCGTAAATAGTAAATCAAACATAAACTGTGTTGTCGAAGGCACGCCATTTTTTTATTTTTATGGTGTACACTATTTACGTGAAGTCCACAATCACGCTTATCCCAGCACATCAAATCTTTCTCGCACACTTTACAAATTATTTTAGCACCATCATAGAATAAATCCAGGAATTCACCTACGAATTTATTCACTTTGTCAGCAAATGGCCGTTCTCTACCCCTGCGTACGTCTGCCATGCTTTATTATTAAATTAATATCAACAATACAGTACAACAGATAAAATAAAAACACAAAAACAATATGCAATACGCCCAAGTGACTTAACGTATACACAACTCGAAAGCTAATAATAGACTGGACTAATATATATATATATATATATATATATATATATATATATATATATATATATATATATATATATATATATATATATATATATATATATATATATATATATAGATATATAGATATATATATATATATATATATATATATATATATATATATATATATATATATATTTTTTATATATATATATATATATATATATATATATATATATCGATCTATCATGATTTGAAGGTGTAATTCAATGCAGGTCGGGGTATTTGCCCGCTGAGTAGTTGTTTCCTTCAAATCATATTTAATCATATATATATATGTATGCATTGGCATATCTATGCATTTATATCATGCACGTTTCCATTTGCATGTGCTACTTAATGACATCTTTTTTTAAACGCATGATATTAACTTGTTAACTTGAAAGTGGTTTATGGCCTTCCAAAGGTTTCAAATATGCAACAATTCGAGAAGTAATGAAATAACCGAAAAAAACGACTAAAATAAATCTATGCCAATTCAGTTGCCACTAATGCTAAAAGATCGGAAATGGTATAAGTATCTATGAGGATATCTACGTATCATTAAAGAAAATCAAGCCTAAGCTTACTAAAGGACCTGATAATATTCCCGCATTTATCGTCAAAGACTGCGCAGCCATCTTCGCCGGCCCTCTCACAACAATATTTAATTTGTCACTAAAAAACGCGTACATTTCCTGATGTGTGGAAATATTCGCGCTTATGTCCCGTTTTTAAAAAAGACAACAAGTGTGTGGTTGAAAATTATAGACCCATTACAATTATTTGCAATTTCGCTAAAGTCTTTGAGATTACTTTGCATATGTCATTATCCAATCACGTACATGGCCAAATTATTTGTAACCAACATGGCTTTGTTCCCGGTAGATCTACTGAAACTAATCTTGCATGCATCACGCAATTCATTTCTAAGGAACTGGATGCAAATAGGCAAGTCGATATTATCTACACTGACTTTTCCAAAGCCTTTGATCGCCTGGATCACTGTACTCTATTAGACAAATTGAGTAAGTTTGGACTGTCATTGATGCAGTTAGAATTTTTCTCTTCATATCTAGAGAATAGGCGTCAGTATGTTGAATACCGTGGTTACAAGTCATTTGACGTCCTAGCCACCTCCGGTGTACCCCAGGGTTCTGTACTGGGCCCGCTTATGTTTGTTGTTTTTATAAATGATATTGCAGATAATCTTAATGTAGAGAGTCTCTTATATGCCGATGATTTAAAAATATATTGTGTCATAGAAAACGAACAAGATTGTGAAAATCTTCAGAATAACCTAAACATGGTAAATGACTGGTGCCTATCTAATAACTTGCCTCTCAACATATCTAAATGTAACTCATTCACCTTCTCTAAAATGCGTAACCCTATCAACTACGATTATCATATAAACGATCAAATCTTGCAGAGACCGGATACAGTAAAGGATCTTGGAGTTATATTTGATAAGTGTTTAAGTTTTAAGGAACATATTAATTTCACTGTCGCATCGGCACTAAAAAGTTTAGGTTTTATAATTAGAAATTGCAAAGGGTTTAATAATACTAATATTATGAAACTGCTGTATTATTCATTCGTACGTTCAAAATTGGAATACTGCTCGTTGATATGGTCCCCAGGATATGCCATTTATATAAATAATGTTGAGAATATTCAGCGCCGTTTTGTTAAATATTTGTGCTTTATTGAAGATAATATTTATCCAATAATTGGATATCCGCAAAATGTGATGTTGGAAAGATTTCACATGTCAAATTTGGAAAATAGAAGAATAGCACATTCATTAATCTTTCTTTACAAAATTATGCATAACATGTTCGATTGCCCTCTCATTTTGGAGCAACTACATTTTCATGTACCTCGTATGACAAGTCGAAACTGCGAAACATTTTATCTTCCTACACCTCGAACTAATTTACTAAAATTCTCTCCTTTGTATTTTATGTGTAGAAATTATAATCTACTGCAAGATCAGCTTGATATATTCAACTGTAGCATTCGTTCAATTAAACAACTTGACTTATAATTTATAACTTTCGCTATACACTATTCTACTGTAGTTCTATTTTAATGTGTTTTTTTATTTTACTTTATTTTATTGTTATTAATATTCTTTTTTGTTTTTATTATTATTATTGTTGTTGTTGTTATTGTTTTTAATATTGTTATTTTTTTATTATTGTAATGCATGTTGTTATTTTGCAATGCCTGTTTATTATAATGTTCACATTCTTCATTGTAATGTTCCCACCCTGTAAATGGTTACCTGTTGGGTGGTAGTATCCAAATAAATAAATAAATAAATAAATAAATAAATATCAATTTATTTGTAACATTATACGGGTGCCACGCTTGCGCAAAAGTACGGAAATAACGCGTCTTTTCTGGAAAGTAACTTTGGCTCCAACCGGATTTTCACCTGAAATTTTATGCACGAGTCGCCGCTGACGATGGAACCATTTGAATGAAAATTGTAGAACTTGGAAAAGGATCTGCTTATTGATATATTAAGAATATTCCTATAACTAGTAAATCAAATAAGGAGTAATTAACCGCTGTCAGGTTCCAATTCTAATCTTATTCCAAATGATAACTGTTGGTTCATGAACACTGTTCAGATGAACATTGAATAATCTAATCAAATCATATACTATAATTAGTTATAAATTTGCATTAAAAACATTTTCTTTTAGCTACAAGGGGCGGCAAAAAAAGTTTCTTGGCCTATGGATGGCAAAACTGTAAATATGTTTTTCTTGACTAACAGGTGGGCACCAGGGTGGAGCATAGATTTTTTAAGTGGGCGTCAGCCTACCCGGGCCCACCCTTAGTTCCGCCATTGGTATTAAGGAACCACATTTTTTTTTTTTGGAAAGTTTTGAAACTGAAAAAAGTAAACTACCGGAGCGTAATCTGTACAGTCGTAGCAAATAAAATTAGTAGACAATTCAGAAGCGTTAGCCATTATCCACGATTTTGATCGATCAACAGAATGATACTAAGAGTCGTGTATTTCGTATTCGGAATCTAATAACAAATGATATTCCAATTATAAAAATCATCCAAATATCTATATTAAGATTTCGAAATCATCCGATTATGCCCATCAATTACTGCAACGACATCGTACCCATAGTAGATTATATCACAAACATTTTACGAATTTAAACTCTCTGATTGTCCACTAACAGCCAATATTACACAAATAAAGGAGTATAACGCCATTTCGAATAAAACATAAATTACCGTACCAAACTTTACCTATTTTCAGACAACAACTTGAGACCACGCTCTTCTCACAAAATGGGAGGACACGCCCACACTATAAAAGAGGCACCAAAATTCAAAAAAAAAATTCACCTTTCTCTCCTTTTTTTGTGGTCGTTTTTGTTATTAAAATTTCCCACAAAATTTATTCCAAATTATAAACTAAACATCAGTAAATTGCGACACATTATTATATACAAGAAATATCATTAAACATACCCAAAAATAAGCGGAGATGGACATTCCCGCTCCTCAGTTCAGATTATTTAGCGAGCTTTTTACCGTGCAGTTTGGCTCGTCGTAACATCGTCAAAATTCCAAATTTATATACACAAATCTTTTACAGTTGATTTTTTATTTTTTTGCATTGTTTTAAAGTTTTGCATGTGTCGTTGATATCTAGTTCCTGCTAACATTGTATAATTAGTGTTGTGTCGTGATTTCGATCACGTGATTTTGGTACGTTATTTTTCAATCACGTTCCGGTACGTTCCGAATCTGCCGGAACGACGTTATGTGCGTGGCGCGACCTGACAACGCACTGGACTGGCAAGAGGCACGAAACGGGCAACGATTCAACGAAGAAGTGGCACGACTCGGACTCAGAGTTTTGATGACTCAGTCACAGAATACCCAACACAGCTGGCGGTCCCGCTGTACAGGATCCGAACGTGAAATATTCAATCATTTCAATGTGTAGAATGCGAAGAAAATTTTTTTAATAAGTAAACATTTTTAAATAAATAAACATCTGTGTATTTCAACAAAAATAAAAACAAAAAATTTGTTTCTCATTTGAATAATAAAATAGAAATAAAAACTTAACAAAGATAAATAAATTAAATAGAGGTTTTGATAGAAATAGCGGGGTAGCGGCAGGAACATTGGAACGTTATATAAAATTGAAAACAAGACGCGGATCGGACTGAGACGAAAGCGGGTGTACCTCGTACCGAAATCACGTGATTTCGGAACGTGATTTGTAAGGAACGATAACGTGCGGTACGTTCCGGATAAGGAGCTGTTTTCCCCATCACTATGTATAATTTAAAATGTTTTATTTTTAGGTGTTGTATTGTTATTTACTGTTTTTTAGTTCTAAGCCCGAACCGGCCCCGCTCCGCCCTACCTAACAATTGCCCCGTCACCACCATACGCGGGGATGCTAGGTCGGCAACGGTGTCGGGCTAGAGCAATATATACATTGTGTTTTTTTGATTTTAATTTAAATAAACTTGTTTTGATTTGAATTTGATTTGATTATGCCCATCACTAATAAAGGCGTTTGCCTTCTACGGTAAATAATGTCTTATTTTAATCTAGAATTTGTAGCAAATAAATAGTAAAAATTGTCAAAACAAATGATTCTATAGTTCCTACATTAGAAAATATTGTGTAAATAGGATGTTCTGCAAATTGTGAGCAAGATTTATCCTCATCTACAACGGTTATAAGAATTTTCCACACAGCCGATGCCTTTCAGACTATACCAGTAAGCATAATCGGTTGGAATTCGCGTTATAATCAGTTAGTAGAATATACGAGTACATAATATACAATTAATAGAATATATCTAGATTCGTGATATCAGTTTAATCGAATTGTGGACAGTTAAAGCAACTTTGCAGTGCTCATAATTTTAAAACTTGAATTACACACCGTACCATATTTTCCGAGGAAAGATTTTATGACACCGATGTAGAAATTGAGGTGGATTTTAGGTATCTACCTACCTTCTTATTGTGCCAAAAAAAATTTCTTGTGCAGGCGTCCTCCGTTACTCGATTCATTTGTTTGTTCCCTATTACTGGCTGGCAGCACTGCATAGAGATTCGAAGTCTCTATTCCAGTTCAGTGAGATATTGCACACACAAGCAACTCCTCACTTCACCTCAATATTTCTTCGTAATATAAGCTGCTGAATGTTAAAGCGGTTTCCCCGGCGTCGATTGTGCCCAAGATAGCCGATTATCTTTTTTTCACTGTTGTCAAACAGTTCCCGTTCTTCGAGCCGAGCGCAACTCTTCTAATCACTTACTCCTCATTTTGAACTTTATCAATCCAAGAAATTCTGAGCATTGACGCAGTATCCACATGTTACGAAGCTGTTAATAGAAACGACCTTTAGCATCCATGCCATAGAGAACAACCTACCAAACATAACCTTTGATCATGTATCTAAGTTCGAGGTTGAGATCGCGATTAGAAATAAATTTTCGAAACTTGAACATAGTACTGGCTTGTCCTATTCTATTCTTAATGTTTATTTCTGGGTTCCATTTGTTATTTATGCAACAGCCTAAGAATTTAAACTTTACAATCCATTCAACTTCATCAAAAAACTTGAAAATCTCTGAAGAGTAAACTGGCCTTATCTTTAATTTTGGAACAAAATGTCAAATAAAAAGTTGTTTTAAATTATCAAAATCCGAAATTTCGATTGAATATTTTTGTAAATAACGAGTTATAAAACGCATGTTTTTGAAACATACATACCTTCCTATAAGGTAGGTATTTTATAAATTCTGAATTGTTTATATGACAGTTTCATACAATTAGAAAAATAGGCTAACGGCATTTATTATTACTAAAATTTCTCTTACACTTCACAAACATTTCAATATTCAATTGAAATTTTGGATTTTAATTGGCTATAAAATTTGAAACAACCTTTTTATTTAATATTTTATTCCAAAATTGAAAATAAGGCCTATTTACTCTTAAGCGAATTTCAGTTTGTAATTTTTGAGCACTTTATATAAGAAATATAAAATTTCTCAATGTAAATCGTATTGTTTAGGAAAGCAAAAAAATTTATATAGAAAAACTTTTTCCAAATAGTTGAAAATTTTTGCAATTTCACCTCTTGCAAACCCAATCAGCGGACATACTATATATTTACACTTCATGGAAGTCGCTTCTGCCGATGATTATAAATTTGGTTTTCATTATGTTTATCTATCTACCGGAGAATTCTGTCTACCCATGATAGGAGCTGGTCAAGTGAAAATGATTCTCCCTCATAACAATTTATACTCAATTCGAGACCTGCGGATTGGGATTGTTTGTTTTAATGTTGTAATTTTTGTATAAGTTTGGTAGTAGAACTTGAGAAATTTAACTTGAAAGTCCGACGCTTTGAAATTCCCCAACTCAGGCACCACTGCAAATCTGTATTTTCAGGAGAATTTGCACTAGGTACTTATGTGGAAATCTAAGTATGAACTAATTTCATTTATTGAATTAATGAAAAAGGCCAAAATATCCCAGAAAATTACTTTAGAAAAACCGTAATACCGCACACAAATATTCCGGAACTATAATATGATGTTAAAAAATCGGCCTACCTTCCAATCGTAATTATAACACGTCGAATGAAATTAAAATAAGTAATTATATGTATAGTAGGCTTCTAAGTTGGATATGCGCTGTGGGAAATTAATAAATGTTTAATCAGTGTGGGTTTCTCTTTAGATCATTCGCTCATTAAACTTCAAAAAAAAATGAATACAAGTTTATTTTATATTCTCGTATTGTCAAAGTATTTGTAAGTACGTTAATTCTTGAACGCGGGTCCCAATAAAACATATACAGTGCGTTTTAATGATGTCACAATAAAACTCAAATAATACTCATCGTGTCCACAGAATTAATGGTATCTGTGTACGCACGGTTATCTGCGAACAAAACGCTATATTTAACAAAGTGTTCATTTGGGATTTCTGAATCATATTATAGTCTTAAAGGTAAAACTAACACTCTAACAGAAAAGTAATGAGGTACTCTGCAGCATTTTTTTAGACTTCGAAATTTTGTTGTTTGATGAAATATTTTGGTAATTACAACACTTTTTAAAATCTTGGTTAAATCGAAGAAAATTAAAAAAAATAACCAGTATAATAGTATAATACCATAGTATAATAGTGTGTATCTGTAGCTATAGAATCAAGCCATGGCAAAAAGGTGTTTCCACGACGCTCTAACAAGAATACAAAACACGTTTAGTTTTTCAATGTGCCCACGAAAAATAAGTGCAAAGTTACGTATAATGTTACATACATTTATCCTGGCTTTCTGCATATCCCAGCCCCAATACTGTTTATACTGGTTGCATATATTACTATATAAATAAACACACCACATACATTTTTATGTGGTGTGTCTATTTATATACCTGTAATAAGATTTTTTACTTTCTTATACTTACCTAATATAAGAAAGTATAGTAATTGTGATGTTTTTCGATCTCGATATTTTGATTGAATGTTTTGAACTCTCCTGATTCCAATCTGACAATTTTCTGGATGATGTCTGTTGGTGCGTGTATGTGTGTGCGTGCGTGAGTGCGTGTGTGTGTGTATGTGTGTTGTGTGTATATGTGTATTTAAAACTCAAAAAATACTAATGGGGGACATCCCAAATTTAGCAGTTAAGATTTTCAACAACAATTTAGGTGATATATTAAATTTGGTGAATATGGTACCACCAGAAGACACATAATGAATGGAAGAAGAAAAAGGTACAATTTCGGGGAAAAAGATAAAAAAGAATTGTTGAGTTTCTGGACAAATCTCGACGAATTATAATAAAAAAACATAACTTAATGAAAAAAAATCTGTCGGCATGTCTGTAATATCGCGATAGCAGCCACGGTTTTTGAGATAAAGCTTTCAAATTTGGTACACATGTTCTAAAGGCCAAAGACAATGATAAATTCGGTGATAAGCTAAATTCGCCACGGGATCCAAACTTTTTTTGTATTTGCCTTTTACAAAAAAATACATTCTTGATGAAAGATTATCAAGCATCAAGCCAATAAAGTATATTTTCCAAGTACTTAAATAAAGCTGATATACACTGAAATTTTTTACACATTTGATTTCATAAAATGGGGTTTGAAATATCTAATTTAGTTACAAAAATGTCAATGCCAATAAGAAAAATTATTATTGACATTATCGAATGACGCTGATAATTAATTATTTAAAAATTTTAATGAAACACTTCATGGTACGCTAAGATCAGGATGATATATGTATACTGGTATAAGAAAGTTATGTGCTGGCCACATCAGATATTTTCATAACTGCCGGCTCTGAAAAATAGAAAATATTTCCGCTGCCTCATAATAATATTAATAATAATAAATTGACTTAGGCGAAGTTTAGTCCAAGTGTACTCTTACATTCAGCCTAAACAAATGCTGCTCATAACAAAATACAGTAACTTTAATAGACCTAAACAAAAACTAAAAATCTAATAAAAAAAAATTTAACACAAAATATTACTCTAAAGATAAAATATTACACAAAAGAGAGTACACATTTGATACATATAAGTACATATACAGGGTGTTTCATAGCGAAATGTACATATGTTAACTGTAGATGTGGGACACCTAGGTGGTTTCAGATAACTCATGATTAATGGGTTTAACAACCTTCATTACCAAGTGTTTTATCGATTTTGCCTATTTTTTCTTAAGCCACAGCATACGAACCATTTTGTATAAAAATTTGATATTCAGTAGTGTGACGGCCCGAACCCCCCTCGTATATTTAGTTTATTGTTTATATAATTTTATCCTGGTCACGGCACCAGTGTAACGGCCCATCCCCCCTCGTATCATTTATTATTTAATTTCTATTTTATTTTATCCTGGTTACGACACCAGTGTGACAACCCAACCCTCCCTCGTATATATTTTGTATTTAATTTATTCCCCTTTTTCTAAGTCTCGCCTGTCGTGAAGCGACAGGTAATACTGATTTAATTAATTGGCATTTTTTCGTGATCGTCTAGTTTTAGTGGTAGGACCCTAAATTTGTTGTGTTATTGTAACCTCACAGGTACGTTTATAAAGTTTGGTATTACTTTGTTTCATTTATAAGATTTAATTTGCTTTAATTTAATTGGTATACCTGTAGCAATTATTATGACCCTTTACCTGCGCTGCACTGATATCTGTTTTTGAAAAAGTACTTAATATAAAATTTGACTTTATGTTTAGTATTATTAATGTGCTTAGAAATTCAATTTAGGACCTGAAAGTAGAAATAAGTCAAGGAAACTCAAATACCGTTTGCACACCTTTTATTTCTGTACTGAGACAACTGTCTATAAGAAATAGATTACAAAACTTACATGAACAAAACCTTGTTACATGTATGGTGGACAACGGTCCACGAAAAATACATAGCTATTTAGCTAGTTGAACCTGCAATGTAACCAAACCTGGTTACATGCGCGGAAACTTCCGCTTCGTAGTTTAAATGACATATGTAGAACTCTACATATGGGTGCAAGATAAACTTCACTTGTATGTGGCACAGAGTATCCCCTGTCACATGAGCCGGCCAGAGACCGACAACCATGCCTTGTTATTTACTTCGCGGGCTGGTGCTACCACAAAACAGTACCACAAATACAACTGAGCTGGCCAACGAAGAATCGATGCATATGCGGAACCCCGACATATGAAGAGCAACTGCCCGTATTGTTTTGGGATGTGTCGAATGCATGCCACCAACTATGGTTTAAACCAACACGAAACGAACTACCCCGTAGATTTGTTAATTTGGCCGACGCTGCTTGTGTGGTGGCACGCTTATGAAAGCGATAGCCATAAATCATTAATCGGTATATACTGGTTGGCTGGACCCGGACCCCTGTCGAGAGACAAGGTCCGTGTTCAGATAACCGTATGTTATTGTTGTCGGCGTCTGACCGCCCACCCGACAGTGGCACTCTGATCCCCATATGGGTAATGCAATTTGATTAAGTTACAAATATTGCAGATTCAACTGGACATTAATTCTTTGGTATATTATCGTATTTAGACCTAATTTGAAAAATGAAGGAAGAAAAGTTCCAACTACTATCGGAATTAATATCGACTGTACTAATTATTAGTAAACATGTAATGAGCAGTGCATTATAACAGAAAAGCCCTATCTGTAAATCATGTGGTACCACCGGTCAGATATTGTTAAAAACCGCGTAACCCAAGCATATAGAGTTATACTTTGATTATCGTTGCCATTTCACTCGGAACAAAGAAATTGAATTAATTTCATGACATTTAGTGGACACGAGTACGTAGCAAATGGCAACGCAGTATAATAATTATTTAGGTGCCATCCTTACCAATTCTGGTATACACGGAAAGTTCCGCGGGGCCCACTCCCCAGGATTCTTGAGTAACGCCTGAGTTACTCGCCTCCATGTCAACGGCGGCGTCGGTGGTTAGTGCACGCTACTGCAGCGCGGCTCCCAATGCTAGATATAACTGCAAGACAGGGCCACTCTCTTATTTGCCGACTCCGCAGAACAAAAGCGTAGGCTTGTGGCTGTCAGAGTCGACCTGGAGCACAACTAGATTACAGAGAGTCGTACAAACTCTTCGTACCCGATTCTTCAGATCCAAAGCGTAACGATTGGGGTAGTCAGATATGTTGCACGCTCTGCGACGTAGAACTGGACAATCTCTTCGTACCCGATTCGTTAGAACCAAAGCGTATCGCTTGGGGCTGTCAGAGATGTGACAACGTGACCACGATCGTACGCTTCCTCGCGTATTTATATGATTTCCCGTGAGTGAATTCGTTGTCCAAGCCTGCAAGCTAGACGGAGATAGCCAAACCCTAACTTTTGCTTTACTCACGACATTAAATTTACGATGCATTTAGGTGAGAAGTGATATAATGACTCTATGTTTACAGCCTTTGAATATTCTTAGTAAAAACTCTTACAACCCGACGTGTTTACGTTGGTTTGTTTATGTTATCTCTTCTCGGCTGGAGAATGCTTTAAGATTTTGTACAGTTTTGTCAATGTTTTAAAATATGAAATGAATACTGTGTGTTCTTTTACCTAGCTGAATAATTTAGACTCTATAGTTTGAATGCATACGTTTTCTGCCAAAATTATAAGAAAATGATTTAACCCTTTTTATGTAATAATGAATTTGTAATTTAATGATATAAATGCTTGGGAATAATTTAGCTTTATGTAAAAATTATAGGAAATTTATTCGCGATGAAGCAGCCCAGGGCTGGGATGCTTCAGTAGCTATATTTTACATGCTTTACCGAATTGATTAACGTATTTAGCAAAGTGAAAATACAGGTCGTCCGGCTTAAAAAACTCTCAAATCCGTATATTCCAAAAACAACAGTCTGTATAATAAAATTTTGAAAATCTGTTTAGATACCTATTTGAAAACAGCGGAAAAAAAATTAATTTAATAATATACTTTCTACATTTCCACATTTAATTCTGTAAGTTTTGTTTTTAAATTCAATTTTATAGGAAATTTCATATTTTTATTGTCAAATTAACAAGATTACCTTTGAGAAAGCTTAATCACATTACACATTACATATTACACCACGAAAATGACCAACGAACGATGGATTTTATCTTTAACACTTTTTTTTCTACAAATTGTAAAAATTATTTAAATCTTACCGGCAGTTATTTACCGAGTCGTCCACAGTATAAAATGTTTTATCAGTAGTTGATCATTAATTTTGATGAGCGTTTCCATTAGTGATGCATCCCTACACTATCAAACAGTATCAACGATAAACAATAATAGTTAACCATTTAATTTGTCGCATTTGGCGTTCCTTTTTTAAAGAAAATCTTCGGCAGAGAGTGGTAGCTCTGTTTGAAAGTAAAAACAAGAATGAAATTTAACAGTTATCTACGTGTTGGGAGCATGAATTTTGTACAGATTACGAATAGAAATGCTGTGCATCAGGAAATTTAATTTATTTCTCTGTAAGATATATGTAGATATGTTTTGATATTGATAATTCTATAAAGGCAAGTGGAAAAATGCAATCTTCTGTGATTTTTCATTTGCAACCAACTAAATTTTTTGTTTTTCTCTGAGATATTTTTAATCGAATTATGCAGACCAAACACAAATCGACAACAGTAATTTTAAACTTTTTGAATGCGACAAGAATCAAAAGCGTCCAAATAAGGGCCATACACTGTATCACAATAATTAAAATAACTCAGTACAGGGTGTTCACAGAGTAGTACGTTAACGTTTTGATTTCAAATACTCCTGTTTGCGTATAATAACTACATCGATGAATAAGATTTGTGCCAACTTTACTAATATGCTCCTAAAATTTTAGTTATTTAATATTACGCCCAAACTTTTTGAACTGAGGTTCTACCGGCAAAGCAAAATCATTTATTTTTATTTGTATACTTACTGGAAACTCTTAACCTAACAGCAGAATTTCTTAGCAGTAATAATGATGACTTGAGGAAATTAATATGTAAATTGTGTTTTTTTGCCATGCAGATTAAACAGTGAATATCCTTATTCAAAGAATCACTACCTATAAAAGAATTATCTTCTGTGAAAATATTGTACACCTGTGTATCATTCACGTAAAAATGACATTTGCTATCTTGTAAATTATTAACCAGGTCATATGAATAAATTATGAACAGTAATAACCCAAGTATTGATCTTTGAGGCATATCATTAAGAAGCACTTTGGAGTCAGACCAATTTGTTTTTGACCTGAACTTGGTGTGTAATTTAAAAATAACTTAAAAAATTAAACACTGATATTATCAAATCCAAAATATTTTAACATAACAAAGTAGTTCATGGTTGATGGTATCAAATGCCTTTAAAAATTTTAACAGAATAAGTGCTGTAAGTTCATTATAAGTTTTAACTTTTAAGATATTACAAATTTTGATTAGTGCTAAAACGGTACCATATCCTTTTATGGATCCAGATTAATAGGGAGGTAAAATTAAATTCATATTTATAAATTTATAAACCTGTTGATAAACAATACGTTCTAGAATTTGCAGCCCAGAATAAGTCTTAGGATTAGGAATTTCTGGTAGGTATAGTGGACATATTATAGCCACTTTCCAGGAGGCAGGAAAATAGCCTCTCAAGGTAAAAATTCATTATGCGAATCAGTGGAAACAGAATAGTGGACATAGATAGTCTTAGCATTTCTAAAGACATTCCATCTACAGGGTGTCCTATAATTAAGCACCTTTCTTCAATGTGGTGATGAAACTATAAAAAATAAGTTGAGTTTTGTATATAAACATTTGCGTTAAATCAGTTCATAAGGGAGCTACAACCCCTCAAAGGGGTTAAGTACAACATAGTTATATGCCAATAAATTCAAAACGTCTTAAGTTACAAAAATTAAATTTGGAACACTTATTAATATCGTAAATTTTTATCTAAATATCATGTTCTGTTGGGGTAGTTACAGAGGGGGGTGGGGGTGAATTTTCACCATAACTTTTGTCTTATTTTTTTAGACACTTATAACGGAAAGAAGCGTCAGTTTTAAAAACTGCATAAAAAAGGTCCACTTACTAAAAGTCGATGGGAGCTATCGTTTTGGAGTTATTTGTATTAAACTATTGCAATCTAGTCCATTTTCTAAATTGCAATAACATGAAAAACAACTTCAGTTCTTTTTATAGCAGTTGCCTTTGTTTTATATTATTAGAACAATTTTATAGTGAAATATTATTGAAATTGTTATATTGTTGAAATGTCATAATTATTTTGTGAATATTCATTTAATATGGGGCAAATTCATGAGATATTCAGGAAATGTTATAGAGGATATATTTTAAATTCGACGATAAAACGCGTGGTTCATTTTAAAAATGTTTTGGAACATCAAGACAAATTAATTATTTCAGTATTTTTTAAATTATTTTTTTTATTCTTAATCACTATCTAAACTTTAGGACAAACTTAAAATAACATTAATTATAAAATTATTGTAAATAAAAAAATGGTTTTTTGTCCTTAAATTACAAAATTATATGCTTCATTGCGTCAAGCGATATTTTAAATTGATCTACAAAAAGTATGGTTGAAAATATTGTGGAATTATTTTTGTAGACTTATGTAGTTATCTATCCATTATTGTACGCATCCTGTATTGCAATATTAAAATATAAATAACTACAAAACAATCGAAATTTAGTAGGAACAAATCTGTTATGCAGTTTTTAACACTGACATCTTTTTCCGTTTTAAATGTCTAAAAATAAGACACAAAAATTATGGCTAAATTTCATCCTCACCCTCTCTGTAATTACCCCAGCAAATCTTGATATTTAGATAAAAATTTGACAAAATATGTAACATTATGAAATTATTAAATGGTCCAAATTTAATTTATGCAACTTAAGACGTTTCGAATTTATTGGCAAATAATGGATAATGGATTGTAACTCCCTTATGAACTGATTTAAGTCAAACGGATATACAAAACTGAACTTATTTTTTATAGTTCGATAACTTCCTTGAAGGAAGGTAATTAATTATGGGACACCCTGTATATTTGTAACATTGATTTAAACAATATGGATATTATTTTCGGGATGTCATCAGGGTTAACATATGGCACCACGTACAATAATAAAACAGTCTAAAATTTGATTTCGAATGTTAATAGCGATCAAATGCGTACCTGACATAGATAAACTTAACATTACTAACATTAAAACATTACTATTCAATAATTAAAAATTATAAAAGATAATTAAAGAATTTCTTTATCTTTGACGGGCTATAACTTTGTAGGGTAGCATTTCCGGACCTATATTCGTAGGAGTTCTTTTCTTTAAAATCGTCCAAAAAATCACCACCTAAACATCACTTAGAAAACACCCTGTAATTTCTTAATTTAACGAAATAATATTTCATTAATTCATAAATTACTGTGTTGTGAATCATTATACGACCCAGATCAAACTTTCACTGCACATGTGTTCAGCAACAAGTACTCCATGACACGAATAATAATAATATGTTTATTTATTTTAGGGGAGATAGGTACGGTCTTTTTTGAATATTCGCCATTGCTGGCATCTATTTTTCGATATTAATGTCGAATTTGTGACGAAATTATACAAACATCAAAGCTCTCGCCTAATTAGTTTACGATTACAATTTTTAATTATTGTGTTATACAGTAGGTATGTCTGTAAAGTATGGAATAAATTCATTATTTCTTAATACTTAGAAAAAAATACTCTGAAACGTCGATTTTTAATTTCAGTTGCGCACCTTATCCTTTTTTTTTGTTATGACGTCATCACTGTTTCCGTTATGACGTCAACGATATTTTTTTAAACGGAACATTATATATTTCTCCATTTTTGTATTCTGCTTCAATAGCTGATTCCAAATATGTCACACTCAGGGTCTAAAACTGACAAGTTAGAAGATACGGCCATTTCAAAAACAAAAGTAAAAAAGTAAAATAAACACGTTTTTTTAATTAATTTTTGAAGTAGGCTAGTTTTTGTTTGTTTTTTGTTTTATCATTATCGTCTTTAGCAGTGAATCACTTAATAATACTTTACTCCAGTAGTGGTTTCTCAATAATTGTTATCGATTTATTTTTAATTTATAACATGAGTGTATCTGTAAAGCAGAGAATTGAAATTCTTACTTTCAAATTAAATGGTGAAGTGAATAGTCAGAATTGTAGATACTGGGCAAGGGAAAACTCTCGATGGATGCGGGAGCAGCACACACAGTATCCACAAAAGGTAAATGTGTAGGCGGGAATTGCAAGAAATAGAATCATTGGACCCAATTTTTTCGATGAAACTGTAAACGGATCAGCATATCTTTAATAGGCTATTTTATCTCAATTAAATTTTTTCCCTAATAGAATTAATCCTGGAAATAATGACGAAAGCCTGTGGTATCAACAGGATGGTGCGCCTCCTCATTATGCAGCAGATGTTCGAAGGTATCTTCACTGAATATTTTTGAACAGGTGGATTGGTAGACGTGGACACATCGAATGGCCACCAAGGTCACCGGACCTTAATCCATTAGATTATTTTCTGTGGGGTCATCTAAAAAACTTAGTTTATAAAACCAAATCAGAAAACATTGTTGAATTAAAAGTGAGAATTAGAACAGAAATAAACACTCCTCAGGAAACTATAAACAAGGTTCAGCAACACTTTATTCATCGTTTAGGATACTGTAAGCTACAGCAAGAAGTACAGTTTGAACATTTACTATAAATTGTTTTTATTATTATCTAACCGTTAGTTCTAATGACTATTACTTGTTCAAACAAAACATGAAAAATTAGTAAATTCTTATATTCAACATGGCCGTATCTTTCAACTTATCGATTTTAGACCCTGTGTGATACATTTTTGGAATCATCTGTTGATTCAGAATCCAAAAATAGAAAAATATACAGGGTGTTCTAATTAAAAAATATATTGATGACATCATAACAGAAACAGGAATGACGTCATAACAAAAAAAATTAAAAATAAAGTGCGCAATTGAAATTAAAATATTAATGTGACCATACGTCCAACGTCGCATATTTTGTGGGATTGTCTCTCATTTTTATAGCTTATACCGCACAGATAAGTAGGCCTGCTGCAAAAATTAGTAATGGGACTATTCGAATGAAAATTATAATTATTATAAAGTACTAAACGATTCTGCTCAATTGTGACAAATATAAGTACCAGAGGCGGCTGATGAAATCTGAGCACCTTAATATGGGACCCAAATGAAACGTTAAGTCACGACCGAAGAATCTGTTCTAAATTCAGGCAAAATTTTGTAGATTTCCAGTTACGGCACTTGTTCTGCAGCCTTTATTTTTTTGATATTTCTCCTCGTATTTTTTTTTTATGTGTAGAGGAAAGATTATACTACGAATACTTCTAATCAGTTTTATACAAAATATTTTAATTTTAATTAGAAATTGAGGTAAAGATGGCATTTTTACACTATCTACCTAATATTCTATCGACCTCTAAAGTCATTTCTAAAGCAGATATTTAAAATCTTGTTAAAAAGGATTTCTAGTTAAATCCTTTAAGAACACAGTACCCAAATATCAGTTACTATTTTTCGTAAACTTTCCCGCTATTTAAATTATAGAAGTACAAAATTTTGTAATAATTTATAATAAATCTAGATCATTCCACTTCCGTGTATTCGCGCCACAACAGTAACGGTCGTCTTCCACCGGGGGTAGTAGGACTAGAGCATTTATTTTTAAAATTGAAATATATTCCATAAAATTCACTTAACATTTATATACCGGGTGACTCAGCATAAACATGGCCCTACTAGGTTTGTTGTGAGTGGGTCTCAGTAGACCCTCCACTGCAGCCATCAGCAGGCCTATTGTAGCTACGTTTATAATTATATCTATTGAACAAGCAAAGAGATTTTTTCAAACTTGGTGTAATTATAAATATTAAAAGTATTATTTTCGATTATATGACGTAAATATCGAACATGACCGACTTCTTGTTTTGCTGGAATTGTCATGAAAATCAAATTTTTAAATGGAGTATCTTGTAAATGTTTTCATATTTGGATTCTACAGATCAACCCAATCAGTGTCGGACTGGTCTGGTCGGCAGGTCAGCAATTGCCGACGAGGCCAAACATTTCTGGGGGCCAAGCTGCAAACTAAAACAATGTTTTTTACATTTTTTCCTTTTAGGAAATTGTTTTCTATTATCAAAGTCAAAAACATTTGTCTGGCCCCCGTACGCCAGCTAGTACTCTTTACTAGTGTAACCAGCGATTCGTAAGAAGCTGAAAGATGTAAAACCGGCATTAGTAGCGTCATCCATCCTATATTAGCGAGGTTACTAATCACGCGTTTCTCGGTTCTGGAAGTAAATTAGACCCCGCCTCCACAGGTGTTACACTATGCTTTATGCAATTTTTTATTGATGCAATAAGCAATAACTATTGGTCACTTTTGACCAGCTGATGTGTATGGTATCATGCGGATTCGATTCGTCTCACTCAGTCCTGTCAGTGAGTGATATGTTAGATAATTGTGTGTATTAGCAGTTATTTATGTACCAAGGGAGTAAAATAAGTGTTTTAATTCCAGCATGCATGCACACACTTTACTCCCGAAGTACATACAACATTTTTCCACGATCGGGAATTTTTATTGCAAAAAAAAAGTTTTTTAGCTATCCTTGTCCTGAAGTGGGTTGAAACCTTTGATGTGAAGATAACACTGACGTAGTTTTCCACGAAACACCATATACCGCACTAGACGCGCGTTTCGCCAACCAAGTTGGCATCTCTTGGAAATGATTAACTGTTTTAACACTATACTCGTATACTGTCTGAACGTTATTTGTGGCATTCTCTAAAATTTTCTTTTTATTTCTTGGGACTTACTACCACATGATTAATTCTTTGTTATCTAAAAATATAGTTAGTTACCCAGTATATTACTGGAAAAATAAATCTCTTGTGACTCTATGTCAATAGGTTAGTCAGAGGGTGTTTTTTGACAATGTGTGTGACAAAAATAATAACATAATTCCCTAACGTTTTGGAAAACGAATCTGTCCTTTATCAAAGTTATTTATCGCGAGCTCTTCTGCGAGCAGCGAGACATCTTTGGCATGTCCGTATCCTAAACGTGAAAAAAATTACCCGTTGAGATATCTTCAAATATTCTGGGATTATGTAACTACATTTACAAAATTAAGGTTTTCTAAATCCATCAGGTTGTCTGTAAGTTTGTGTCCGCAAAAAATTGGTTAAATGTTGTCTACCGAAAAGTCCGAATCATTAGGGATTTTTCTATTACATAACTTAAAAAATAAAAACTAATTGTGGTAACTTATCCTGTAGTAAATAATCTACCAATACAAAGTTGTAATCTTACGTTTGATACTACCGAAATTAAATGATCTTTGTAAATATTTACTGAAAATTGTAACATTTCTAAAAATTTTGAGAAATGTTATGAAGAGTTGTTTATAATTACATCGGTGTACAAATTTACAGCATAACGTTAGACAAAAATTGAAGTATTTTGGGGGTAAATTTTTTTAAAAATTGACGCTCTGTTTGCAGTCTCTCATGGTACAACAAAATTCCTACATCTTTTCAAAATATTTTATTGGGTAGATGATATTTTACAAGTTGTTGGCTGTTAAAGTAGAAATTATTTCTTCAATAAAAAACAGAAAAAACTTTATTTCCTATTTTTATTTTTAGAGGACTTCCAGCCAGGTATATGGACAATTTATCCTACGTTTCGTCCGAGTTTTCGGACTTTTTCAAAGGTTAAAAGCTAATATAAATTTTCCATTTTAATTTCATTATATGGGCTGGTTTTATTTCGTTTTTCATCACTTTTTTATTTGGTAGGTATGTGTTGTATATCGTGGGCTTACTGCAAAAAGTGACCAAGTCAAAAAAATTGGTTTTGCATAAACTACCTTTAAAGTTTAGAGTCTTACATAAAATCTAGTTTTACTCATAAGCAAGCACAATTTTGGTATTAAATGTATGAAGAAATGTCAATTTGAATCAAATTACTGAAATATGTGCATTTATAAAAATTTTTGAAGAAATGTGACTTGGACACTTTTCGTTGTTGAAAAAAATAACGAAAAATTAACTTGGTCAAAGATATGCAGGAAAAAATACTTTGAAAAAAATTATTTATTCTTTTATAATAATAAAATATTTCTACATAAAATTAAAGTTCTTCCGAATCTACTTCCTCATCGCTCTCTAAACTATCCGGTTCTGGTAATGTTACATTTTTTTCTTGTCCACAGGAATTGACCTATACCAAGCATGATACTCCGGAGGAATAATGTTGTTCTTGCATAACTTGAGAAGGCTATTTTTTTCTTCTCAGGAATAGACAAAATATTGTTATACAATGACAAAATATTTTGAGGAATATCAGCTGGTCTACCTCTGCCATAAACTATTAGAACATTATACTCTAGTTCACTGTAGTTGTATTTAAAAAGTATACAACCGGGTTGGTTTTTTTCGTAACGCATAACCTTTATCTTAAGCCACGATACTTTATTTCCAGCATCATCCTTAATTCTATTTTTCAGAAAAACTGATGCTAAAGACTTTAAATCGAGGAAATCTTGAAACCGTAGTTCCTTGACATAGTAGGGGCTACTCTTCTTGTTGCGCATTCTTTTAGAACGAGCCAGTTTAAAAATATTTAGCAAATCGTTCATAGTATAAATATCAACATTCTTCTTAGCCATCTCTATGGCACTATGCATAGAGTCGACCTCCATATAGGAGTGACCTTCCTCTAAAAAGTTGTGCTGTAACACCTGAATGTTAGTATACTGGACGATATACATGAATAAAGCAGCAATAAACTGATTGCGGTTTTGCCCGCTACATGTATCAGAGTATAAACTGATTTCTTTTATACCTTCCGGAACATTCTGAATCCACTTAAGCAATGCTGTTCCAATTTCTGAGCTACCTCTCTGACCATTAATCTCCGTCCATGCGTAACAGAATGCGTTATTCGGAGGTGCTGCTTCATAAATTGTGAAATTATATGCGCATAATTTTAGTGAGTAATACATTTGGGACACACCAGATGAAGGTATTTGAAGAATGCATTGTAAGTCAAAGGTGACGCTAAGAAAGTTTTATCTTCAGTTGCTCTAATTTTGTCAGCAACTTTTGCGGCATTGGCTTCATTCCTTCGTCTTAGATGTTCTTTGTAATCATCTTCAGTGATAGTGTAATTTTTAAATTGTGAACAAATTTCGCATTGATCTTTTTTGGGAGTGAAGAATGCCATGTTGTAATTATTACAGAATGTTCTCCGATATGTTATTTCAGAAACATGTTTTCTTTCCTTTCCTGACATTGTTCCACGTATAGTTGATACATTTTGCTTATAGATAAGTTTGGGTCCAAGTATAATCTCTTGTTGCTTAGACTCCATAGTTGGAAAGCTTTCAATATGAGCTTTAACTTTTTGTAATATTATGTCTGGAGTTATATTAATTGAGTCTTCTTACCTTCTTTTATCGGGCAAATCAAATACTCCATTTTCATTAATACCTTTTAAAGCATGATCTACTGGGCCATGGCTGATACATAAAGTTCTCAAAAAAAAGTTTTTGCATACCTGAATAGTTTCTCCTTTTTTAAGATGGTATTTACGGCTAGATTTTTTCTGACACCTGTACCACTACGAATTCTATGAACTTTAGGCAAGGAATTAAAAACACATGACAAAATAAAGTCTTTTTTTCGTAAATAGTCAAGCTTCCAATAATTTGAACAAATAGAGCTTCTTTGTTCTTGTGTAAATTTTGAAGAACATCTAAATTTACATTCGGTACAATTTACATCTTTTTTGGAGATTTTGCTGGATTTATTTTCTTTTTACTAATGTATGGCATACACGACTTTCTTTTCTCCTTAGTTATATTCTCTTCCAAGTTTCAGGCTTCGATTTTGTCCAACGACGTCTTATTTTTGATAAAGGCTCATCACTATCTGAACTTTCTTCATTTTCCGGAACATATTCGTGGCCACTATCAGACTCATTTTTGGTTTCATGGCCATCTGCATTCTCATTTTCGTCTATTTGAACACCACTTGTTGCTGGAAGACCGTTACCCGCATCTTCTAGACTGTTTTCTACATGGTGAAAATTCAGATCCGTTTCACCTAAAATTAAATAAAAAGACGTACGAAATAAAAAAAACCCAAGCAAAACAACTGGAAAACGCCAAAAATTATTTCTGCATTTTACGAGGCAAATAAATATCAAATTAAATTTTTACAGTAAAAAATACTAAAACGGTATACTCCAGATACTTTCCACTTTAAGCCCCCAACAACCCGTAACTGAGTTATGTGTAAAAAAATACCACCCTTCCTCGCACCCCGTCCCCCATTGTATAACAACATATTCGTAAAACAAGTACTTAAAGTATTAAAGTAGCATATATTTCGTAAAATATAACCTCACTTTTTTAAATATTATAATAATATAAAATAGTACTTACTGTCTGCAGTCACAGTGTCCTTTATCTTTTGGCACATAACGACACTAACAACTTTCCTCTACTACCCATTCTAGTTCTAATTTTTCTATTTGTGTATAAAAAAAAACCAAAACAAACCACACTATCTGACTAACTACACAGTAAATAAATTGCTGGATACGGTATGATGACAGCAAGAAATGACCAAGTCGACTTGATCGTTTTCAGTAACATCAGAAATTTGTCTTTTCGCTGACATTAAAAAGTGCCCAAGTCGACTTGGGCAGTTTTGCTTGTATTAAGTGGTGCTTTATCTTGAATGGTCATTATAAGCAGGTATATATTTCAACAGTCTTAATCAGTATGACTTGGTCAATTTTTCCAGTAATGTTAAATAACTTTACTAGTGACTTGGTCACATTATCTCAAATCTTACAAATATCGACTTGGTCACTTTTTGCAGTAAGTCCACGATATACCTGGCTGGAAGTCCTCTAAAAATAAAAATAGGAAATAAAGTTTTTTCTGTTTTTTATTGAAGAAATAATTTCTATTTTATTGGGTATTTTTCCTATGGCACACGGTATACATTGTGTTTTAATTCTCTGTAACAGTAATCTTGTTATAAATGTAAAATATAATGTTAGAAAAACACTAATGGCAACGACGCTGAAAATTCTAAATAATACAACAGACCTTTATTGTTTTAAATGAAAATACTACTTGACAAATATATCGTGGCAGTGAGATAAAGATGCACAAAGGGTTGTTTAGAATGGGGACTAGTGCTGGTCATAATCGAATGATTTCGATAATCGAATAACGGCCATTCGAATACCTTTAATAATCGAATGATCATTCGAATTGTGGTTAGAGCTCGAGAAGCGGAGAAATCAACATCGAAGCTTGACTCGGCGACATTCGGGAACTGAATATTTACGTCTGTCAGATGTACATCTTCAGAAATTTCCTGCAAATTCCGTTCTTGAGATGAGTGATTAATCTACAAAAAGGAAACAATGATGTAACCACAGACTCATGCTGGAGTTATTACTTCTATCAGCACAGCGCAGCTAGGGAATTTAATATAAGATGGGATAGATCAAATACTAACAAAAGATTAGAAAGTACAGTATGCATACTCAATCTATGCCTTAATGTTCCCATGTGCCATTTCGGGGTCTCAATGAGAGTGGTCAACACAAAGAACCTTATGTACATTACTCATTTACACCTAACAAATCCAAAAAAAATGAAAGAAAGAGTTAGTGGGGATCAAAAATTAAACATGGTAGGAACTAGTGCCATATATTTCAAAAAAGGATACAACGATACAACCATGGACAATACTAAGTGCAATAACTCCGAAACACAATAAAAAAGAGTCGCGAAAACCAGCTAGACCTAAAAGCCGAGAAGACTCCGAGAACCAGTAACAAGTGCCTATCTGCCGTATGTAAAAAGACAACAGACAAAATAAGTAAACTTCTACGTAACACAAAATTTAATACCGACAGGAAAATCAGCAGAGTTCTCTGGAATCCAAAGATGAAAATTGCACTAGAAAATCAAGGAGTATTGAAATTTCCTGCCAATAATGCAACAATTCATATATAAGACAGCAACGGCGGTTCGTGGGTTCAGAGATAGGGAGGTCAATTAGAAAAGTTTACTGTATTACCTACCTTTTAAAGTGATTTAAATTCCAAGTCGATCCTCCGGTCTTTTTGAGATGCAAAGTGGTCAATTACTTTTTCATTAAAGTCTTTTATCTTCTTTATTAATGCCGTTTCTATGGTAAGCATGGCTAAAGAAGATAACCTTTCCTGACCCATGGTATTTCTTAAAAATGTCTTTATTCTTTTTAAGGTGGAACAACAACGTTCACTTTCGACGGTAGTCATAGGGAGAGTACACAAGATTTTTAACAGTTTGACACTTTCAGAAAAAGTATTGCACAAATTATTGTTAATAAAAAGCTGTAACAAAGCAACTGCACCTTCACTATTGGAAAAATCTTCTCGGCTATATCATACTTCTAATTCAGTTTTAAGTTTCAAATGATTTAAGACTGGAATCTTTAAATCGATCTGCGTGAAATAACTGAGACACTGCTAAATGATTACTGAAGCCAAACCTGTTTTTGATCTCAGATGTAATTATATCACAAACGTCTAATGAAATTCTCCTTTTTGATTCTTCCGTTTTACATCTCTGCGCAGACTGCATGGATGTCTCCTCCAAATAGTTATTCAAAATTTTATTTCTGATGTCTTCAATTTTACTATTAAAAACGCCAATACACTTATTTACTGTTATGACATCGATATTACATTTTTGTAATTGATTGAACAATATATCACAATGAGGCATAACTAAATGAAAAAAATTTAATCAGTAAAGAAAATGTTCATTTTGTAAGTAGTTTTTTAAACCAATTGCTTGGTTTAGAGTGTTGTTTTCTGATTCATTATCAATGATTTTTTTTTAAACAATCTAATAATGCTGTTCGATAAGTATAAACAGTCTCTATGCACTTTGTATTAAAATTCCATCGTGTTGGAGCCGCTTTAGGTAATCTCACCTTAACAACATTATCTAACACGGCTGTTCTTTTTGGCGATTTTCCAAAGAATGAATAAAAGCTACGTAAATTAGCAAAAAAAATTTTTATGCTTTTATCCTGACTTGATGCTTTTTGAAAAATTAAATTTAGTTGATGAGCGTAACAATGAATAAAATTTGCTGAAGGATAACGTTTTTTAATTTTGACTTGTACACCTCCAAAAGCACCACTCATTACTGATGCTCCATCGTAACTTTGTGCTATCAATTTTTCAGGACTTTCATTAATTTTCAGACATTCTAACTCTTTTAAAATTACATCTGTCAAATGCTGCGATGTCGTTCCTTGAGGCTGAATAAATTTTCAAAATCTCTCACATACAACACCGTCTAAACCGTATCTAAACACAAAAACTACTTGTATTTTATTCATAAGCCAACTTATGTCCATCTTTCAGTTTTAATATATTTTGTACAACACTCATACTTAATAGTAAACACCAAAAACACTGTTTTACTGAATTTCCCGACAAGTAGAGATTTACTAATAAAATGTTTACAAATAAAAACATTAAAAACAACGCGACAGAATTTACCGACCAACGCGTACCCAGTCAGCATTAAGACGGCTGACTGGCGACTGCTCTACTAGACTTCGTGCGTTACCGTGTCAGAGTCGTCAGGGACATTGTCCCCGCCAGTGTTTTCTGTCTCTTTTGCTTTCTGACGATTCGCACATAGGTCTATTTCACTTTAATTCGTTGTAAATTCGGTCCGTAGCTAGCTTTGAGGACACGTTGTGGATTGACCCAAGATTTTTAAATTCTATAAATGAATAATGTAATGATCTAGGTATTTGAATAATATTGTGCATAGAATGAACTAGAAACTTTAATATATTTTTTAAGAATATTAAAAATATATATTATATATTTTTAAACCTCAGAAAATGAATAGCTCTATTTTTTTATTTGCATGTGGGAGGTCATTGACCAAATAAATGACCTTATAGAAGAACCGCCAGTGTAAGACAGACGGATAGATGAAAGAAAAGAGGAACGTGTAAATGCAGTACGAAAAGTCTTTAGTAAAAACTTCTACACTGGAAGGCACGCGCAACTAACGTGCGTATGTTTGGTTGTGCGTGTGTGGGTCTGTGTGCACATGGGTGCGTGCGAGCACGTGTGCATGTGTGTATGACTCAGTTGACTTTACCTTTCTGGAACATCGTCATATTATTGGTGATCTCTTTCTAACCATTATTTTCACGGATATTTCTCAATAAAATAGCAGAAATCATCACAAACGACATATTCGTGATACTAGACAGCGTAGCAACTCACCTGTAAACCCTGATACAGTTACAGTATCGTTTAATTTGAAGGCCATATAAGTAGAGTTAACGGCAGTAATAGCTTTTACCTTGAAAACGTATTTATGAATGGGCAAATCTGTACATTATTCAGTGTAGCCGTAGTCAGTTTGTATTGTAGAATCAGTGTTTACTTTACTGTTTACTAGTGAGCCGCAGGCCCAACATATTAAAATTGTGGTAGGGTATTAAACGGCGGCCATTCGCTTGTTCTGATTGACAGACAGATCGTAAATAGACAAGCTTACGAGTTGCCGCGATTTAACTTGTTGTGCCAGAGGCGTCGCATATAGGAAGCAGGTGAATAAATAAGAGAAAGGCGAATCACTTACAATATAAATATATGTATCATATCAAAGTAAGCACTAATTAAAATAATTATTACTTCTTGAAAATATATAAAATTACTTAAAATTACCATAAATTGAAAAAAAAATTAAACTAAATAAAACGCAATAAAAACACTGTTAGTTTTTAAAACAGTTAATAATATAAAAAAACCGCTGCCAATTACTTGGGGATCAGAACTTCTAAAACTCGACATGTGAGTTATAATAAAAGTAATTTTTGACGTTTCAAAAAAAGTCACATTTTGAAGTTTCAAAAAAAGTCACTTTGACGTCTCAAAAACGTCAAATTTTGACGCTTCAAAAAAGTCACATTGGTGGAATGTCACTAATATTTTTTTTAGACATTGGGACCGATTTTGCTCATCAACGAACTCAATCTCTTCCTTGACCTCTAGAATGTGTGTGCCAATTTTGAAAGCTTTATCTCAAAAACTATAGCTGCTATCGCGAACCACACAGACAGACACACACACACACACAGACAGATAATTTTTTCTGTCTGAAATTTTGTGATACGTCATAATTTGTCGAAATTCGTCCAGAAATGCAATAAAAATTTTCAAAATTTTGTTCACGAATACATAACTTCCTCACTTTGAGGGGTGAAAAAGTAATTATAACAATAGTTACTACACAAAACAGAACAATAACTGAATATTAAAAAAACCTATATCACAACAAAGAATGAAAACAGAACACATAAAAATAAATAGTGAAACTCATAAAAAAATATAACATCAGAACAAAAAAGTATACATATACAGTGTGTCCCCCCGATTGAGTTCGCGATAGGTAATATGGACCTCAAATTTTAAATTTTTTTGTTGCAATTTAAGGGTTCATCCCCTGGTTATCTGAAAAGAAATTTTTGGTGTACTTTTGTTTTATTTTTAATCATGCAGGCCATGGTAGTTAAGCAACAACTACTTTCTTGTTATGTAAAGTACATTTTCTGTAAAGACAGCAAAATGTCAGTAAGGAAAGATACTTAGATTAATAAGTTACATTTGTATGCAACATTTTAAGAAGATCCGCATACTTTGATGATTTTGATCTTTTTCTACTATAACCGCATTTTAAGTTAAAATAATTTGCCTAAATAACTAAATAAGTTTTTTTTTTCGAAATCGATATACTTAGTGATGTGAAATGACGGTTATTATACACAAATAAAACGTAACAAAATATTATTATATTACTAATTTCAAACTGTGTAAAAACTATTATAATTAAAACAATATCAATGTCTTGGTGTCTTTAAAAATGAAATTAAAATAAATAATTTTTGAAGTATAAATTTTAAAGAATTATTGCTCCTTAAGGCGACGTTAGCACGCGTTCGTCGCAAGGATAACCAACAGAAAACTTTAAAACGCTATTAAAACTTTATTATTGATGAGAGCGAAAAATAAGAACACGACATGATTAATCTTAAATACCATATGAATTTAATATATAAAATTACTTTCAAACTGATGCCTATTTTCTTTATTAATAAGAATACGAACATTTTATTTGGTGTCATTTTATGAAACTAAATAATCGTATTTCCATTAATAAAAAAATACGCATCAGTATTGATTGCCTATATGATTATATATTAAATCTGTATGGTATTTAGGATGAATCATGTCTTCGTTTTTCGATATTACTGACAAAAAAATTTTAACTGTGATTTATAGATTTAAGTTGGATATCTGGTGAAAACACAACTTTAAAATACAACTGATCTGAAGTTTGTATATCGCAGTGCGCTTAATAAATAATCCCTGTATGAGCTACATAATCAAATAAACAGAGCATTTTAAATTTTCAACTAAAAAAATCAACAACTGGGAAAACGTAACCATTTTAATTCAGTAATTAATCTTCTTCTTCCACTCATATATTCGACAAAAGCAGAAATCGGCTTGTTTTGACTGTCATAATGAAAATGACGTCGTCATATTAATATTTGGCACAAGTGACAAATTTGGCATTCTGACGTCACAGTGTAAAATAACATGATAGTCATTTTCTTGATGACCGTGACGTAACCGTGTCGTATATCCAAGCTCACAACACTAGACATACTAATGTTTCTTTTAAAAAAATAATTGATTATTTTTGAAAACCTATAATATACACGATTAGATGCCGCCCATGGCCTTGAATTATTTCAAGGTTAAAGCTACTACTGCCGGTATCACTACATAAGTATCGAAAGGCAAGCCAAAGGCAACGTTCCTACGTTGAACATACAAATGAACATACACCTTTTCATGTGAACATTAGTGTTGTTATCAAATAAATTTGCTACGGAACTAACGTATAAATTTCTCGTTAACAATCACAGTGCAAATATTTCCATTTACCATTTCATTTTAATTTTTTTTAGAGGGTATTTTTCAAGGAGCTTATTTTCTGGAGAATTTTTTTTTACTTAATAATAGTCTAATCAAAGACATGCGTTCGAAAATTTGTAGGCGCCCTTGATCGTGTTTTTGTTGATATTTCGGTATTTTCGAAACAGTCAAGATTTAGAAAAAAAGTAATTTGAATGAAGTACCTATGTTTCCGTTTGATCGTTCTCCTGCAATTAAGGTAGGCAACGATATCTTTGTAAATGAAGTTATTAATAGGACATGTAGAAAAATTCAAAATGCTCTATGGAGTTTCCAAAGAAAAACAACGGTTATAACAATTGCAATTTCAAATTAAAGAAATAAATAATTTTTATTCAGTAATTTTTAAAAATATTAATTTTATTTATCTCAAGTAACACGATCACGTCATATTGACGTAACTTTTGATCATGTTTTAAACGTAGGTAACCAAAACGGATGATGTAAATGACGTCTAATGTTAAAAATTAAATTAGAAAAATTAGAAGAATCTTTGCGATGTAGAGTTTGTCACTTTGTGCCCTTATGCACACGAACATTTTTTGATGGCTTATACGTTAAATATTTTATCTAACCCTGTTATGAAATGTCAAATTTTAAATGCATTTTTGACGTTACGAAACGTCACATTTTTCATAACTCAGTCCCATTACATAACTGAGTGATGTAATGAATTTTTACGTAACTGATTATTATCATTTTCCTATTTTAAAGCGGGATTAGATAAAATTTTGTACTTAACACGTAATGAAAAGTAATTTTACTTGACTCATGTAATTTGCAAATATTACATTCGTCAAATAAAATTAGTCTTTTCATAACTGGTTACGTAAATAACTAATCATCGACATTATTTTTTTCTCTTAGTTTTGTAAAAAATCTTCCGAGATCTTGTATACGAAACCTACAACAATTTTGATTTAATTATATTTTTACTGCATAGCGAACTATATACCTACCTTCTGATTATAGGTATCTCAATACGATGTTATACATGTTAAGTTAGGGTGCATACTGTTGCTAGGCGACTACTTTGCAAACAATTTTAACGCCATGTTTATTGTAATATACAATTTGTTTTTATTGAAAATCTGAGTTAGTGTTGTTATATTTTTGAGTAAAAATGAATTTTGATTTAGAAGATCCATTAGGAAGTGATGATAGTTTTTTTGAGGAACCAAAAGCAATAACTAGACGTGCCAGTGTTACAAAAACAAGTGAGAGAAAGTCAGTAGAAAATTTATTTAATCTCGCTGACAGTAACACAAAAGATTATATAGAAAGTGATACAATGGTGCCTGAGAATTCAGTTAGATCTAAGAATACTGTTACTTTTGAAGAACCTACTCTAAAACAGGAATTAAAACCAAAAATTGTCGCTACAGATATTTTTAATAAAACTCAAAAGAAAAGTGAGGATTGGTTGGGTGAAGCAGACGGTACTAATATGCTTGAGAAAAAAGCAAAAAAAACTGATTTTTTGGAAGATATTTTATCCATACGGCCATCGCCCAAAGACAAAAAAATTACTTCATTTGAAGATATTTTAAAGGAGAGCAAAATAAACACTAATATAAAAACATCTACTCAATTAAAAGAACCTACTCCAACGGAGACAAAATCGAATTTTAGTTTATTATCAAATACATCCAGAGAAAAAAGGAGAGTGAGGAGAGGTTCTTCAACAGCTATAGAAGATACTCTGGGTTTATTTGGTGACGAGTATCAGTCGGGTGATTTCTACAGTAAAGATACAAAAGAAACAGTTTCCAAACCAACTACAACCGATTTTCAAAGTAAACCCTCGACTAACTCAGAAAAAGGTACGAGATATAGTTTCTTCTGCATCTTAAGTCATTTAGGGAATGTATGTAATATAAAAAATTAATAAAATACGGTATAATAGCTAAAATTAATAAATAAGTAAATATTAGTAAAATACTAATACTAAAAATAAATAAATAAATAAAATACAACATAATAGTTAAAAATATTGCCCTAAGAAAGAGAAAGGAATATAATAGTTATAATGAAAATTAAAAGGGTTTCTTTGAATGACTATTGTGGGAAATAAAATCAATCATTTTGCTATCCCCATACATTTGCAAGTAGGTAATATGCTTTAAATCTGGAATATTAAATAATAATTGTTATTAACTAATATAGTATCTACTTTTGTATCATTAGTAAATAATATTTATTTAATTATAATATTTAATAGTCATAAATTTAAGTGCAACAAACGGAGAATTAAAAAATCTGACACTGACTACCTATGTTGTCACTGTAACAGAATCATAATATGATTTTGATTTGTTTGGAAATGTTGCCAAAATGTTTCCTGATCTAACGAATTTTCGGGTCTATTAAGACATCTGTTATTTTAGCATTTACTATGCATTATACATTACAGCCAGGGCCAGACAAAGGAAGGCGCTGGCTCTTGGTCGAATAGAGGCGCTAAAATTTTTTGTTGATGAAAAAAAAACCTATATTTATTTACATTTTTTTTTATTGGGAAACAAACAAAAAATACAAAAAAAGAATTAATTTTTTTATACATACAATGTACAGGGCGATCAGCTGAAAATTTTTCATTGTAAATCCTTTTCTTTTTCTATATAGCTATATAGCTAGAAATAAATATAAAAAATGAATCGATAGCCTATTCCATCAAGTTTTCGTATATGCTATGAGTTTGTGTCTATGTTGATGAATATATAAGGGACAAAAATATATATTTTTTAATGGAACACCCTGTATATTCTTAGACATGTAGATAGCCCTTTTCCTCCTCATTATAAATATATATGATTGTTATACATTTCTCTTCAAATAAGTGCATTATTAAATTAAATAATAATTTTTAAAATTGGGATAAAACTAAATTGTTTTTGCATAAATGACAATGCATAAAACAATAAATGATTTAAAATATCAATTGTTAACTGTCAAATTAATTTCTAACAGTCGGTTTTGACTACCTGCTGTTTACTTCTTAAAGAGTTATTTATTTGATTATCTTGTAAAAAAAGTAAGTTGCATAATAATAAAAGTAATTATAATTCAAATGAAGAAAAATAATTAAATGTTTTATTAATTTTACCGAACAACTCTCAAAATCTGTTAGAGTGGAGTACGAGATCTTGAGATGTCCTAGATACATTCAAAATTCACACAAGAAAAATAGATTTATATCCTATACATTTTTTATGGTCAAAAAATTGAGTGCTAACGATTACAAAAAACGTATGTATTTTTGAAATAAATAGAACAAGATAATAATTTCTTTTGTTTTATATTGTCTCATTCTCTTTTTAGTTCAAAAATGTAGGTAATATTTTGGAAACAAAAAAAATAATTTTGTTTTCAATCACTTAGAATTATGAGATGATTAATTAGACATAATTCTATATACAGGGTGTCCTTGAAAGGTCTGTACAAAAAGCTACCACATATTCTCCATACCATTATGAAGCAATTAAACCCCACTTACCTTTATCCAAGAGTGCTTCGTTAAGTCGTCACTATTGGTGGCCAAATTGTTTTCGAAAATTAATATTCTTTTTTAAGTGAGAAAAGAATGTTTTTCTACTAATGTGATAAAATTAAGGATATTTAACTCTACTGGCAGTATATGCTTTTTGATACAATCTTTTTGGTCGTTAGTACTGTGCAAATGAACAAAAGTTGATCATCAGTTACAAAAGCCCAAATTTCTCATCAGTTTATCCAGTAAATTTTTTTATAAAAAAACGAATAACTAGTGGGCCAGTAACTTTAACAAAAATAGGAGACAAGCTGTTACAAAATTACATTAAAAAAATTCTTTATATAAATAGAATAAAAAAAATAAATTTAATTCAGAATCTTTGGAATGTAGTAAAAGAATATAGTAATATAAATAAAAAAGAAAATCCGGAAAATAGTAAGTTAATTTTAGACAATGAAGAAGTGTTAAATGATAAATTTACTATTGCCAACCAATGTAATTTTTTTTATTAATATATGATAAAATATAGCT
>JANEYF010002942.1:382500-397054 GCA_029963845.1 Rhamnusium bicolor
GATCACTGTATCGTTATTTACTGTCCTGAACAATTAAACACTTCGGAGTAAACTGAAAACCTTTATTCTCTATTGGTGTACAAAGAATCTTATTACAACTACAACAAAAGTAACCTCTTTCTACTATCTCCAGCCCACTTGTTCTGCCTCTTCGGTCTTCTTCTTCTTCTGCCATGCAACCCCTGACTTCCGAACTGACTCTCCGCTTGTGTCCTTCACACGGATCCTATAGATGGCGTAACTGACACAACATCCCCCCCTTCTCGATATAAGTGAAAAGAGCACAGAACAATATCCCTTAAATCTATTTTACATTTCAACTATGAAATCTGACATCCAAGCAGGCTTTACTATTTTCCGACTAGGTCTATTATCCTGCCTACCTGAGGTTGAGGTACTAACATTATTAGATATTGTTTTAGAATTGGTCTCTACCAAATTATCATTTTTCAATGAATCTTTAGGCAACTTCACGTTTTCACTTTCTGAATAATGATTGATTTCAATATTACTTGGACTATTACCTAATACCATTTTGTTATTGAGGTGTCCCTCATCGCTTATAGCAGCTTGTGAGAATGTCTGAGGTACTTGTCTAATTGATTGGCTATGGGTTTTATAGGGAGCATTTACCAAAAACCAACGATTTCTCCGATAAGTACCATTATCTGTCTGGATTAAATAAGAACGTGGTTCTTCTAATTTTTCTATTACTTGGCCATAAGCCCTTATATCAGTAACCCAAACATTATCACCTACCGATAAGTCTGACAAATTTTTTGTGCTATGACGTTTATTATAATTATGTCTTTGTTTATCTTTCCGACTTTCCTCAGTCATTACAGAGGTAGAAGGATCTACAATTTTACTTAATTTGCTTGGTAAAAGCGGCAATGAACTTTTCAACTTTCTTGCCATTAATAATTCTGCCGGACTAAATCCATTTTCAAGTGGAGTTGTCCTATTAGCCAACAAGGCCATAAATATATCATCATTTTTTTTTATTAATGACTTAGCTACTTTCACAGCAGCCTCTACACCACCATTTAACTGAGCAAAGTAAGGACTTGAAGTTACATGCTTAAAATTCAATTCCTTAGCAAACTGTTTAAACTCTGATTGAAACTGAGGACCGTTATCACTTCTGACAACATCCGGTATACCAAATCTAGCAAATACCTCTTTAATTTTGCTTATTACTGTATTCTGTAACATGTCCGTAAGTGGCATAAATTCAAAGAATCTAGAAAAGTAATCAGTGATAATCAAGTACCACGTATTTTTACATTTAAATAAATCTACTGCAACTCTTTGCCACGCTCTGGTAGCTACTTCATCTTTACAGAATGTTTCCTTGATATTCACTCTTTCCTCAATACAATTTGGACAATTGCGAATTAAATTTTCTAATTGTGCCGATAAGCCTACCCACCACACTGACATCTTCACCCTTTGTCTACATTTTACTATACCTTGATGGCCGGTATGAATAAAATTCAAAACTTGCAGTTGTAAAGTAGGTGGTATTATTATTCTAGAACCTTTTAAAAGAAAACCTTCATTCATCGAAATATCATGTCTGTATTGAAAATATGGTAATATTTCAAGCGGTACTTTATTTTTCATAGGCCAATTGGATAAGGAATATTCAATTAATTTTTTACAAATCGGATCGTTCGATTGCTCATTAACTATTTTGTTTAAAAAGTCATCCTTAATAGGCATATTCTTTACTATTAAAGAAATATAAGCCTCCGATTCCTCTTGCAATTCTTGTGAACCTGAACAATTTTGCAAAGGATTTCTGCTTAGTGCATCGGCTATTACTAGATCCTTCCCTGGTGTATACATAACCTCATAATTATATCGCATTAACCTGATCCTAAACCGTTGCAACCTGGGAGTTAAATCGTCTAAATTTTTTTGTGGATAAAATTTGAATCAATGGTTTGTGATCCGTTTCTAGAATTACCTCTAACCCCAGTATGTATTCCTGAAACTTTTCGCATGCCCAGGTCAAACTGAGTGTTTCACGCTTGATCTGTGCATAACGACGTTCTGTCACCGACAAAGTACGAGAAGCATAAGCGACTATCTCCCGTCCTTGATTCTCGCCTATCTGAATAAGAGTTGCTCCTACTCCATATGATGACGCATCTGCACTTACAATAATTTTTTTATTAGGATCAAAATAAGATAAGCAAGGTGCTTCTTTTAATAGTACGATTATTTTATTAAAAGCCTGTTCTTGGGCTGCTCCCCACACGAACAAGATATCATTTTTTAGAAGAGTATTTAGTGGATCTAAAATTTCTGATTTATTAGGAATGAATCGCGCCGCGAAATTTACCATCCCCAGCCATTGCATCAGTTCTTTCTTATTTGTAGGTTTTGGAAATTTAGAAATCGCTTCAACCCGACCCTGGTCAATACTTATTCCCTTCCCTGAAATATCATGCCCTAAAAATTTTACCGCCGTGACACCAAACTGACATTTAGCTTTGTTTAACGTAATACCTTCCTTCTCTATACGTTGAAGTACCTCCCGAAGAATTGTATCGTGTTCCTCAATTGTACTTGCATGGACTAAAATATCATCTATGTGCATAACGACCCCTTTCATTCCTGAAATTATCTTAGAAAATTTATTACTAAAATACTCTGGTGCACATGAAATCCCGAATGGTAACCTCGTAAACATAAAACGTCCAAAGGGCGTTATGAAAGTTGTCAAATGTTGACAATTTTCCTTAATTCGGATCTGATAAAATCCCGAAGTTGCATCTAATTTTGAAAAATATTGTGAACCTTTCAGTTTAGCCAACGTACTCTCAACTTTTGGAATCGGGAAATGAGATCTTAAAACACTTTTATTTAAACGTGTATAATCACAACATAGCCTAATTGAATTATCGTTCTTTGGAACTACCACTATAGGGGCAACCCATGAAGTAGGTTCCTCTACAGGTACAATTATTTTCAAATATTGTAACCTTTTTAGTTCAGCTTTTAACTTGTCCAATAAGGGTAAGGGAACAACCCTTGGGGCCGCCTGTACAAAAGGTTGTACATCGCTTTTTACTTTTATTTCAATTTCATCCCGAAATTCCCCTATTTCACCAAAAAGTTTAGGAAACTCTGAAAAAGGCCTTACCCGTGTGTTAAATTCACTGATCTGATAAAGCTTCTTAGTAAACATTAAAACTTTTAATTCAACTATACCCGGTCGTCCCAGAATAGGTACTTGCAAATTTTTTAAAACGAAAACATCTACGATAGAGGTATTTCCTAGATAAGATATTTTTAATTTTATTTTACCTACAACACATAGACTTTTACCATCTGGGCCTGAAATCAAATCATTACATGCTGTTAACTGACCTATTAAATTTACTGGTAACATTTTCTCTGGTAAACAAGTAATGTCAGCTCCAGAATCGATTAAAAATGAAACCGGTTTCTTAAAACCCTCTAGTTGTAAATCACAAAGCCACTGAGCATTTTCCTCAGTTGGAGTATTTACAGAGCCTACAAAATATTCTACCTGCTCCTGATTGACATTATCAACATTATTACCCGGAGCACCCTCATAAGAAACATTTAATTTAATAGATTTGACAGTTTTACAAACTCGATGCCAGTGTCCCAACTTTTTACACTTTGAGCACTTCGCATTCTTTGCTGGACATTTTTCCCGCGGATGATTTTCTTTCCCACAAAACTGACACTTTACACCTTTCACTGCAGCAGTAGAATTTTCACTATCTCCTATATTCTTCCTAGAAAACTTGGTCATTGCTCTAACTTCCTGACAGCCTCTACTTGATGAAGTTTCCTGCCTTAAAACAGCACTCTGTTGCGACTGTAATTCAGCCTGCCTTGCCGCCAAAACTGCTTCCGTTAAGGTTAAAGTTGCCTGCAGTTGAAGTCTCTCACTCGTTTTTAAATCCGACATACCTACAACGATTCGATCTCTTATTAATTCCTCCCTGAGATTTCCATATTCACAAAATTCGGATAAAGTATGCAAGGAAGTTATAAATGAATCTACCGATTCCCCTGGCTTCTGCGTTCTGGAATTAAACTTATAACGTTCAAATATAACATTTCTTCGTGGAATAAAGTATACATCAAACGCTGTTAGGGCTTCCTGGTATGTGGTTGGTGTCCTAGGTAGTTGAACAATCACCTGTTCACTCTCCTCCCCCATTATATATAACAAAATGTCGATTTTCTCCGTTTCAAATTTGCTATTTAAGCCCGACACTGCCATATACCTTTCAAACCTTTTCCTCCATTGAGGCCAATTTTCAGGCACCAAAAAGTTGAATTTATCTGGCGTAGCCACATTTACATTCATGGAGTGTCCCTCTCCCGAGTCACTTGGCCCCGGCATTGTTACTGTCACCTGTTGCGTTTTTCCCGGCTTTCGTTATTGCGTTTCTTTTCCTATTAGCTTTACCGCTGCCACCATGTATCGTTATTTACTGTCCTGAACAATTAAACACTTCGGAGTAAACTGAAAGCCTTTATTCTCTATTGGTGTACAAAGAATCTTATTACAACTACAACAAAAGTAACCTCTTTCTACTATCTCCAGCCCACTTGTTCTGCCTCTTCGGTCTTCTTCTTCTTCTGCCATGCAACCCCTGACTTCCGAACTGACTCTCCGCTTGTGTCCTTCACACGGATCCTATAGATGGCGTAACTGACACAACAATCACAAAATTTAAAAAAGAAGCAAAAAAAGATGGAAATAAGATTGTCAAACTTAAATGTATCGGACAAACTGTTGAAACAATTTGGATTTCTTTGTAACTGGATGACCAATCTTTGACCCCTTGCGCAGTACTAACGATAAAGATAAATATTCCAAACTTGATTGCAATAACTGAAAGCATTCTTTTTGTTACGTGTATTTGGTAAAATAACAATTCTCTTAAAAACTTGGACTCTGGATAGCGGCTAAACTAAATGCTTTTGGATAGAGGTACGGTTCAATTGTTTTATCTTGGTCTCGGGAATATGTGATAGCTTTTTGTATAGGCCTTTCAAATATGTTGTAATTATTTTCTACTTCTTTTTTAAATGGAAATGATGTCACATTTACCTATCTTTTCAGAAATTAATATTTCTGGTTCTGAAAATCCGTTTCCAAATTCAGCAGTATGTAATACTACACTTGTCTTTGAGAGTTAAATGAGATAACTACGAGGAGTCGTTTTTATATTCTCGGACTGGGCATAAAAACAAAAGACTAAACCGGCAACAACAATTTATTTTCAATATAATTCACTTGCTTGTGAATACAGGTATGTAAATAATACCTGTAGTTTCAATAATATCTTTAATCCGTTGTAAAAATATTCATTTCGTTTCTCCACAAAATGGCCCCTTCACAGCTGCTACAAGTTTGTCATTCTCTTTAAATTTTGTCCCTCTAAGTGTTTTTTTTGAGATTAGAAAACAAAAAGTAGTCACTGGATGCTAAATCTGAACTATAATATTCAGTGGAGTTGTTAGCTAGAGATTTGGCTAGCTAGCTTATTTTGACGAACATATATTACACAGGCCGACACACATTTTGGTGCCTGTGATTTGTTAAGTGTTTCTGGGTAATTTTGGGATGCGGTATATTTGCCCAATTTTTTTATTCTATAAATAGATAATAAAATCATATCATTTTTTAACCTATGTACATTTCAGGTTATTACTATTTACTGCAACTGCTTGATAAGAAAAAGTCAGAAAATACGTAATAAAGTATTTATTTCATAAAATAGACATACACATTGATCAATCATCACTTAAAATCTTTATTTTATAAGACTTCCTTGTACGAGGTTTACCAAAACAGTTTCGCTGAAGGCTGCAGCAGTAGTCGGCCACCATGTGAATATCTCATCTTCCTTCATATCTTTCTTCCATAGTTTCTATATCCTAGTTGAATCTTGCCCCCGATTCTTCACTAAAATCATCTAGGTTTTCTGAAAAACGATCTATACTGCTGTGGATGTAGTGAATCTTAATGCTCATGTTACAACCGAGCTTATTCAAGTTGGAAAGCATCTCTTCCACTAATTCAACGTAATTCTCTGCCTTATGCTTTCCAAGAAAATTTTTAAACACTTGAACAAACGAAAAACAGGCATTAGATTCAACCTTGTTTATTGATTCTGTGAAATGTGGATATTTTATAAGCGTTGATGTATCAATATCTGAAAGCATAGACAGGTTGCTAAACGATTAAACGGATATTTCTTCAGAATGTGGTAGAGGTCTCCTCTCTGAATCCAGATCAGGATATATCCATTTGTGTCCATTATTGCGATTGATGCCTTTGATGTTTACGAGACAAAAATAGCAGTCATCAAAATGGTTTTTTGGTTCCTTCCAAACCACTGGTACTCCAAACATTAGGCACTTCTGCTTTCCATTTGTCCACTGTCGCAAATGTTCAACGCATATTTTACATACGAAATGTGGAATCCAACATTTATGCTCGTCCCCTAACTGGACGCCAAAATAAGCTAGATATGCCCTTTTTGCAAAGTCAGAAACGGGTTTTCTGCTTTCTTTCAAAGTGTATTTATCTCATATGTAACAAAAAATGTCTGGATGATTCACACAGCTACGTCTGTTTGTGGAAGCCATAGTTTTTATACAACGTATTTCCCCACGAAAACTCAGTACCAAACTGAACTATAGAATGTGGGCGTAGACACTGGCGACTATCGGCCAGCATGAATTATTTAATGGGGGGCATCATGTGGTTGAGGGTTGGGTTTTATGGTCATGGGGAATACCCAGTAGGGCTATCTAAACCCTAATTTTAGGTAAGAAAATACTATTTTGGTCTCTGAATACACCATTATTTTATTAATATTGCATTTGATCAGACCAAAATTTGGTTTATTGTATCTCAAAAACTAGAGCTCCTAAGAAAAAAACTGCAATATACTTTTCGAATCAGCACATCAAAAACATCTCAAATCAGTGCTTAGTTTTCTGGCACCAAGACAAAACATTTTTTTTGTGGACCTGTGATCAATACAGCATTGTCATCAATTTTTTATTTTAACATATTCTGATTATGCATGTAATTTTCTTCTTCAATATAATAAAACAAAATTTTTGACATTACCGTCAAATATGATGCTTATTTCAATTTTTTATGTAATTTAAAATTAATAATCGAAACTCTTTGTGTAACGAAACATTTTCAAATAGGCATTATATATCATAATATGGTTCATTTTTGATATTTGGGTGCAATATGAAACGAATATTTTTTATTATAATGAAATTATTTGAAAAAAATTCAAAATAATTTTTCCTGACGTTTTGGCAACAATTACTATTTTTTTTTTTCAAATAGTAACCCCTATTTGTTTCTTCCCTATATGAATCGTCATAATTTAAGCTTTAAATTAGTAAGTATAACGGATTTCATTATAAATGAGTTGTGGCAAATTTAAAACTTTTGGTCTCGTATGAAAGATAACAATCTAAAGAATTAAAATAATTTGCAAATAAACCAAATTACCTTTGGAAATAAATGAGAATCACATAATATTATTTGAACTATCTGTTTTCAAATAATTAATTGATTGTTGCTCCTTTACGTTTACTGTTTCAATATCGGATTTTGGTTAATGAGGTCTAATACTCTTTCTTGGGCATAAGGTTCACGTATTTGAGGTCAGCCACAGTTTACAACTCTTCTCTCTTTAAACCTATAAGTTTCCCATACGGTTAATTGCCAAGAAAGTACCTCGATTTGTTGTGCGCTTAAATCAGATACTTTGAAGCATAACCTCTAGCTGCAAGAAATCCATTACCATGGCAATTCACCTGAAAATCAAATACTTTAAATGTTACGTAATTAAATGACTTTATCTCAACTTATCTAGTACCATTCACCGAATAGTGGGGTCATGCCGAGAAATTCAAATAATTTGTCGGTAATTATTCAGCCTGCCCACCGTATTGCACTTAAAAAAAGTTTTGCAAAAGAAAGGGCTATAAGCATATCCAAATGAAACCTTGGTCGGAATACTGATTATCTATGCCACCTAGTAGAGAAGCTGTGCTTTATAAAACGGTTAAGTTACTAAGATGTTAAATTATTCAGTGTTTACAGTTACAATATTAGTTCTAAAGGGTCAACAGTAGATGCTTCGAGGCGCCATTCCGTGTTCACTCTGTTCACCGGTAATAAAATGGCTTCACCAGAGAACAAAGGATTTATTTCTCTTTATAGATGTAAACTTAATGCTAGTACTAAGTGCATATCACTCATCTCTGCAAATAGGATTTGTGGTCAATAGAACATGATTATTTGAGTTTGAATGATGCTAATCGCGGCAAAATTTTGACACTTCATCTACCCAGGTGTAAATTTTGAAAATAACTTACTTTAAGACATCTCATTTTACTGTTCATCTTAACTGACTCATTTTTTGCTTATAAATTTAAAAAAAATATATAATATCGCGTAAAAGATAATTAGTTTAACTCCACATTATCTCTATTATTTGTAGTTTTAATTAAATTATTTTTCTACAACTGTCTAGAAAGTTAACTGTTTTTGGTCAATTGTTTGAGTGGAAAATACATATTTATTGGTCTAGCCCGGTAAAGAGACAAGAGTGATCGGTAAAGTCTTTACCGATCCCTTATGTCACTTTTGGTTGATAAAACACTATCTGATAACAATTAAAAGCGATTAATCTAGTCTTCTTTGAAAATAAACTATATGAATCTATATCTGTCAGCTGAATTTTATGAATTTTGTTAAATTTAAAAAGTTTTTGAGACTAGCAAGAATCGTTGCAGAAAAAAATATTGAACGCAACACACCCGGAAAATGTCTTTACTGGACTATCTGGCTTTCAGGGCTCGCTAGGGCTCGCTCTCTGGAAATTGCTAGTTTGCTCAGTAAAGGATCACTTGTCTGGTTACGTAAAAAATTCAGCTCTAATAATGTTCATTACATGACATCCATAAATTTAATTTTGAAAACTAATAGTACGTAGCAAAAAAACGTAAAAGTAAAAAACTTTAAAAATGGGATTTTCATTTTAAAAAATTTTATTTGTTTGCCATAGGTCAACGCGTAAAAAATGGGGAGGGGATAAATAGGGTACATGACACACTTCAAGTCTTTTAATTTGAGAGAAACTGGTCATAATTACTTAAAACATTGAACTACATACTTCTACTAATGTATTGTACCAAATTTAATAGATGTTTACAAAGAGATATACCTAGTAAATAATGTTTTTCTATTTTCTGCATTGAATGAATGAATAAAATTGAGTTAAGTATATTGTCATTATTTGCTGTCCAGAATCTGCCACTATACTCCAGGGAAATAAGGTAAAAAAAAAGGCCATCTGCGGAATGAGGCCGAACAAGCTGAATTTTTGCAAAGGCCTTCGTTTTGATGTTCCAATGAAGCACAAAAAAATCTCATATGCCTACCCTTGTGCGTCTTGAGATATCGAAGGTCAAATGTCATGAAAATCGGTTTTTCGCGAAAATCTCGCTTCCAGTGCATCTGACGTCGTAAGAACCCATAACAAAACTTACGTAAAATAGTATTCTCTACAAAATTGATATACATTTTTTTCGTACGACCAACCGTTTTTCGAGATATAGCATGATAAAGCGGGAGCGCGCATTCGTAATAAGTAATACTGTATTATACTGCAGAGCTATAAATATAAACGCACTTTTCTTAATCTGTTAGACTGGAAAATTAAATTCCCATTATTAAAGCCGTTAAAAATTTGTTTATTTATAAAAAAAATATATAATAAATAATTAATAACAAAACAATGTATTATTTTCACACCACTTTTATAATGAAATGCAAAGCTTCTATATATTATAACATCCCGATTTGACTCACTCGGCACAAATATTTCAAGCAGAAAACTGCCCGCCAGATACAGTATTTCAGAACGGAAAGCGTTTTCTGTTAGCTATGTATGGTCAAAGAGAATTTAATTCTCTTTGGTATGGTGCTCCAAAAGATGAAGTGAACCTTGACAAATTTAGATACACCCAATTCATTAAGGCTACACGACTTAATAGACCTGTTAAATTGTCATCCCTTCCACCTACCAGTGAAGCAGCTCGACAGCATATTTATCGGGTCTACTACCAAGTACAAATTTGGCTAAGGAAAAATCTACAACCCGAAGAATGGGGTTGGGATTTAAAAAAACGACATATTACAGCCGAAAACAACACTACTGCCACCTGCTCCAGACGAACTATTAAATACAATATTCTGTAATTGTAAAAAGGGGTGTGGTGCGCAGTGCGGGTGTAGAAAAGTCGGGCTGCCATGCTCCAAAGTTTGTGGTCAGTGTCACGGACAGGCATGCCTGAACCCGTCAACAGAGTTGCAAAACATCGAAGACTTCAGTGACCTTGAGCCTGAAGAGGTTTTGCCAACAGACATAGAACCGACAAATATAGAGGAAGCGTCTGACGAAGATAATGTGTTGATCGAGGTGCTAGTGGAACCCAACGAAGACGAGGAGGAAGGCAAAGAAACATAAGGCGTGGTGTGGAAAAGAATGTATTTTTTTTGTTATTAATTATTTATTATATATTTTTTATAAATAAACAAATTTTTAACGGCTTTAATAATGGGAATTTAATTTTCCAGTCTAACAGATTAAGAAAAGTGCTTTTATATTTATATCTCTGCAGTATAATACAGTATTACCTATTACGAATGCGCGCTCCCGCTTTATCATGCTATATCTCGAAAACGGTTGGTCGTACGAAAAAAATGTATATGAACAATTTTGTAGAGAATACTATTTTACGTAAGTTTTGTTATGAGTTCTTATGACGTCAGATGCACTGGAAGCGAGATTTTCGCGAAAAACCGATTTTTATGACCTTTGACCTTCGATATCTCAAGACGCACAAGGGTAGGCATATGAGATTTTTTTGTGCTTCATTAGAACATCAAAACAAAGGTCTTTGCAAAAATTCAGCTTATTCAGCCTCATTCCGCAGAGAAAGTTTTATTTCTCTGGAGTACTAAGTTTATGACATACTTTACACCTTGTATATACATAATGTATTTTAGGAGTTCCAAACTGGCTCGGGGGATCACTATTAAGTTCCACTAAAGCGGATACAGAATTTATCAAGCAAGCTGAAAAGGATATTAAAAGTGAGGTTACAAACGAAGTAAAAAAGGCTGTTATCACCGACCAAGATGATGATCAATCCAAATATACATCAGGTGTTTTTGAAAAATCTAAAGACGATAGTTTATCAACAGATTTGAAACAACAGCATATAAATATGGAATTACAAAATACATATGCATCCTTACAACAACAAGAAACATTTTTATTGATTTCAATTCAGTTAAAAAAATACGAAGAAAATTTAGAAGCTATTAAACGGCAACAACAAGAAATATTAGAAAAACAAGAAAAACAATTTAATTCATTACTTGATAAATACATAGTAAAGCAACAAGTCGTCGAAAATAATATCAGACTACAACAAGAACGAATTAATAATCATATGCAGATGTTGATATCTAATCCATTGAGTAATTCTGAAAGGAATAATCTTAAAGCTGAAAATATTAAAAATGTCAGTGAAGAAGATGCAAAATATACTGAAAATATTATTCAGTCTTTAAAACAAAGGCATAATGAAGAACTATTTATAATGGAAGAGTCATATAAGTAAATAATGCATAATTATTAATTCATGTCTCTAACAGATAATTTAGAGAAATTTTGTATATAATTATTATTTATTAACTTTCTTTTTTGGTACTTAGTAACATTTCGGATAACAAATCAGATGTCAAACAAACCACAAGAAGATTTTATAATTCCAAACATTAGTATCAGAAAAAGAAAAACGTCACTCGCACTTGAAAGTTGAAAAAAAATGTTCAACCCACCCACACATAATAAGATAAAGATAGTATATTTGTTCCATTTTTCTATAAAATTTCTTATGTGGTTTAAGTTAACATAATTAAAAAAGCTTCATTAAAATCGATATTAGATATTATGTGATACTAGCGCTGAATATTTCGCTTGAAATTAAGAAAGAAGTATCGCTCATATCGTATTTACAGCAGAAGAGGGAAAATTTAAAATCAAATTAACATAGTCTCTTAGTAGGGTATATATACCGGCCGACTCCTCCGTCCTTGATCACATACGTATACGGGCATATGTTTCAAGGTCTTTGCGCCGCGGATTGAATGTCTATGACACACGTGTACGCGCGCCTTTGTCAAGGTCGTTGTTTTCTATTCCTCCGACCTCGATCGTACACGTATCAAGGTTGCAGCGTCTCATGCTACCACTCGTGTGGTTTTGAAGGTTGTTTTCACAGTGTTTCTATATATGAAGGAGGGGAGTTGGATGGAAATTCATTCTTGAACTAATTCTGTTAGAGTGCAGTCACAATGTATACCTGTAGTGCTTGTGGTATTAGTTTTACACGTCGTGATAATATGCGACGCCATCAGATGCGTTCTTGTAAAAAGTTTAAAGATGATGGGCCACCAACAAAAAAATGTAAACATAGCGACGCGCAAATTAATTCAAAACCATCAACCTCTGCAGATGTACAAACGATTCAGCCTCACACATCCGCAGCTGCATTAAATACATGTTGGTGTTGTAATGTAACGATCGCTGCAAATCAGATGCATATTCACAGAAGAACGTTACAACATAGAACAAATTCATGTGCTCCACTAAATGACGGTGTACAAGTTGTTCGCAGTGCTTTGAAATGTAGAATTATAAGTTATCGTGTACAAAGTGAAAATAATCATACTGATTATGTAATGTTTTTTGGTGAAATCAAGCACAAAGTTCTAAACGTGCTTAATGAGATGGTAAACATTCATAAATCTGTGAAAGTGAATATGGAGGCGTTTGGTAGATACATTATACAAACACAGGATGTTTCTGATATCAAATCATTTAATACACCTAATATAATTGTTGATCAATCAACTGACTTGAGTGCTGTATATGATGTATTTGTAGAAATGATGAATACGCAAACAACTGAATTTCAAGAACGCGATTCAGGTAAAATATCTTATAGTCTTCAAGTAAAAGTGTATTATTTATTTATTTCTCTTTTTAGGGTGGGCTATCGAGCGAATTATGTACCTTGAAGTTAATATTAACAAGTTTAGTCCCATGCGCGGATCGTCATATATAAAGTTACCAAGATTCGTTGCACGCAAGAATGCTGTGGTTAATGTTGAAAATAAGGATGAATACTGTTTTGCTTGGTCTATAACTGCAGCACTGTACCCAGCGATGATGTGTGAAACAGAAACAACATCATATCCCCACTACTCGCGTGTATTAAATTTAAAAGGTTTGAATTTTCCAATGAAACTGTGTGATATTTATAAATTTGAGGAAATGAATAATATTTCCGTTAATGTGTATGGATTAGAGACTAAATTTAAAAATAATAGAATGACGTATGAAGTTGTTGGACCTCTACACTACTCTAAGAAAAAACTGCACATTCACGTAAATTTATTATTAATTTCTGAAGATTGTGGTGACACACATCGATGTAACAATGAATGTGTTAACACTCACTACTGCTGGATAAAAGATTTATCTAGATTAGTTTCAAGTCAGATTTCCGCATATAATCATAGAAAATATTTTTGTGATGGTTGTTTGTTAAATTTTAATAGTGAGCGAGTGTTAATGCAACATCAGAGACATGATTGCAACCATTTATATACAACAATACCTTCAACTCAATCGCGAATCGATAAATTTGGCAAGGAATGCCATGAAAATGTATTAAAATTTGAAAACTTTGAGAGACAAATGAAAGTGCCATTCGTAGTATATGCGGATTTTGAGACTGTTCTAAAACCCTTGGATACGTGTAAACCAGCGCCCTCACAGTCCTATACAAATAGAACACATTTACATGAGGCGTATTCTTTTTTGCTATTTAATTAAGTCATCATTTGACGATACAATTTCGAGGTTTCAAATTTATCGTGGGTCAGATGCGGTAACGGTTTTTGTTTCGCGTATTGAGGCTGATGTGAGAGAGTTGTACAATACTTATTTAAAGGAAATAGTTTCAATGCATCCTCTCACAAATGAAGAACAGGAGAATTTTGCAAACGCAGTTGTTTGTGGTATATGTGAGAAGCCTTTTTACGGAGGGTGATGTAAAAGTGCGGGACCACTGTCACATAACCGGAAAAGTCAGGTTTGGCGCCGCTCACTCAGTATGTAATTTAAATTATAAATTACCAAATTTCATCCCCGTCATATTACACAATTCGATGATGTACGACACACATCTAATAATGAGCGAGATCGCCACACATGGAGATAGAATCGATGTACTCGCGCAAAACAAAGAAAAATATATATCTTTTACTAAACATTTATATATGCATGATTATATCAATAGTAAGGGTGAGACAAGTAAAAAATATATAAAATTGCGTTTTATCGATAGTTTTAAATTTTTGTCTACTTCG